>OZ057399.1:130558284-130828765 GCA_964056695.1 Melieria picta | reverse complement strand
GAGATCTATACGAGAGGAGAGAGGGACTCTATTCGAGAAAGAGAGACAGAAGTGAGATGCTCTATTGAAGTATGAATGTATGCTATTGTAAGCTTTTCAAACCGAAAAAAAAATTTTGATTTTTAATGCGTACTGCTTCAAGTTTAAAGACTGAGAAAAATTACATTATTCACTTATAAATTGTGTTGCAAATAGTTTTGAACTTGCAAATTTCAGAAACCCCCAATAATTTTAAATTTTGTCCCAAATAGTTTTAAATTTGCAAATTTCAGAACTGCGGCATTTATTGTCCTCACAGTCAGCTAGATCGCTGAAGAAGGCATGAAAAGTTGTCTATCCGAGTTAAGACAGAGTCAGGTGGTGTTCGAATAAATATAAATAAAATAAATAATTGGAGTCTTCTCAATTTCTAACCAGTCAAAATGTGAGTTTAGAATAGGCTTCCCAACTATTAAAACGGTTTAGGGAGGACAAAATTTGGCTTGAGGAGGACTTTATATGGAAACTACTTTGTTTCAGGAGGACATCACATTCCTTCAATATTTCACCATGTTTTTAGAAAATACAAGTGTAAAAAGAAAAAACCTAAAAGCACATGTAAATTTTAACTTTTTAACCACTTTAAAAAATAAAACAAAACGCATATTTGTGCGACTGTAATCAACAATATCAAACAATATTTTCAATATCAACATCGAGATCACACAATGCTTTTTTAATGCATTGTGTATTTTGTGCGCGTGACAATTGCCTTTTAATATGTTTTGGTTTGAATTCTTAATATTAACGATTTTTACCAACGATTTTTACTAAAGTTAGCATTCGTATTATCAGCACTTAGGCACACAAAATTTTTTATTTTTAAGTCTAATTTTTCCAATGCGGCCTTAATCATGTTGAACATTCCAGCAGCTGACTCATCCGGATTTTCAACGAAGTCTATAATTTTATTTTGAATGCCCAAAGCAGCATCGAAATATTGGACACAAATTTTAAACATTTTCCTCATTAATTGATTAAGTTGAAGTTTAATTTGAATAAAAAAAATTAAAAAAATTTAAATTTAATTTGAGCTTGAGGGAGGACTGTTTCTTTCTTTTCAAGGAGGACTGTCCTCCTCAAAGGAGGACGGTTGGGAAGCCTAGTTTAGAATGAGTCCCATAGTTCCCATAGTTTGTAATCTAATGTGTTTGCTTCCATCTCAGGACTGGAGAGGTTCCTAAGACATCGTGGGATTGGAATGGTGTGGGGGATAAATGTTTTTTTGGAAAGTTCTATGAACTAATAAGTTGGAGTCCAGTCAGTCCAGGTTCATTCTCACTAATGTTCAGATCGGTTTTAAAGAGAACTTTCATGATCTGAGGGATTGGAATGGTGTGGGGGATAAATGTTTTTTTGGAAAGTTCTATGAACTAATAAGTTGGAGTCCAGTCAGTCCAGGTTCATTCTCACTAATGTTCAGATCGGTTTTAAAGAGAACTTTCAGTTAGTTCGGTTTCTAAAAAAAAACGAAGTTTCTTTATTTATTAAGATTTTATCAAATAAGGCTTAAAAAGACATAAATTGTACACCAAAAGTAGATGTGATATGCAAAAGTCCACTAAGATTTAAAAAACTGCAACATTTGCCCTCTGTCGACTTGTATGCTTCACTGCGTTTGGTTTGTCATTCAGGCGCACGTAAGAGGAAGCGTTTACGGCTCAATAATGCCGCTGCAACGGCAATAAACCCATTAAGCGCCGCATGCAATTAAAACGAAAACGCATGAAAAGTTTCGGAAAATTAAAATTTATTTGAAGTGTGTACTTCGCTGTCGAGTGACGTAGCGCATTTTTGATGAATTATCCGCGCGCTAAACAAGGCAGCTGCCAGCTGCTGCATGTTGCTATTGTTGCACGGACAAAGCTTGCATCGACGTGGCATTTTCCTCTTTGCGTTTTCATTCTAAAATAATAAACGCCGAACGAAAAAGCCAATAAAAAAATCGCATTTTCACTCCATTCCGCCAGTCAGCGCGCCAATGCTGCGAAATTAATTACGCTGTCACATCAATCAAGAAAATTATGAGCGGCAAAGTGCAGCGCGCACACAAATGCAGCGCTGAAAATCACAAGTGCCCTCTGCCGCGGCGGAAAAGCGTTAAGGGACAATAAATGTAAAAAAATTTACACATATATAAATGTCGCCAATAACAACAACAACAACAACATGACACACACCAGCTGGAGACAATGTCAAAGCTGTCATAATTCTTGCGTGTGTTTTTCCTGCTACTGTCGCTGTTGTTCCTTTTGTTGCTGTTGTAATTTTTTAATTCTTGTTTTCAGTTTCATTTTTCATTTGGCACGTTTTGATTTATTTGTGTGCGCGTCGGAACTTATGGAAAATTGCCGCCCGCATCATTAAAGCCATTCGGAACAGTGACATTTTTATAGACGCCTGACAGATCGCCAGTCGCACGGCGTTGCCACAGCTGCGCACAGCCGCACAGCTGCCAGTCATTGTTGTTGTTGTTGTTGCACTTGTTCACCTCTGTTTATTTGTTTTTATTGTGTTTGTAGTGGCATCACACTGAAATGGGATATCCAATGCTGGCTGTCAATTTGCCGCCGCACGCATTGCTCGCCGCCACCGTCACCGTAGGCTGCCATCTGTGCGACGGCCAGCGCGCTCGCACACCTTGGCGGCAGTTGTCAACCTTGTGCGCGTTGCATGCGGTCACAATTTCTGATTTACTGAAGGACTTCAATCGCGAGAAGAGCGACCTCACTTGCAATGTTTCTCTTGTCGTTGTTCGTTGTTGTTGCTGCTGTTGTTGTTGCTTCAACCTGTGGCGCGCAGAATGGCTGCTGTGTTCGCCATTTCTGACATGCACCATAAATGTTTATTGTTGCGGCCAGCTGATGTCATCGCCGCGCTCGCTGTCAATCGTTCGTTGTTCATGCGTTCGAAGGCCGTTTTTTGGCGTTTTTGCTCTCGTTTTCACTTCCTTGCTGTGCTCGCGGCAAATTTTCGTTTGGATTTTCAATTTTCTGCTGGTGCGTTGAAATTTCGCTGGCCGCGAATGCTGCCCTCTGCCTTCCAGCCGCGTTGCTGGCAACGCCACCGCTGCTGTCCTCACCTTGCGGCCAACGTCTGGCCGCCCATTTAATGTTTTGCGTTTAAGGTTTTGTGCAGCAATTTTCTATTCGGCTGCTTTTTGGTTTTATTTTGTTTTTGCTTTGCTTTTTTTCGAGATTTTTTTGGTAAATTTTTGATGTTGATTTTGTTGTTGGATTCTTTTGTTGTGCTCATGGTCCGCGCGGATTTCCTTGAGTCTCACAATAACAACTACAACTACAACAACACAGCGAAGAAAAGCAAGCGGAAAAAAATCACATAAAAGCCAAAATGATATAAAAGCAACAGAAAATTTTAAATTTTCTGGTCTTCGGCGGCGCGCAGACAAGAACATTTGTTGGCATTTGTCCAATTTTCATGGTTAAACCGCCAAACTGAGCGACATGCCGCCAGTGCTGCTGCTGCTGTTGCTGTTGCTGTGGTACGCGGCGCTGTTTGTGTTGGCAATTGTATTAAAATTTGTTGTTGTGCTCGATGCGTTGTTGGTTAGCTTTGTTCGATTTTCTTGCATGCCTTTTTAATTTCTTGCTCAGCCTGTTGGCGGCTGATTATATTTTCAGTTAAAGTAATGACAGCACAGTGGTACAACGCAATGAGTGTTTGGCATAAAATTTGAGCGGCGATGAAAATGGATATTGCGCGCGCAGTGAGTGGGTCACAAATATAAATACATACATACATACATTTGTTTGCTCTGAGCGTATGGAAAAAAGAGAGAGAAAGATACTGCAGCAATTTTAAGGAATATTTGAATATTTATGGGATATTTAATTTTTGGAAGAATTTCATAAAACAAATTGAAATCTTTAATTTTAAGGAATATTTGAATATTTATGGGATATTTAATTTTTGGAAGAATTTCATAAATCGAATTGAAATCATTAACCCTTTCGCTACAGATTTTTACTGGGGAAAGTTAAAATTTTAAATTTTTCGTCTTAGGCTTCTATGTTGTTGTATTAGCAACATTCCATAAACAAATTTTTAATTTTTATACTCGGACCTTGTATTTTAGAGTGTTTTTCTATGAGAGCAACCACATCGTTGTGGCTGTAATAATTACTTAAACATAACATTTTTTACGCAAAACGAAAATTTTAATATTTCTTCATTTACTTCAGCCAAAATTAAAAAAAGTATCTAAATTGAAACAAAACGTCAAATTAAAAAGTTATATAATTTTTTTTGCTTCTTCTTCCTTTACTAAATATGTCAAGATATACCATTAAAAAAACGTGTATACTTCTCTTCTTTAAACTTAAATATTCAGTTTATTAATTTCGTATTTTTCCTAAAACTTCAAACTATTCCAAGGACCAATAAAAAAATATGTTCCTGGAACCATAGAGGGTTCAGACATCCACAAAGTAGCATGTGGCCATATGATTGATAATTGAAAAATAATTTTATATCTGAAGTATTAAAAGACGATGAATAATTTGGCATAATTCTCACTCAATATTTGAATAGAAAGTCTATGTAATAACTTAGGTTAGGTTAGGTACGATGACTGCCTTTGTATGTAATTACTCAAATGTACAATCATGAATAATTCAACAACTAACTGTATAACTATTTAATAGTTTGTATTGCAATCATGGGAACAATTTATTGATCCAAGCATTTTCAACAGCTTCCACAGAAATTCTCTCTCCCCTCTTCTCTCTAAGAATTCGTCTTGTTAGTTTATTTTTGTGGCATTCACAAATTTGTCTTCATAAAGGAAGCCAACAAAAATTAATGTCGACAACTGCTGCCGCCCTCCCCTTTCGATAAGCATGAGTTATGTTGAAGAGTCGACCGCGGCCGCTGATTGCGGTGCGCGTAATTGGGCGTAGGCGACGCAGATCTTGCGCCCACTGCCCTTCCACCAGCCCAGCGAGACCTTCTTCGAACACAAAAATAAAAACATCATACCACAAATACTTACAACACATTTGTTAAGCGTTTTGGCGCTATTGCTGCCGCTGTTGATGTTGGTTGTGTCGCCGTCAGTTGGCAGCGATTTCACAATCGCAACTGCAACACCCAAAATAACAGCAACCAATGTTAGTGTTGTTGTGGTTGTTGTTGCTGGTGTAGCTGCTGCTGTTGTTTGGTCACCGACATTGCGTTTGAGTTTCTTGTTGTGTTTGGCTTGGTTGCTCCTTAGTTGCGTTGCCGCGTCGACGGCCGGCGGGCAGCGTCTGGGCGCTGGGCGGCAGCTGTGCGGCACACTTTGAGTGGGGGGAGTGTATTTTTACGAAAATTAAAGGCTGTCAGTTGACGCCGCGCCGAGTGACATTTATTGCCTCACCGCTGTTGCCGGCGCTTTTGTGGTTGTTTTAGCTATTGTTGTTGTAGTTGTTGTTGCGCTGGTTGCGGTTGTTGTCGCCGCGCTGAATTGGCTGTCCCACATGGCCGCTGCGTCAGTGCCGCAGTGTTGCGGCCACCAGCGACCACCAGCAGAGTTTTCATTTGCGCACATATTGTTGTTGTTGCTGCTGGTGCTGCCTTGTTTTCGCTCTCTAGTTGCGCTCATTTTGTTCGCTTTTTTTATTTTTGGGGCCAAGGTAGTTTTTTTCTTTAGACGCCCAATGTTATTTGTTATTGTTGTGCTGCCTTATGGCCAGTTTCGTTTCGTTTCGTCTCACTCGTCTCACTTCTGCTCCGCTCTGCTGCGGCATATTTTTTCAGCTTCCTTAGCCATCGCCGCCGTCGTCGTCATCAGTTTGCAGCCGCTGTCATTTCACTTTATTTTATGAGTCATCAGCAGTAGCTGTTGTCGTTGTTGTTGTGTTTGCTGTCTTGGTTGATTGTTGTTGTAGTTGAGCTACATGCAGCTCGCTCTCGGCCGCTGCGCCATGCAGGCCGGATGTGAAGCGCCGTGTTCCAATTTCCTTCGTGACGTGACGCCATCTTCTGCCAGCGCCCGGGCGGCCACGCAATCATTTGTTTATTTGTTTGTTTGCCTTGTTTGTCGTTGCGCCGCACATTCAGTGCGGTTTTACGCCTCGTCCCAGCCGCACTCAACCACTCGCATCGAGCGCGGCACGTCCAGCTGCCTCAGCGCCGCCGCGTCCACACGCCCTGCGCACCCTTGAGACTCATTCGAGTTTTCATTTCTTGTGGGCCGGCGTTTGTTAGCCGTTTGCATTTTCGCTTTTGTCTTTGCTTTTATCTTTTGCCTTTCAAGTGGATTTCTACGCGGTCCCAATGGCTTCGGCGCATATTAAAAATTTCCATCCTGTGTACTTTGGCTACTTTTCCCGGCGAGTTGTTTCGGTTGTACGCTTGATTAGCGGCACCAGGCAGGGAGCGGCTGACAGCACGGGGAAGCAGTAACTTTCTAAGGGTTGTTGAACAGTGCCCAAAGCGCTTAATGTGATTTTAAAAGACTGAGACAATCGACTCGAAATGTGCTTTATCAACAACAAAAAGGAGGGGGATTTCATTAAGCAAAGAAAGACAAAGTTCGAAGCATTCCAAGTCAAATATATCAACAGTGAAGTGAATGACTTCACAAAGCAAAGAAAGACAAAATTTGCACATCTCCCCACTGAATTGAATCTATTTGAGCTTTGAAATTTAATAATTCCCCCTAAAAGTCGCATCAAAGACATTTCGCTTCTTTATTGTTGTTCAATTAAATGAAATCTTTCTAAAGATTTCAAATATCAATGCAGCAAAGCATTTGCATTGGCTTCGTTCACCTTTTTCTGGCGCTTTGCCACAGGTCCTGGCTGTCACGTGTCCAACGCTATCAAAATTCCATCTGCACTCAATAAAGGCACGAAGCATCGCAGCGCATGTTGTATGTTGACGCATTTTTCACTGTCTGCCAGCAACAGCACAAAAGACTGCCACATCGAACACTTTACACTGCTCCGCTGTTCGCCTTCGTCCGTTGTCCTCGCACCGCTGCACGAAATCCTTAAGGAGTAATTTAAATGGTTTGCACGGCGCCTCACTCACCTGCGTCAAATTCGCCATTGCCTGTCGCTGCTTCTGGCTGTCTTCTGCTGATGTATTGTGTTGTTGTGTTTGTATTGTTGCTGCTACGAATCAGCAACTGATTTATTGTTGCCTCAGACGAGCCAATCAATGCCGCATTGAGAGCAATGCAGCAGCCCAGATTCCATTCGTCATGTCGACTGTGTCCTGTGCCGTCGGACAGCGAAACGCTCGTAAATTGCACAGCAGGACAACAGCTGAAATGAAATACAAATGACAAATAGCAGAAGCGCGCTTGAGTGAAAAGCTTTTGTGCACCGAATTTGAGGAACTTCAGGAATCAAATTGTATCTTTGACTTTTTAATTATATTTTAATTTATGTAAATATTTATACAATGAATTCAGTCAGTAGTAGAAACCAATCGAGTCTGTTCTGCTATTCAAACTTGCTGCGCCTTGTAATGTAAATATGTCCAAATATATGTTTTACATTCATATTGATTCTACTTGGCTGTTTTATGTCACCACTCTTGCATTGCCACTTCGGCATTGCGCCCAAAAACTCCTTAACACAACCGAATCTGCTTGACACGTTGTCAGTCGTGTCCTAAGTGCTTCGACCTCAATTTGAATACAATAAATCCTGCACATATGCGGCCAACTGTGTGCCAATTGACACGAAAACCCAAAAACCTCAAACCAGCTTCACACACAACCGGCGCACAAGTGCCGCCAGCGGCCGTAAGCGTTCATCAATTATCGGATGAATTGAAAAATCCAAGCAATAAATTTATCAAAAGTTTGTGGCACATGGTCCCCGAGCAGCATCGACCAGCCCACAAGGCGCCTCACCCGATTCATTCCTCCACCATGCGGCGAACAAAGGCGCAAAGTGTCCTTGCGCAGGACTGGGCAGCAGTGGCCAATGCTTGGCGAAGAATGCGATAGCACCGAGACTATGTTACGGCCGAAAGGGTCAACGCTGTGCACAGCAGCTGCAGATTGTCTGCTTTTAGGCGAAATTAAAATCGGACACATGCCAACACACAAGAAATGCGTTTTGCCTTTTCATTCGGTGCGCATTTCCTCGGCCTTTGTTCGCTTACTCCAATGAAAAGCAAGATTCTGTCTGCAGAATTGTGCGCAACAGGGCCGCTGACACTGTTGGGCGTACAATTTTAACAAATTTCATTTCAGCGCGCATCTAAAAGTATGCAACTATAGTTTGGCATAGTTCTGGGCGCACGTGCTGAAGGCGCTGCTGTGTTGTTGGAGCAGAATATGAGAATTGCCGCAGCACGCTGCCAGCTGCTGCAACGAATGCAGCCCAAACATGTCATCGATTTTTTGCCTGCTCCGCTTTGTCTTCGCTTTTTGCTTGTGTGCGTTGTTGTGTTTTGTCGTTATCCTTGAAGTGTTCGCTCACTACAAGGCAATAAGTGTAAATTGCAATTCCTGCCATTCTGGCAAATGGACTGAAAAATCATTTTATTACTAAATGCGAGATGCCAATTGCTGTGTGTGGGTATTTTCATGTCTTAGTTGTCTGTCTCTTTCTATCTTGAGTTGATTTGAACTGCAATTTTTTTTACTGCGTTTCTCTTCGTGTGATTTTTTTTATATTTCAATAATTTAATACAAATTTTTGTTTTGAAAGCACATTGTGTCAGCGACTTTCTAAAAATATGCCGTCATTAAAGTTCAAATTCATGGCTGGCATTCAAACCATGATACAAAAATAAAGGTAGAACCGTTGTCAAATTTTTTGACACTAAATGTGTTTACTCATTGACGTTTTTCGTATTCGTAGAAAGCTTGAGTCGTGATGCCACTTCGATATAATATTAAATTAGTGCTATTTAGGGTTCTAAGAATATTAAGACCTTTTTAAAATAAACACGGAATTGACCTTTCACTGTGACTAATTTATTTTTGGCAAAAGTATAAAAATGTTAATGCGATTTCCACAGCAGATAACACAGCACAACAAAAAACACTTTTTTTCTGTTGCATGGAGTTTCTCTACTGTTTCTTACTAATTTGGGTGCGCTGATTTCGAATCTATCCTCAGATTTTTTCTAGCAGCTCTAGTTAGTGAGATATAGGTACCATGTCATTTTTTCAGTTTTTCCTCTACTTTTTCCATATTTTTGATCGTAATTTCTAAACCAAAACACCGATTGACATGGTTTTCACCTTATCACATTAACAACACCGCACGGCTTCTTTTTCGATGCCATTTATTTTTATAAGTTTTAAAATGCCGCGATAATTGGACCTCAAAGTCGGAAAATATGTCATTTTAAGGCGTTTTCTTTGATGGTTAAAAACATACACATTTTTTTTAACAATTAACGAGTTAGGTGTATAATGAAAGTCGACTTATCAAGCAATACAACACAGGCAAATTATTTGGCGGAATACACATTCGCATCGAAATAATAGCAAAAATGTACCATAGCCATTTTCTCACTTTTCTACTTTGTCCTTAAAAAATTAGAAGCCTAAAAATATGCAACATTTTTAATTTTTTTTTGTTCCGAGCAATTCAAAATTTTGTTGTTTTTTGCTTGTATTTCAGACTATAAATGGAACATATAAAAGAGCATATTTTGAGGCCCCTAATTTTTTAAGGAAAAAGTATGCAGTGATGAAAATGGCTATGGTACATTTTTGCTATTATTTCGCGAATGTATATTTCGCCAAATAATTTGGCTGTATTGTATTGCTTGATGTTTCTTCTTAAGATATTCATATAATTCGTAACTTGATTTATGAAACATCTGTACAATTTTCGCCATCAGAAAAAACGCCTTGAAATTCAATATTTTCCTACTTTGAAACCTTATTACAACGCCAATTTAGAACGCATAAAATTGATTAATGTCAGAAATTATAGTCGAAAACGAGAAAAAAGCCGAGGAAAATTCGAAAAAGTGACACGCCCATTTTTTCGAAAACTAGAGCTGTTACATAAAAACGGAGTATGGTTTTGAAAACAGCGTGGAAAAACGATTCAGATTCATGTAAAAAACTCCATGCAACAGACATGCGGTTGTGCAGTGTAATTCATTACAGTATTAAATCTGCAAAAGAATTTCTAACAACAGTACGGTAGCACATTTTCAAAGGAGAACGCCAAAAAATCGTTTAGTGTCAGATGCGCAACATGATGGCTGAGAAGAAGCATTGGCGCTACCTTTATTTTTTGTATCATGATTTGAACTTGAAGTACTCAATCCTTTGCAAACATATTTCTTATGTTCCTTACAAACTTAGTTGCTTCCAAAGAAGCAAACTAAATCGGTTTTCTTCCACCACTTTTAACCGGCACTCCTCACAAAATTCACTAAGCATTCTGCTCACAATTCAACAAAAAAATGCTCGAAACAGCACATCAACATTTCCTTTTCTTTTTCGAAATAATTCGTTAGCATTTACATTCAAAGCAGCACCACTGAGCCTGTAACAATCCACTCATTGCCACTACAGTTCCACGTCCCTCCACACGCTTGCGCCCATTGTGTTTTCCCTCTGAGTGCCTGCGCGCACAATGCACGAAGAAAATGTCACGATTCGTTCGTTGCGTGAGCCTTCAATAATACCAACTACAACTACAACACAAATACAAATGCAAAGAATTAAGCGGCGATTGTGCTGAATTTCGCTGCGTTAAGCAGGAAGCACTCGGCTGCCTGCCTGCCGTCCCTAACCGCCTCGCACAAGAAGTGCCTGCAAAATTTGCGCCGAAGAAAAGCCTCGGCGCAGCGCCCAACACCAACGCCGAGCGCCGACTTAGAAGCGGCGTAAGTCGGTGGCGACTAAGCGCACTGAAGCACGCCGAAGCGGCGCAAAAACACTCAAGTGCCAGTCGGCGGTACGTGTGCGCGCAGCCAAGTGCCGCAACAAATACGAAACGACAAGAATTTGTTGTTTAATAAGAACAAGCATCGGCCCAACGAGAGGCATCTGCACGCACTGCCAGCAATGCCAGCCAAATGAGCAACACTCGACGAAAAATAGCGACGGCTACAGCAAAGAAAACACTACAACATCAAGGAACAAAAACAACAACAGCTGCGGCATCATAAAGCTGCTGCAAGTACGTGTACGCTCGAACACCTCTGCCGGCGTGAATCTGTATGAGTGAGCGAGTGTGTGTGTGTGTGTATCTTTGGTTGTGTGTAAGTGACAACACGTGCCTTGACGATCTATGCATGCAGCAGCAGCAGCAGGATGTCGATGAACAACTACAACAACAACAACAACAACAACAACAACCTGCGGCAAATCAGCATTGAGTGAGTGCGCGTTCGTGCTCGGCCGCCCGCTGCCTTCCTGCCTTCCTTCCTGCCTGTCACCGGGCGCTGGTGTGCGGAAGGCATTCAGCAGCAAGAAAGAAAAAATTTTCGTCGAAGGGGTGTTGCTTTATTAACAAGTGTTGATGTTGTTGTTGTTGTTGCATTCGCTTGTATGTGGCGCAATTTGCCTGCTTTCGCCGCTGACAGTGCTGCCAGCATGTGGGCGAGGGGTCTCGCGGCTGTTTGCCTGGAACACTGTTTGCCTTGTCATATCGTCAGCTTCAATTGAGCATTGAGCCCGACGTGCGAACATTGACAGCTTTTGTCAATAATATGGGTTAAGTACGTTTTAATGCCGTTCTTAAACGCGGCCAAGTGGCGGCAGCGACAGCGGCAGTGGCGAGCGGTAGGTGTGGCGAGTGGGATTTGCAATACAGGCGTGTTGTTGCTTTTGTGTTGTTCGATTTCATATTATTTTTTTTGTTCGTAACAACCGATTTGCATTGCGGCCTTTGAAAAGTTTGTTGGTGAATGAGAAAATGCCACCAAGGATTTCTGTTGAATTTTTTTTCTCTTCTTTGATTCTTTCGTTTTCGTTGTTAGTTGACTGTGGAATTTTCATATAAATTGTTCGATACTCGGCTTGTTTTCGAGAGTCTTATTTGCATTAAATGTTGTTGTACAACTTTCTTAAAATTACTCTTTTAAATCTGTAAAATTTAGATGCAATTCCACTTTTATATTTTTAATTCTTTTTCTATTTTAAGCTAAATTCTTTTTCAATGTCTTTTTAAAAAAAATTTCATTAAACAAATGACGAATATTTTAATTTCTTATTTCTCTCTCTGATTTTATTTTGCTTATCTCTCTTATATCTTCTTTCTTTCATGTCTTATCTCTTGTTTTCCATTTTCTTTAATTTTCACATTTCTTCTGTGCATATAAAATATTTGCTTATACTTTTTTTAACAAAAATGTCTTCGAACAAAGGAGGGACTTTTTAATTTCTCATTTCTTTCTCTCTCTTATTTAATTTTGCTTATCTTCCTTGTATCATAGTTCTCTTATATTTTATTTTCTGTTTTCCATTTTTTTTCATCTTCCATCTTCTTTCAATTTTTCACATTTCTTTTAAACAAAAATTTCATCGAACAAGGAGGGATTTTTTAATTTCTTATTTCTCTAATTTAATTGTGCTTATCTCTCTTATATCTTATATCTCTCATGTCCTATCTCTCATTTTCCATCTTCTCTAATTTTTCACATTTCTTCTGAGCATATAAAATATTTGCTTATACTTTTTTAAACAAAAATTTCACCGAACAAAAGAGGGATTTTTTAATTCTCATTTCTTTCTATCTCTTATTTAATTTTGCTTATCTTCCTTATATCATATTTCTCTTATGTTTTATTTCTTGCTTTTCATTTTTTTCATCTTCCATCTTCTTGAATTTTTCACATTTCTTCTGTGCATATAAAATATGTACTTATACTTTTTTAAACAAAAATTTCATTCAACAAAGGACGGATTTTTTAATTTCTTATTTCTCTCTCTCTGATTTAATTTTGCTTATCTCCTTTACATCTTATTTCTCTCAAGTCTTATATCTTGTTTTCCATCTTTTTTTTAATTTTTCACAGTTCTTCCTTCCATCATTATTTATGTTTTCTTATCCATTCGTACCAGCTGCTCTTAGCATATTCACTCCAGATTTCTTATACTTTTTTGCTCCTTCCACGCTTCTCCCCCACTTGAAGTCGCGCACAATAGTCAACCTGATTGGCTGCACAGCTTCTTTGTATGTGTGAATGCAACCCTAAATGCACAGCTTATAGTTGGCAGCAGCTGTTGTTGTTGCTGCTGTTGACTTCTTTGTATCGTTGCCTGCGCGCTGCAGCTGCTGGTGGCAGATAAATCCGCCAACACACCTGCACACTCAGCCATTGTGTGCTTTCAATGCAATTTTCATGCCGTCATGGTGACTGCAGCAACACAGCGACCGCGGAGTGAGCGCACAAAATCTGGCTTTATTCACGCCAGTCGATAATGGCTGCATACAGGGTGTTTTAGTTCGAAAAATACCAAAACCAAAGTATGAAATTTTTCGCTTTCGGGGAAGCTCTTTAAAATCTTCAATTTTGAAAAGTAACTTACAATAAAGGCGTGGCATTTTGTGACACGTGACATTACCAGCCAACAGTGCAGCACTTTTTCAAGCTCAAGTTCCTTGCTGCGAAATTAAGCTGCCATGCAATGCGCAGCCAGCCCACTTGCACTTTGCCACTTGCCGCTTCGATTAGCTGAAGCTTACCTTGCATTCTCATTCGTCATTTCCTCGTTTTCAGCCAACTGTCCGTCGAGCTGTCGTTCTGGCTTAAGCTGCTTGTCTGCCTGCTTAAGTTACTGCTGCTGCTGCCGTTGCTGCTTCTTTATCTTCCACTTGTGGGCGTCTGCACGGCAACGGCGTCGCCGCAAGGCGTCTCGCTACTTTCTACTCCACCTGCCTGCCTGCCGCCTTCTGCCAATTCGCTCGCACTCTCACTCGACGCTCTTCAGTCGCGCAGTGATGAAAAGCTGTCATTATTGCGATTTATTTCAGATTTCGTTGGCAATTTATTTCCATTTTGGCGAGCGCGCGCTCTTGTTGCCGCATTCGCACTCGCTTTCGACTCCTTGTTGCACGCACACGCCGCTGTTCGCGCAAGGATTTGCCATGCCATGCTGCTTTGATATTTGCTTTATTTTACATTATACTTGTTGTTGTTGTTGTTGTTGTTGTGCTATACCTTGCGTGATTTTCACTTGCGCGGCACTTGACAGCAGCTGCGGTGCGCAATCTGGGGGCTTTTGGTTTGTTGTGTGGCGACACATTTGCGCTGCCATTACGTGGGATTTTTATTCAATTTATTTAGATGGCTTTGAAATGAATACTTGGCATACACCACCAATCAGTTGACTGGCTGAAGGAATTCGCCTGGTCACTGTAGGAGAAACCTTACAGAAGCATAACAATGTCGAAATAAATCTTTTGAACTATGGTCGCTGCAAGATAGATAAGATTAGATAAATTCATATTTATTGTAGTGAAATTGGATTGGATTGAACTTTTGTAGAGCGTATTTTTTTATTTTTATAATTTTTCTCTACATTGCTTTTTATTCAAATTGCAAAACTTTTTCTTACATTTTCCAGCTCACTCAAAGTCAGTTTGAGTGGCCGTTAATTGCATTTTGCACTTTGTTGCCAACTAATCTGAACTAAACTCCGAGATGGTTTTGAGCAAAATATTTTTCCATTTTTTTAATCTCTTTTGTTGTTATTGTATAGCAGTTCAGTGTTGTAAAATTCTAAATCAGCAGCGGCGCAGAGAACTGGCCCGAACGGCAGTGCATGACATCAATTTCGAGCAACAGGAAGGAAAGTTAAATTTACTGCTCTGTACTCAGTGTTCACTAACACAAATAAACCAAGTGCACCCACACACACACACATACACATACAGGAGCAAGGATTCCAGCTTAAGCATTCAACGCTTCGACGCTTTGTGCTTTTCTTCGTATGATTTTTTGCTCCCACTCACAAACACCTAACTATTTGTATGTATGTATGTGTGTGACCTGTACACACCAACACATTCGCACAAGTGCCACTAAATCGCTCGCCCAGCAAAATGGAGCGTCAAGTGTCGAGAACAGAACAGCCGAGCTGCGTTGCGCCTCGGGCGGGGCGCTGCCCCGCTCATTGGCAAAATGCTCGAGTTATTGAGTGATTGATTGATTGATTGATTGACTTATGTAGTGAGTAACTGTGGCAGCCTATACCAACGTGCATGGAATGTCGCAACAAATAGGAAAATGTTGCAGCGTCTGGCAGTGGGCAGCGGAGAGCGGAGAAGGGCCGCAAACGGTAATTGAGTAGCGGCAATGGGCGCTGTTTGTGAAATTTATGTGGCAAACTTTGCCGTGTGGCCGGTGTTGCCATATTTGCGCAAATGTGATTAAGTGCGGGTGTGTTGATGCCTTGCAAATGCGAGTGTAATCAACTCTTGGAGGGCTGCAGCGTTTGCAAAAGGTCAGAGTAGTTTTGTCATAAATTTTTGCGCGCGCAAATTTTGTGTGCAGCAATTAATGGGAAAACTCGGCGGAAGTGAAGCACGTTGCTTGCATCAACAACAAAGCAGAAAGACATGAAAGGAGTACTTCATATTTTTACTGTTATTGCGGTTTATGTGGTAACCCACACACACACAAACACACACAAACACAGCCATACGTGGAGATAACTTTGGATTACAAGTGCAGCACAATAAAAAGTTATAAGCAACAACGGGCACTGTGGAAAAAGCTATTTAACATTGTGGCTACAACAACAACCACCAACGTACGACAACAATGCAATGCACAAGAGGACAAGCATTGAACAAAGCAGTAAAAGCAACTAAAACAGTAGCACAACAAAAAGCGGCAACATTCATCAGGACATCACTTCAACATGAAATGGCAACGACAGCAAAAGCATTCAACAACAACAAAAAAATTGCTTAGTAATAAATTGACAAGCGCAGCGGCAACTATAACCTGCATGGTATGGCAACAACAAAATATAATAATAACAACAATTGACAAGAACATTTGGCTTGAACAAACAACAATGAACGAGTCGCAGCCAGCAAGTGGGCGCACAGCAATTTGCATTTGTTCCACCCACCACATTCGTCTCCAGGCCGGTCTGCTGTAGCGCCTAAGATGCTGCAACGAATAACAATCAATGTTGCACGCATACGTGTGGGCAGACGCAGCGGCCAGTGGCACAAGGCGAAGGCAGCAAACAATACAAGAACAACAAATGAAGAAGCAAACGCACAAAGGCAAGCAAAAATAAACGAATGGAGAGAGAGAGAGTGAGACAAAAAAGCGACCAATAAAAGAGCCTTGAAGCACCACCGAACGGAAAGCGGAAAGCAGCAGCAGCCCCAGAAGGACACTGGCACCGAAGCAACCGGCCTGGTTTGAGGCGACTGTCGTCCATGCGACTGCTATGTAAAAGTATGCAAGGCTGCTGCGCTGCATGAATGTCCTTTGAAGCGCAACGCGTGGCCGCCAACATTGTAAGAAAAGCACTAAAAACGCACAAGCACAAAGACTGCAAATACAAAAGAAACGCATGAGGAAGACTTGAGAAATTGTGAAGAAAACGAAAAGGGGACAAACGTCACAACGTTGGGAGTGAAGGGCGGACGAAACATATTGTAGGCGCTGGCGAAAAATTCACATAATTGCCAGCTTCAGTGCGGGGGTGGCTGTGTGTGTGAGTGTATCTAACATGCAAACTTTGCTTGTGTTCGGTGCGCGATTTGAGTGAGTATGAGTGAGTGTGTGTGTGTGTGTGTGCGTGTATTGAGGGCGGCGCACTGGGGATGTGCATGCATGAGGTCATTATGAGCATTAAGTGGGTGTAATTTTCGTTGTACGCGCTGGCAGTGCAACAGCGGCAAATGCGGAGGAGGCAAATGCGAAGGCTGGCAGTGAATGTTTGCCAAGTTTTGCAGCAGTTGCGCACAAATATGAAAACAAAAAAGCAATGTAAAGGGCGGCAGACCTTTGAGCCAAAGTGCTGGCAATATTTAACGAGCGCTGCCATTTTATAAAAATTAAAAATGTTGGTAAGGTCAAAAGTTGAGTGACTACTTTTGCGAAATTGAATTGGAGCTCTTGCTTATTTATATAAAATTGTTGTAGTTATCTCTATTTAGTTGAAGCAATGTATTTTCCCATGAAACCAGTAAGAGTTGGAGAATAAAATGTTGGCATGCAGAAAAAAATTCCAAACGCAGTGATATCTCAAATTCTAATGCCTTTTACAACCTCTTTGCTGAAGAAAAATCGCTTTTATTTTTGGCAGATTTTAAAATATTGCTCGCACATCCATAAAACTGACTTGACAGCAAAACCAGCTCAGCAAAAGCTGAGCCAAAAATGCTGCAACATGGATTTGGCTAACGCCTTAACAAAACACTCACACACTCACACACACAGACACAGAGAGACAAGCCTAGAAACACATTCATTAGCACAAGCTCGATGCAGTGACGGCCGCGGGTTAGGGAGGGAAGGAGAAAATCTAAAAGCCTTTCCAGTGAGCAGCCAACGAATGGCACAGAACAAGGCGAATAAATCCCATCGAATGATTTATGGCCCCACTCACACTCACTGCTTACAAAAACACACACACACATACTTAGTTAGGGCATCTACATAAAATACACACACACACAGATGTATAGACAGTGATAGCAGCCGACTGCAGAGGCTCTTAGAGCCATTAGATAGCAGCAGCAGCAACATTAGCCACGCTGCAATGGCAATAATTGCCCCAACCGTAGCAGAAACAATTGCCAAAATGTGGCAAGCAACAACAAACAAACGAATAAATGCCCAGATAAACAGCTACGAATAAAGTGCACATAGGCACAGGCAGACACAAAACATAGAAAGAGACAAAACAATGAACGACACAATGCGCGCGCAAAACAATGGCTTAAAGGACACACACACACACACACACACAAAAAGCCGAAAAACGAAAAGACACCACATTGAACACATAAACGTGCAGCCGCACAATGCTAACAGCAATAATAATAATAAAAATAATAATAGCAGTAAGAGCAGCGGCAGCAACAACAATAACCACCAAGCTGGCTGCGATTAAGCCCAAACATGTAGTGAGCGAAATTACCTTGATTAGGTGTTGCCACTACCTTCGCGCCATCGCCATTGCCATCGCCACCAACAACAACACCACATAACATGTCTGCTGCTGACTGTCTATGCTGAGAGGTAGCGCATTTATTTTGCGCTGTGTACGCTCGAACGCTTTTTATTGTTGTTGTCATATATTAGGGCACCTGCGCCTAAGCATATGCTTTGTTTGCTGCCCTTCGTCCTGACTGCTATTCGCTTTAACCCCTCACTTGCGCAACTATTAAAGCCAAGCAGCAGCATCATCACTGCTTCGCATTGTTACGTATACGTCCCGGTGGCCCGGCCACTTTCGGCATTAGTGTTCGCTGCTCGCTGCTTTCTGCTTGATGGCTGAAAATCCTCAGCAGCGCATCAATTATTTTGTGTAGCGAAATCCGCGCAGCCGACATAGCCGGGAACGAGCAAAAAACTGAACACCAAAAGAAAGAAGTGTAGCAGGGTTCGACTTCCCGCGCGATAAGAGGCAGCAAAAAATCTCTATGCGCTGTTAATAAGGTGAAGCGGAGGGTGGCAGCAAAGGGGTGCCAAGTGGAATGGCAGAAAAATGTACCTGCTGTTTTGTCGTCTACTCACACCCACTCGCCTACCGCCCTCCTGCAGCGCCTGCAAGCCAACACACGTGCGCCCTGCGCCCTGCGCCAGCGCCTAAAAGGCCACTACATCGCGCGTTACAGCGCTCGTTTGTGTGGCGCATGTTGAAAGGTGTGTGCGTGCACGCCTCTTGCGGAAGACAACGCAACAACAACAACAACGTATAGAACAATCGATACATGTAGTTAGTCAGAGCGCAGTGCGGCCTGCAGCAGAAAAACTTTTCTTTCAGCGATTCGTTGGCTTGCCGCTGCCCCGCGCATGCCGCCCACCTTATTGGCTTTTGTTCCATTATTTGCTGTAATGTTAGCTGCCCACTGTTGCGGCTATTGTAGTGCGCATTGTTGCTGCAACTCACCGCTTTACTTGTTGCTATTGTTATTGTAATTTTTAATTTACTCTGAATGGCGCCGGGCGTATGCAAAACTTTAAATGAGTTTAAGTAAATGCTGATAAAGTGGCGCTGCCACGGCTATCGTTGAGTTTAATTAAAAGGAGCGCAGCGCTGACGTTCAGTCGGACTATCTCTCTATCCGTCTGAACTGTTGAGTGTCTGTCCGCTGGCTGCCAGTCTGTGGCTGGCGCGGCCTGAACGCAGAGTTTCACAACTTTGAGGCATTTTCGAGCGAGCGCAACTTTCTCCATTGGCCTCAATAAGCAGCTTTTCATTTTATGCGCTGCATTTTCTCATTAAAATCCTATAAATTGGTTAGGGATTTGGGCCAAATTTGTATAGATATCCTATTAAAACATGTTAAAAATTTTTTACTAAAATAAAATTATTAATTCGACTTCTTCTTCTTCTTTTCTTTGCAGTGTACTTTAAACCATTGTATATGAATTCGTTTTTAATATTCAACAGCAACAAGTAAGTAATGAAAGAGTTTTTGTAAACAGAAAAAGTACAATTTTTTTTTAATATATTGTTTGGTAAAATTTTTTTTTATAAATTCAAAACATTTTAATTGATATTTAATTTTTTAAGATTCAACAGCAACAAGAATGTAATGGAAGAGTTTTTGTAAAAAGAAAAAGTAAAATTTTTTTTTTAATATATTTTTTGGTAAACATTTTTTTAATAAATTCAAAAAATTTTAATAAATTCAAAAAAATATGAAAAATAAAATAAAAAAAATATAAATCATACAAAATTTTTTTTATTAATTTTTATACAAAATATAGACTGTTTCGACGAATATTCGTAGAAAAGTTTCTTGAGGCTCATTGCAAACGCCAAAATATGCCAACAACATTTGACGCCACTTCAATCTGAACATCGCAAATGATGCAAAAATATTCATAAATTTTTTAATCAAATTGATGCATGCAAACCGCGTTGTTAGTGTAGCAGACAATGAAATTTTGCCGGTGTGAATATCGATAACACGCATTGCCACAGCAATCAAAAATATTGAGAACAGCAATTCCGAGTGCGAGCACGTCAGCGAAAAAACGGAGGCAAGAATGTTCATCTCTATTGGTGTGTGTGTGTGTGTGCTTCCGTACATGTGACAGGTGCCGCGTGTAGTGCAGGAAACAAGCAAACAGAATCCACACACACATTGCCAATGGGTGCCGGTGCACGTGCACCGAGCGCTGCGGATATTGTTCGGAATGCTGCCTGCAGTGTTTTAAATATTTGAAAAGTTTCATTTACTGCCAAAGGCGCACACACACAGACACATACAAGCAAACATTCAAACACACTATCGCTGCTAGACAGACACGTGCACTGACACTGCGCCAGGCGTGCGTTGTCACACTTGCATGCTGCCGACTGCTGGCTGCTGTCGGCAACAATGGCAGCACGGATACGCCTATGTCGGCCGAAAGGTCGTGTCCTTATACCAACAACACTCCAACGTGTGTGCGTGCGTGTAGTCGGCAACTGGTGACCCTACGGTCGGCTGACACATGGCACCTGCACATATTTTCGCTGTTGTGCTGTGTGAAACGTTCGACATTTTTCGTTTTTAATTGTTTTGTCTCGTTCTGCTTTGCTTTTTTTTGGCGTTTTCGTGTTGTTAGCGTTGACACAAACCACCAAACAGCAACACAACACAACACCCCACATAAATACGCCCCGAACTGTCATTAGTTAAAATCACATGTCATTGGCACACAGCGACATGCAACAACAAACAAACACCCCTACAAGAACAGTGACGGTCATTTGACCGGTCATATGACCGACATGCCTGACCGAAGTTTCGGTCAGCTCTCCGAACAAAGTTTCTATCATTTTTGTACAGGCGGTGTGAAAAAACTGATAGAAACTCTCGTGTACGTGTGATAAGAAGAAGCATCTGCTGACAAGAACTCGCATCGGAGTTAATATAATTATTAAGAGCCGGAGGCTGCCGTAGCTACGTAGCTCAGCTGGCTAATGCGTGCGGCCGCGAGTCAAATGCGACGCGCGAATCCAAGTTCAATACTGGATTGCGTTAACACCGAAAAAAAAAGAAAAACAACTTTTTTTTTAAATTTTTCTTTCGGCGGCTGTCCTCTCAGCAGGAAATGACAAACCTAACATTGCCTATGTCTCGTAATCGAGCTGAAATGCTGATGCAAATATCGGTCACAATGTGATGTATAAATCGGTCATTCATGACCAATACTCAATATTGAAAAAATGCAGGTTTTTATTGAAATTTTTTGGAAAAACCGTTTGCTTTTACTTCTGCCTGAATTTATTTTAAATTAATTTAAATGAAATAATATAAAAAAAAAATTGAATTTAAAAAAATTCATTTGCGGTCCTGCTTGGACGATCCCATATTGTCGCAATCGAAGGCGTTTGCTTAGCATCATTGGCTTCGGTACTTGCTATGGCCCAATATTGAAGCTACTGAAAAGTGCAGAATTATTTAAATATTCAAATAATATTATTTAAAGTAAATTTTAATTCGAATTCTTACCTTCATCTGTTTTTCCTTTTTTTTCGGTGTCAACGCAATCCAGTATTGAACTTCGATTCGCGCGTCGCATTTGACTCGCGGCCGCACGCATTAGCCAGCTGAGCTACGTAGCTACGGCAGCCTCCGGCTCTTAATAATTATATTAACTCCGATGCGAGTTCTTGTCAGCAGGTGCTTCTTCTTCTTACACATGCGTGTATAAGCGATCATCTCAGCAGGTCAATTTCAAAGCACTCTGATGACAAGTTCACAATGCTTGCTGACAAGTTCACAATGGGCCAAATTTCATGCGAATGTATTGGTAAATTTAAAAAATGTTATGAATGTAGTGGAGTTTCGGTCAGCCACGTCTTGTAGGGACAACATAGATTATAGCCAAACTCTCCGCAAAGCATCAGCAACAGACACGCGCGACCGTAGGGCGTTTGGCTGCACGTTGTTCGCCGTTGGCTGCTGTCAGGTGCCAAAGGTGCCATTCCACCGGCACCGCACACAGCTGCGTTGGCATTGTGTGAATGTGTGTGTGTGTCTATGTGTGGTGTCCACTTGGTTTGCTGTTGGCTACCATCTCAATTATTATTGTTGTCGCTACAACGACATGTTGTTGTTGTTGTTGTTTCTGCTGCTCTATCACTTGGTCTGCATGTGATTGTGGGTTCATTGAAATTCATGCGCACGCTTACTCG
This sequence comes from Melieria picta, assembly GCA_964056695.1. Lineage (NCBI taxonomy): Eukaryota > Metazoa > Arthropoda > Insecta > Diptera > Ulidiidae > Melieria > Melieria picta. The sequence goes on along the minus strand of OZ057399.1, from coordinate 130,806,450 downwards.
CACTTGTCCACTTGTGCAGTTGTGTTTGTGTTGTTGATTTGTTTGGGTGTATGCGTGTTCGTGTGTAAGTGTGAGTGCGTACATTGATGCTTATGCAGCTTTAAGCATTAACGTTACAGCACTTTGAAAAGAAATAAGAAGAAATTGAGTTAAGTTGGTAGAATGGGAACAGACATGTGGAGGTCCATGGCACATGGCATACTAGAATTTCTTAAGAGAGATTTAATAAAGTACTGTAGCGTACTAGAATTCCTAAAAGAACAACTACTCAGTTAGAGTCATGAGCAGGGAAAGGATTTTGAGGACTTAAAACCTATAAAAAAGGCAAAATAAAATAACAAAAAAGGCACGGAAAGGCACTAAAACTGCCAAAAAGGCAGAAAAAGGCACTAAAAACTGCCTGAAAAGGCAAAATAGGGCATTAAAAACTGTTAAAAAGGCAAAAACAGGCATTTAAAAATAAGAAAAAAAATACTAGAAAATCTAAAAAAAAAGGGGGAACGGTATGTATTTTTTAATAATTTTATTTCATCTGACGTATGCAACATACAATATTTATACCTCGTTTTTTGTAAAAGAAAAGGAACATCAAGGTTCTCAAAGATAGTTAAAAAACTAAAACTAAGATATTTTAATTGAAATGTAGGCACATATTTTAAATTCATATTTTAACTTCTCATATAAAAGCATAAAAGCCGTACTTGTATCACAAAAAATAAATAAAATGTTTGCGCTAACCGAACTTTTTGATTTTAGCATGTTTTTTTTTCAAATTTTCCACTGCACAACAAAAAATAACGGCTTAGGAATGATCAAATCAATGTAAAAACATCGATAAGTTAACGAAATTGCAATGTTGCCACTTCATTTTTTTTAGTTTAAAGGTATTTTTGCGAAACAAAAAGGGGACACATTTTTAAAAACGAAAGAAAAATAAAAAGGCGCTCAACAAATCTTGAATAAGATTTTGTGGCATTTATAGGTAAAATAGGCACTAAAAAAAGGCATTTATGGGTGAAAAAGGCAAAATAAAAGTGGTATATTTCTAATCAGGAGGACCTAATTCGTGCTCATTTTCAATCAGAAATGCTCTATCTAGCAGCAAACAAAAAAGGCAATTTCCACAAAATCCTTTCCCTGGTCATGAGAAATTCTCATTCCATACAATACTCAAACAACTTTCAACAAGGATCGCATTAAAGCTCAGTGTACTTTTTCACACACACAATTTTGCTCACTCCATATGGCAATTGATGCCCGCTTCTCAGAAAATAATTTCACACTCACACCCACTAAAAATCCAAACAGCGCTATGCTGGCTTAGCAAAAAATTGCTCAACTGTGCTCTTGGCGCATTTTTATTTGCTCACGTCCACTCAGGTAGCATTATGCAAGATGGACTGTTATGAGTGTTTTATGTGTGTGTGTGTGTGTAGTGGGCACAGCACCCAAAGCGCGCATAAAAGCGCTGTTGCTGTTGCTGTTTCTATCTGCCGTTGACCGGGTTTATGCGCCGCAGCAAGTTCACACTTATTTACTTACACACACACAGCCACAGCAATGTCGACAGTTTTCGCATTGAGTCGGCTCTAAGGCCAAAGTCTGCCGCCGGCTGCAGCAGCACCCTGTTTTTCACTATTCAACGTCAGTTTTCTTTCATCCTTTGAACAGCAAACATAGTTTTTTATTGGAATTCGCTTACTCGAGTTTGTATCGCTGCTGTATTCAACGCCATCTCGTCTTTTTTCTGGACACTGCCAAACAAATACAGAGGCCAAGTACTGCAGTCATTCATTACTTCTTTGTGTATGGTTGTGGTTCGTATGTTTGCGACAACCAACTTGTCTGAAGCTCGTATTTGCTGCCCACACAGATTTGCTCATTTCTCGATATTGCCCACAACAGCCGAAATTAGTTTGCTTAGATTGCTGTAATTTAAGCCAGCCAAATTACTTTCGGGCGGCTATCACTTTTCACCCACCCACACAGTCTCATAGCATCACGAACGCACACACACACAATCACACAAATAGTTGAGAGTTGAAACGTGCGCCTGTCACTTAATTAAATAAAAATTTCCCCAAATGTAATTCGATGCCGCAATGTGGGCGAGTGAGACCCTTTCTTCTTCGAGAATACGCTGGCGGCTGCAAAAACAACAACAACAATGGCAGCTGCTGTGCTCAACCCTCAACGAATATGAAAAAAATACTCGTCACGTCTAATGAAATCCTCTTACAAGTCAATTTTACCCAAAAAATTTTATTAAATCAACTAAAGGCAGTTATATGAAAAGCACAACAACAACAACAACCGCATGGACAAGAAACTAGCCACAGTCTGTGTTATGTCACCTTAACGCATTTCGCTGACTTCAAGATCAGACCGCAATCGCTTCTTCGCTCTGAGCTGCCAGTGTTGCCAGGCACCGAAAATGTTCATTAACCGCCGCTTTCATTGTTTGCTGCTGTTGCGGTCACTGTGGTCAACAGGTGGAGTGCTGCTACTCGCTCAACAGTTAGTTCTGTCACTCTGTTTGTGCCACTATTACATTTAAACAATCAATCTTGTGACCCAAGATGGCATTTCCATTTAAAAACCACGAATCTGAATCCTTGAAGTTGAAAACTTTAGCACCGCTCTATGTCTTTTATGCTCCAACTCATTCATCCTTTCTTGCCGCTCTTCAGTCATGTCATGTATTTCTTCCTTCATTTGGTGCTTTTTCTCCCCCCTCCTTTGTCTCCCCCCTCTCAGTGACGTACATTGTTTTACGCTTTGCGGTCGGGTGTTTGTTGCGCGCCAACTTTAATGGCTTTTCGCCCGTTGCAGCGTCTTTGCTTCCATTCCTTCTTCCTAGCTACGGTTTGTGCGCATATCTTTGCCATTTCCGTTGCTTGAAACTCCCGCAAAGCTGCTAAATGCTGAACGTTGATGTCCTTTGCGGTGGCAGCGTTGCCACCTGCACATTTGCTACAAAAATTGGTATAGTTTCAACACAGAACGGCAAGACACCGTTGCCAGAGTGTGGCACAACTTTGTTGCATTACAATTCTGCTGCGACACCCTCCGTCCTCCGTCTCGAAATTCAGCTGTCACAGTTGAAAAATCGCCTCAGCGTTACCGCAACTTTTACCATAGCACAGCTTCACACTCGGCATTTCAACTCAGGCGCGCACATTGCCACTTTTTTCGAGTGTGTCAGATTATAAATTTGCCACACACATTTCTCGCACATTTCTCGCGGCGTTGTGGCCGCAACTTTGCCTTGCCAACTAATGTTCGCCATTCCAGGCTGCCAAACCAACGAACGACACATTCAAGTTGCGCCATTTTCATGCTGTCGTTGTTGTTGCTGCAGTTTGCAATGAATCAGCTGGCGCACTACGTTCATATTAGCGTCGACACTGACGTAATTTTATGAATTTACTTGCCTAATAGTGGATTTTGTAACTAAGCCGGTCGCCCGTCTTCCAAATTACACATGTATGTGTGTTTTCATAAAAACAACAACAACAACAACAAGTTTTGATGTGCCACAATGTTTTTAGATGCAATAAAGGCACAAAAGTGGCCATGGCTGCGCGCCGAATATCTCACAAACTAAATTTCTTAGCTCATTAATTGCTTCTTAGTGAGTTTCTGGGCGGAAAGGCGAATCTTTTTGTGCTTCTTCTTCAATGTCAGACGATCCGTCTTTGATGTACTTATTGCCTATGCAACAGAAATGACTTATTTGCCATGGCTCGAGGAGAAACATTTTGTCGTAACAAACTGAAAAGAACAACAAAAACAGCAATGAAGTAGACAGGCGCGTAAGTCTGCATAATTGTGGGGTATCTGTGGCTGAATCTGTAAAATATATAAACCCTTTTTTTTTCAAACAAAATGTCTATCGAGTTATAGCCACGCACTACTACATCGAAATGACATCGAAGGGTAAAAAGGATTTTTTAACTCCAAATCGAAAGAGATCCAAATCACCCCTCAGCCGACGCCCCTGTGGCAGCTGACAACAACTCCATCTTCCCTGCGGCTTTGTCTAATAATAAAACCGGTGCGGCCCATTTTGCCCCCTGTTGCTGACGAGCCCCTCCCCCTGCAATATTTATGTCAGCTCGCGTAATATTTTCTGTGCTCGCCTGCTGTGCGCCTGTGCGCCTCATATTGCTTCCCAACGTGCTCCGTTATTGCTGTTGTAGTTTTACTGGCCGCATTGTTGTTGTCGTTGCAGTAAGAAAAAAACTTTTATCGAGAATTTAATTAAGTATTTGTGCTGTTATTTAGCTGCCGCCTTGTCGTCAATTTCATTTGATGAGACTTTTTTCGTGGCTTATGTTGGCAAAGTTTTCTTTCAACATGTGCCGCCACCACCGCAACGGTCAATCCTACTCACCCACTGTCGTAATGTCGACTTCGCTCCATTTTCATTTCATTCTATTTCAATGCCGTCGTTTCAACCCTCATAAGTCGCAACTTGTTGCACAGTGTTGTGCCTTCGCTGGCCATTCGGTTGTTGTTGTTATTATTTACGCGAGTCGCACTTGTTTTGCGCCGCTTTGTCCAGTCGTAGTGTATTTGTTGTTGTTGCTGCCACTGTCTCTGTCTCTTACATTTTACGCTGTTTATTAATTTTTGCCAATTTTTCGGCTCATTCCTATTGTTTCCGCATCACTTTGTATTTCAAAAATATTTCACTTAACCATTAGCCAACATTTTACGCAACACAAACAACAACTAACATACCCCTTGCTCTCGTTGTCGTTGGCTTCTTTTTCTAGTGTTTGTTGTTGCGGTGTTGACAGCGCCACGGCCAGGATTTACTGACTTTTGTTTGGGGGTTGCCACCTTCTTGTTGCTATTGTTTTCGTTTCCGTCATTTTGTTTTGCTGCCACTTTGTGTTTTTGCGCTTTAGCCACTTTTTGTCTTACAATTACTTTGTTTTTGCGCGCTGAGAACTGCAACAGCTGGCATCATGTTACAACGTGTTTGTATGACTTGTGTGTTTTTTCTGCTGCCACGGCTTTTTGTTTCACACGTAAAGGCAAATTTATGCTCTGAAGGTATTTAATGGATTAGACGAGCTGCCGCACCTAGAATGACGCATTTTCCGCCGAAGGCTTAGCAAGGACTGATTTAAAAATCCCTTTAATATATATGTGGAATTGGCGCAGAGGCTGAAACACGCAGCTGCATTTGAAGCGTTAAGCCTAAAAGTAGGCAACAAAAATGTTGTTTTACAAACAATATGGCTGCCTTCAACCAATCATGTTTCACATCTGTTTCGGTCAGTGGCAGCGCACAATTGGGCGGATTTCTAATCAGCATGGCGCCTAAAGGTATGCTACAAACAAAGCTTTTCACCTACTATCTAATTACCAAAAACGGAATTACAAAATTTTCGCGCTTCAAGCGCTTCAAATTGATTTCGGCTTTTAGTGCGCTGCACCTGTCAGCCGTAACGAGTCTGTCAACGGAAAATTGCCTGTCAACAGACTTCAACTGTCGAAGTCGTTGGCGTTGGGTGTTAATTAAAAATGTCAATGTACGCGCGCGTTAATTACGCTGCAAAACATTTGACGATGCGTTTGCGCAGACGCAAAATTTCTTCAATTAATTTCGAAATAGTCGCAGCACGCCTCCTCGCTTTGCTGTCGCTCTCGGCTGCGGCACATTTGCCGCTGCGGCTGTTGAAGCTCATTTGTGGTGGCTGGCGTGTGCTTTGTTTTGCTTACTAAACACCAACACTAAAGTTTTATATTAATTTCAGCGCGCACTTCAATTTATTACAGCGCACACAAGAACAACAACAACAAAAATAATATGTAGAAAGAGCCAAAACAAAAAACTGGAAGGAGCGACGTGAGGCGTGTGGCGGCATCACGCCGCGAAATTGACAAAATCAAATTGCGTTGCGTGTTGCTGTCGGTTGCTGCGGGCGCACGGCAGCGGAGATGTGCCGACAGTTGAAGGTGAAGGCACATGAAGGCCGCTACAACAACCAGCAGCCATCAGACGAGCTGCAGCAACAGCGACGTCGACAATATTGCCGACACCTTTGTATCCCTTTAACTGCACACACACACCCGCACACGCCCCACCACCATAACCACGTACCGGCAGTTGCCGCTGCTGTGTTCAGCGTTTCGCCCGAATTCTTATGGCGAATCGATATTTCAATTTGATAAACTCCATGTGGAGGACTTCATCAGCGGCGCAGCAGCCAGCGCTGATTGCGCGTCGACTATGCGAACAGCTGCCAGTTGACTGTCTGCCTGCCTGCCGCACTGTCACACTTTCCCCAGTTGCTCCCCCCGTGGAGCAACTTGCTGGCGACGTCAGAGGCACAGCGAAACTATTGTTCTCGCTGTAGTTTCTGCCATTCGTCCTTCCAAGTATGCACCAGTTGTGCTTTTGTTGTTGTTTTTGCTGTTGCTTTACTTTAGCACCGAAGGCGCACAAATTACATTTCAGTTCGTGTCGTCGCAGCCACACTTTGTGTCGAACATTGCTTTTATGTGTCAGTGCTGTTTTGTTGCTTATGTTGTTTTTGTTGTTGTTGTCGTCGGCATGGCAAATTAGGATGTGAAAGCAGTTAAACGAAGGCGTTATTAAAATCCGCTTTTACAGCTCAAAAGTCAAAAGCAACTGTCGTGCCGAAGCCGCAGTCTTTGCGAAATGCCAAATGCGATAAGTTGGGTGAGGAGGCGGAGGCGGCGGATTTGGCAAAGTTTTACTAAGCGCATTCAAATGCAGATTGCCTGGCTGTGATTTTGCCACTTTCAGACTTTTTCGGCGTATGTGTAGAAGGTTCTGTCTATTATTCATTTTATGCGTGTAACATAGTCGAAAGTTTGATTGCTCGAAAAAGTTGTTGAGAGGGTTTGGGGATTTTGAAATTCCACGAACTTTTACTGACTTAAGATAACTTTTTGGTGCAAGAGAGAGAGGCAATGTTTAGTGTGAGAGAGTCTACCAAAAACAAAATTGTTTTTAGTGTCATGAGTGGATATAATGAAAACTGTTTTCTATTATCCAACACAAAACTATTCTGAGCTATAACTCTTTAACCCTTTCGACCCCGAATTTTACCCTGTGTCACTATATTACTTTTTGGTATTTAAATCATGAAACAATTGCCTAAGGACTGTGCACACGACATTTGAAGTCGCCACGCCTCCTTGTTAGAGTTCTAGAGCAAGTTTACTTTTGAACAATTTTAGCTTAAAATGGGTTAAATAAATTTTGAATCAATATTTTTTAATTACAGAAGAATTATTTTATATTCATGGAAAAATACAAAATTATCACTTTTTGATTTTATTCAACCATTATTAAAGAAACAGGGTTTTGATCAAACGCGCCCAATTCGTAGACTTCAATTAGAACACAAACTTTCCCTGATATCGCTGCAAATTATTGGAAATAATTTTGGGGATAACAGTAAAATTTTTTTAGTTTGCTTTGAATTCACTTCTAAAGATATTAATTTGTTGGTGCCTACTTAAATTAAACCCATAAAGCAATCGTAGCTGTTGCTATAAGATGACAAATAGGTGAAGTTGCTCTCAGGCAACTTTGGGGTCGAAAGAGTTAATAAGATTTCAAGACATAGTCTGAATAATTCTGACGCTCTTTGGGTTTTGGTATATGGAATCATTCGATATTTAAATTGAAGCTTAATAATACAGGCAAAATAGTTGCAAGAGAGAGATAGAGAATGTGCGCGCTTGGCCCCGTCGTCATTGCTCTCCTCTTTGCTGCAATTAAATAAATTACCACTTGCACCTAATTAGCCACACTCCCACACTCAAACGCAAACATTCAGACACACACACGTGCAAAAATTCGTATTTGTATAAATTAGGACAGAACTTGCCGCAACATTGGCAACATTTCTCCCCAAATTTGAGTGAGACTGAAACTTTGCTTAAATGTGGCAGAGTCTTCCAAACACAAACACAGACACAGCAAAACACACACATACCTTCATAAGTAAGTCCGCGTAGTCGAAGTTAAAGAGCGGCGCAAGCACTATAAAAATGACTTGCAAGCCATCGCTGTGCTTTCAAATACGCTTCAATCGGTTTTCTTCACTTTCACTACAAAACAAGCACTGCAGTGAAGAAAGCTTTTGATATTCATTGGAAAACTGCACGAAATGATAATAGAACTTTAAGCAACTTGAAGTATAGAACATCAATGAAGTAGAATAACACTGAAGTAGAACAACACTGAAGTAGAACAACACTGAAGTAGAACAACACTGAAGTAGAACACTGAAGTAGAACTTTTTGAAGTATACAGTTTTTTGTTTTGCACGATCGGAGTACCTGATATTTGTTTTTGGTATCTTGTATGGAATCTGGGATGCATTTAATTTCGACTATTCATGTAACACAGGTTTAAAACATGTTTTTTTCGATATTTATTATGAGGAAAAAAAGCGGTCTGAAGTAGAAGTTCTGCTTCACTCCGTGTGAAGTAGAAGTTCTGTGTCACTCGGTGTGAAGTAGAAGTTCTACTTCACTCGGTGTGCTTGCTGTGATTTACCGTTACTTAACCTCATTATAGCTTTCTGTTTTGATGTTTTGCTTCACAACAGAACACAAGCACTGTCATTGCTGTAGCGAAAAGGTTTTCGAATGATGCAGAGCTTGCTTTGTTGCAGAATAGAACTATTGAACATTTGAATTCGCTGTCAACGCGACAATGAAGTACAGTACTTGACAGTACTGTGCAGTAGTGAAGTGTGGCCAATAGAAGGTGTTGTGCAGCTCTTTAGTCAAAGTTGCAAATAGCAAAACAACAACTCAATTGCAAGCGGCAGATGGCACACTTACAACTCCCGCCTCGAGTGGCCGCTCTGTGCCACCTTTACTGCTGACAGCCGCCCGTATCGTTTGTCGTCTTGTACTAACAAAAAGTTGCACAACCACACATCAGTTGTTGCTGACATTTCGCAAGTTAGGCTGCACGCGTCACTGCAACACAAACAACAACAACAACAACACAGTGACAACAGCAACTCAATTAACCTCGACCTTCGCGACAGCAACGTCGATGGCGTTCAAAATGACGTCAACTTTATTGTGCGTCAACGTCAGCGTCAGTGTCAGTGTCAACGCTGCAAGAATCCAGAATCTAATTGCATGAACAAGTTATATTTATCTGCAATTTAACGTAGAGAAAAAAATTAAATAACAACAGCAGCACAGCAACAAAAAATGCAATTTTCAAGGTTAACAGTGGCATGTCATTGTTGTTGTTGTTGTTGTGTCACAATTGTCACACAACACGCCAGTGACATTGGCAGACACTATGCAGTCGTTGTTGTTGTTGTTATTGTTCTTTATAAACTCATACTTTGCCGATATGCATTCGTTATGAAAATTATTTAATAAGAAAAATGTAAATACAACAACAACCTACAGTCACTAAAAATTCAATAATTGACAAATTCACAATTCTGCTGACCAAGCAGTTGGCCATCATTAGCGTCACATCGTGCACGCTCGCATTGCATACATAACGCAAAACAACAACAACAACAACAACAGCAATGCTAACCATCGCAAATATGAATCGAAAAAAGCAACAAACGTTGTGTGTTATTCATCATAAATTCTAAAAACGCACAAAGTACGCCTTCGTCGCGTCAGCGCAGCTTAATTGTCGATATTTAAACGCACCACAACAACAACAACATCAACAACCAGAGCCGTCGCAATGGCAAATCAGAAAAATATTCACATGCGCATGCGCAGCCATTGCCAATGCAAAGTGCACAACAACACAAAAGGAAAATCAAAACTGAAAAGCAGCAACTGCTGCTAAAAGTTGCCGTCATCGCTGCCAGCGGCAAAAAATTAAAATAAATAAATGAATGAAAAAATTGACGACCAGCATTCGTAGGCCAAGTTTATTGCAATTGTCAACAACGCCGCCGAGCATGTTTCCACGTTTTTCTTTGCTGTTGCTGCTGTTGTTGTTGTTGTTGTGGTTGGTGCTGCTTGTATTGGTCGTCTTTCCCAGCACGTTGCTGTTGTCACTTTTCATTTTTATTTGTATTTTGTTTTTGTTTTTTTTTTTAGTTTTTGCACACAAAACCTGTCTTGCCCGTTTGCCGATTGCATGTTGCAGTTGCATTTGTGCAGTTGTTGTCGCAGTCAGCGTCGTCGCATTTCAAGAACCAGGTCAAGGTTATGCTGCAATTCCTTGGACCACAGTTGTCGCGAGCGTCGACGTCGATGTCAGTGGTAGCCGCAGCGCTGTCTGTCGCGTCATCGATAGTTGTCGTTGCTGTCTGTTGGCCACAAGTGAAGCCAAGTCGTGCTTGAGTTGGTTAGCCAGCCGGTCTGTGGCACGACGCACATGTTCGATGTTCGCAGCAGACTCGTTTAAGCCGGGTTTCAGCCGCACGCTGTTGTTATGTTAGTGTTGCTGCTGAACAAGAAGCGCGACTCGTCGAAGCCAATGTTTGGTGCCGTTTATTTTTAGCATTTTTGAAGGGCAAAATGTTAAAACGACAGCAGGCGACCTTCGGCAGATTAATTTAGGGATTAACAAAACGTTACGTTGATACGAAGCGAAGGAAGGCACAACAAGTGTCGCCAATTACAATGAAAGCAAAAGATTTGCGTACCGGTTTTTGGGCAGAACTGGTGGCAGTTTTTTGTATTTTTATAACTGCTGAAAAGAAATGCTCTAAAACAATTATTAATTTTTTTATGAGATGAAAACTGAGTTGATCTACAGTGTTCTTGGAGCTTTTTAGTTAAGTACTTTCATACTTAACCCTTTCGCTATTTTGTTGCCATATGGCAACATGCTACTTTGTGGACGTCTGCATCCTCTATGGTTGCAAGAATACATTTGTTTGTTGGTCTTTAGAATAGTTTGAAGTTTTAGGAAAAATACGATATTAATAAACTGAATATTTAAGTTTAAACAAGAGACTTCTCTCTCACGTTTTTTTAATGGTATATCTTGACATAGTAAAGAAAGAAGAAGCAGAAAAAATTACAGAACTTTTTAATTTGACGTTTTCTTTCAATTTAGATACTTTTCTTTTTTATTTTTGGCTGAAGTAAATGAAGAAATATTCAAATTTTCGTTATGCGTAAAAAGTTTTATGTTTAAGTAATTATTACAGCCGCAACGATGTGGTTGCTCTCACAGAAAAATACTCTAAAATACAAGGCCCGAGTATAAAAATTAAAAAATTTCTTATGGAATGTTTCTAATATAGCCACATAGAAGCCTAAAACGTAAAATTTAAAATTTTAACTTTCCCCAGTAAAAACCTGTAGCGAAAGGGTTAACTGGCCACTACAAATCTTCTCTCTTCCAATGTAATCATTGGATGTTGACTTGCTGCGGTACAAATTTAAACTATTTAAGCTATAACTTTAAACAACTCATGCAGCTCTTTGTTCATTCATATTCGAACTTTTTAGTTATTTGAATCAAATGACATTAATTAATAACTTTTGTCAACAATCACGCAACTGACATCAGCTGACTAAATTTGCCACATCTGTGCTTGAATCATTTCAAGTATCTACGACTTTTTTAAGGCAATCAGCAATTACACGATCCGATTACTCGGATAATGCAGTCAGTGTGAGATTGTTTGACAAGTGTAGTTAAATTTCCAATAATTATCGACTTAAATCTTTGTAATTGTGCATGATTTTCATGCAATTTATTATTATTAATGGTTGATTAAGTTTTTTGAAGATCAAACAGATTTTTTATAAAGAGATTTGCACTGATCTGTAGAGATATTTATGCATTTATAATTGCACCAACCTTGTGCGGTACTTTGGCAAGTTGGCTGCTTGTCATATTAACGGTTTGTCAGTCTAATTAATAATAAATAGATTGAGTTTTCAATTGCATTTGATTGCTAAAGTATTCTTGGATTATATCAAATCGAAGTTACAGCAATCGGCACAGTTTGTTATTAGCTTAGAGGAAGCAGAGTCCTGATGCTATTGGACAGCCAACTCGCTTTTGGGGCCCTGACTCCAGTTATAATAACATCAAAGACTGTTTTGAGCTGCAGAAAATCTCTCAACGAAACTGCCAGCTACCTTCATATTCACCCATTCTGGGTTCCGAGACATAGGAACACTCCAGGAACTGTAGAGCAGAGAAGCTCTCTCATTGCTTACTTGGCATCTGCGCAAGAAGATTGGGTCTGCTTTCAGATGACTTTTACCGAAGCTCTATGGACGAGAAAGAGAAAGAAAACGCAGTTCATCTTCCATAATCTTGTGCTGCATTATCTAGAAAAATTAAGACTTCAGCTTCTAAGGGATCTGGCACACTTCTACTACACTCAAACTGTTCAATGAGTGAGCAGTCTGAGGGTCTTCATGACCTAATTGGGCTTCGCCTTGGGTGTGGCTCCTCCTTTTTCAAATCGAAAGAAGTTTCTCAGTAGTTTTTTACTTAGTTTTTCTTCAACTATTTACCTCAAATTTTTCTCGCTTTTATACATTTTCATTCAATATGCATCACTAAGTAAAAACTTGCTGCCAGTGTCCTCTTGACTATTGAAAATATTTAATAAATGCTTTAATTCAACTTTCTTCCACCGTAGTCAGTAGTTTCCAGTCAATTCAATTTGTTCACTTTTTATATTTTATGATTTATATTTAATTCAATTATTGTTATTATTTTAACATTTACAATTGCTACCGCCTCAGCTGCCCCGCTGGCGTTGCATCAATCGGCCGTTTGCCAGCTGTTGAACAGCTGTTTCCGCCTCAGCCCAATGACGGCCATTTAATTACATTTAATCGCTTCAAGTGCATTTTCATAGTTATGGTTCGCACAATAAATGCACAACTTTTTCACAAACTTTTTTTTTATTTGTTTGTTTGTTTTTTTGCATATCACATTTGTCCACATTGCGGTCAGTTTAATATTTTAAAAGCGCGTAAATTGTGCACTATGCAAATAAACGCCAAAGTCAACATTTGGCGTTTTAATTAAAAAATCATTGTATGTGCTTAAATGTGCCATTTCTTTGCGTTTTTAAGCATATTTAATATTAATTGTTTCATGAATTGAACGCACCGAGTTTTCATTTGTTATGCGTCAATTAATTCCATTTTTCTCTTTCCACTCTTTTGCAGGCCAATCAAATGATTTCCATTAAAGCGGTAAGTGAATTGTTCAACATTGCTTTAACTACTAAAAAGTCCGCCATTCAGCGATTTTATATTTACAATTTAAATTGTTATATGGTTCGCACTGAATTACGAAAGAATTTATTTAGTGCTTGTTAAATGATTAAATGTTTAAATCGATGGTTGTTTGATGAGTTGAAAGGATGCTCGAAAGTTTTATGTGACAACATAATTTGTTGAAATTAATTTAAAACCAACAAAATTGTTAAATTTACAATTATTTTTTATGCATTTTTGATGGTCAAATTGGCCATATTTTTTACCAGAATGGTTTTAAGCTGCGGGAATTAAAAAAAAAGACTTGTAATTGTAACATTTGTATTGAAAATAACCACATTGTCAAATTGACAATGATTTAATAAGTAGTTGTGTAGCACGTATTCACTAATTCTTTTATTTACACTACATTGTTTACATAAACAGATAGAAAAGTACATCGTGGAAGAAATAATTTGGTTAGTTTCCTAAAACTTAACAAAATTGTTACATTCACAATTAATTTATAATTACATTTGTTGCCCAAGTCGACAAATTTTTCATCCAAGTATATGAAAAGCCCAAAACTATTGAAAAAATGCTTGAAATATTTAAATATATTTTGCAAACAAACAATTGTCAAATTGACAATGTTTTGGTATGCAGTTATGTGCTACAAAATGGCTACTTTTTTCATTTACCTTATCCAGAAAGAGAACATTTGATGTGCGAAATTATTTAAATATTTGATAAATGTCAATTTATTTTGAAAGTAACAGACTTGTTAAATTTACAATTTTTTAAAAACCGTTTCTGATGTTAAATTTTAAGAGATTTTTCGTGCAATTGGTTAAAAAACCGCAAATATTTTGAAAATGTCAAAAAAGCGTTTAACTTATTTCGAAAACAATCAAATTGTTAAATTAACAATTGTAAGTTAAGGGGTCATTCTCATGCGCGGACAGGAAAAATGGACATTCTTCAGAGATTATTTCCTTTGTGAATACGAGGAATTATCAAAAAAAGATATGCCACTTTAATTTATTCATTGTTATGGTACAAAAATAAAAAAAATAAAAAAAAAATTTTTAATTTTTTCGAACACTTTTTTTCGATTAAAGACACGGCTTCTGCCGCGTCATGGTCAGCTGGTGGGAATGATTTTGAGTCACAGGATTATCTGAAACATAAATTTCAAAGAAATTCTTAATCAGTATGAACGTACCTCTCGTCCGTAGCAAATTTAAATTTTTTCATACGAATCTCACAAAATGGCAGGCATTGGAAGTCAGAGCAGTAAAAAATTGTTGTTTTTGAAGATTTTATCAATGAAAAAAAATATGAAATTTTTAACATATCAGAGTGAATTTGCTAGGGACGATAGCTAACAGTATGTAGAATGACGTGACAAAATCGCAGAGAGATCGGATGAATGGTTTTTTTTAAATCATCCCCACCATTTCAAAAAAAAGCGTTCCGAGAAAAACACGTTTAAAGTTTTGACTAACCGCTAGAATCCTTGACCGCTCGTTATATAAATGTCTGTAGAAGCCGAAATACTTGAAATTTTCCAATACAATTTTGACAGCACCTTCTTCAAGGATGATACATTCCAAATATGTTAAAAAAAAAAATTGATTTTTACAAAATTTCACATGAGAATGACCCCTTAAGCAGTGGTGTGGCTAAGATTTAACTGCTTGTTTGTTAGCAAATATAATGAGGCAGCAGTAATTGAATACATAAAATACTTAATTACACTGAGCAACAGCCAAAATTTTTCCGAGTTCTAGTAAACCTTTTCTAAAGGATTTTTGGACGCTGATCACAACTGCGTACTTAGTTTTTTGATTGCTTGAGCGGTTTGTAAGTTATTGGTGGTTTTTGCAAGGAGGTGTTTTCCACGATTTTTCATCTTTGAATTTTTATTGCATTTATAATATGTTGAAAAACACGATAATTTTTTTATGACACAATAACGAATCCTCAAGCTATAATTTTGACCATAGTTGATTTCGATTGGTCAAGGGTTAACACGGCTATAGCTCTTCAAAGTTCAATTTTCGCGAATTTTTTATAAAAATTCATTTAAATTCGGGGTTGCAATTTTCAACTAGGAGTTAGTGTGCAATGTATAGTGTAAGGTTGTAACTTAAACTTATAGAACAGATTTTTTGTGTTGCATGTGCCATTCTCGGCCTATACTCATTAGAGTGTAAATGCGACTTCACCTTCTGAACACGTGTTTGTATTGAAATCTTCTAATGCTTTTCGCGTCATTGACGAAAGTATCTAAAGTATTTTCGCAAGCGTCAATATTTGTCTTTTCAAGGGCATCAACAAAATTTGAATTGGTTCATTACTGTAGGAGCTATTCTAAAAAGAGTTGCATCACACAAGTAAAAATTTCAACCACACACACTTAGCAAACTACTTGCTGTTTTTCCATATTTCATTGCGATATATTTTTAGGGCACAAAAAAATCAAAATTCGAAAGCTGAAAATTTTATGAATTAAGGGCATTTGATGAATGTGAGCATTTTCATATTGCTGCCTAAAATTGTGCTCCGATATTATAGCTCAAAAGTAAATCCTTGCTTTTGGTGTTGAATTTATGAATGGAGAACTTACATATTTGAACACAATTTCTATTACAAACATCGTATTTCAAAAATGTCTTTCTTAATTGAAAGCCTAAACATTCTTCTTTCACTGTATGACAATATATATTTTTTGGAAGCAAAATTCGTTTGTGTATTCGCAATCTTGCAAAGTAACTGAAAATTTGACTTTGCAAATGAATAACTCTTGCAAATTTGAACCGATTTTAATGTTTTAAATTTTATATACATAGTTAGAGTATTGTTAATCTATGTTAAAAAAATGGCATTTAAGACTTCAGGTTTGTAGGAGCTACATGCATGTAATGGTCAAAAAACATGTAAAACGCCCTCCAAGGAAAACCATCAATATTTCCTAAGCCGCTCAAACAATCAAAAAACTAAGTACGCAGTTGTGATCAGCGTCCAAAAATCCTTTAGAAAAGTATGGTTTGATTTCAGAAAAAAAAAATAATGTCGATTTTGTTGCTCTGTGTTATTAATTAAAAAACTCTAAAATTGTAGAAACTGTTGGTAAACTGTTAGTTTTAACACATTTTGGTTTTTTTTGACAAAGTTGCTTCGTTGCAGCTTATGATTTTAAATATTAATATTGATTTAAATTTTAAATATTTAAAACTTATATTGAAATTATAAAATTGTAAAATAGTGATTTTTTGTATAAAAGAATTGTAAAATTAACAATGTTAATTGTAAAATTTTACAATTTCGAAATTTTGTATAACGTTGTAAAATTAAAAAATTTTTTTATAAAGTTGTAAAAAATCACAAAGTATATTGTAAAACGATAAGATTGACAACTTTTATACAACATTGTATAGTTTACAATGTTTTAACATTTTTTTTACAATTTTTATATGCAATTTTACAATTTAAAACCGACTTAAACTTAAGCTGCAGCAACAATACAACCAAATATGGTTGAAAGAAAATCACTGTAAAAACCATGAAAATCTATGAAAATCGTTGACATTGTCCACTGAGCAACTTTTCGACATCGCCATCGAACAGCTTCTTGCTGCGCTCAAAGCCAAAACGTCACAATTAAGTGAAACCACTTTGTGTAAATATGCAAACAGCGCCGCTGTCGCCATTAACAATTCGACTCGAAATGTTTTGTCAACTGTGCCACAACCACAAGTGGCAACTGCAAATGGCCAAAACCAGTTGCCGCAAATGACATCAGCCGTGCAGCGTTTAATAATGCAACAATGTCAGCAATTGCAATGTCTCGGCGTCAGAACGTGGATGCTGCGCATTGCACACGAAAGCAAGAAAATTACAGCAAATGACAAAACAGTTTAAGGACACGCAACCAATTTGTGAACATGCAACGCTGCGTCAACCTCAGCGCAACCATAAACCGATTGTTACAACAAACAATTAACAAGTCAAACGATAATATGCGCGCGTGTGTGTGTGTGTGTGTGTATGGCAGTAAATGAGCGACCGCAACTAGTTTAAGTTGAGTTGGCGATCGGAATGAAAAGACGCGCTGCGACAAGGAGACAGACGCGGGCAGATTTCAAAGTCAAAGCGGACTGAGTTGGCGAAAAGCGCACCGATATAACCATGAAATGCAACACTGTTGCAGCTGCAATTGACAGACGCACACACGCTGACAAACAGACAGACAGACAGACAGACAAACGGTCTTAGATGGCAACGCCGAGTGCAACCACATTTTCTTACAATGTCATTGCGTTGTGGCTTACCAAAAGTAAAAACTGAAACAGCAACAACAATGTTATTGGCAAAGAAATAAAATCGCTTTGCTGCCTTCGCGCCATTCGATGTGCTGCAAGTTGATGTGCGGCCGCTGCGGTGTGGGATTCTTGGCGTTGGGTGCAGATTGAACGCGTCGACGCGCGCGGCAATTTCATGCTCTGCGGTTTGGCGCACGCGCACGCCAACAACACACGCTGCCATTGCCGGCTGTCGTTGTTGGCCATTGTCAATGGTAATGCAAGAAGACAAGGCTTAGGCGCTTTTCCAAGCTAGCGTTGGCAGACCGCAGAAGGTGACCTCCGCTCAAGGTTTGCGTGCAAGATTTCTTCTATGATTCGTGACTAAGTCGCTGGAAATGGGCGTTTGTTCTGATTTCGAGGTTAGAAAGCAATTTTGAAGTGATTTCATGCATAAACAGTTGAAAAAAATGGCATAAATGCAGCATAGCGAACCCTCGTGAAAAAGATAAATGAGTATGCTTTTATATAGAGGCTTGGCTCCTGAATGTAACAAACTAAAAATTTTGCCGGGGAAACGCCCACAAAAGGCGTGGCTCAAGGTTCAAGTTCAAAGTTTTTATCAAAAAAACTCAATTAATCTCCAACTGATTTACACGATATGGGTATCAAACGAAAGGATACCTTTCTACTAATGTACAGCATTAGATACAAAAAATGCACTAATAAAAAGTTTTAAGCAAAAAAAAAAATTTATAAAAATTTTTTAAAAACGGATTTTTTTCTCGAAAAAATCCATAATAAAGGTGCAATAAGTTTGTTACCATGTTGTAGCCTGTGAAATTCCCTTTACAATGAAATATAAAGCATTTGATATTTTTGTGATTTCACTTTTATATTTAAATATAAACTGCAAATTTATACTGCATTTGTTCCAAAAAATCACTGTTGAAGTTTAAAGAATTTTTCAGTTTATTTTTGGCAATTTGCACCAAAATTATTGCCACATAAATCTATATCGATCGGTGCTGCCAAATTGCAGATCTCAATCTTTCAAGACAGTTTAATGCGTGCTCGATAATTTTTGCATAATGTAGTTTATTTAGCGCGCACGCCGCCAACAAATGTCGATTATTTATGTACTTCAGCCAAAGCAGCTAATAAATTATCCACAACACTTTGCCGCCATAACAAAAACAGAGCCAGCAGAGTGAGAACAGTGAAAAAAATTGCATGCAAATCAGCCGCAAGTAATTCAAGAATAGCGAGCAATACATACACACACACACACATACAGTACGCAAAAGCGCCTCAAGAGCAACCAAACTCGACTGAAATCGTATCGGCGCGTCGATGCGATTCGATTCGATTCGCTTCGCTTCTATTCGATGCGTTTCAATGCGGCGCCCGTTGTTGTGGTCTGGTGTGGTTTAGTGTTGAGTGGTGCCACTTTGTTGCCTGCATTTGGTCACAACTAGAACGCACGAAGGTGACTCACACACGCGCGCGCACGCACCGCCAGACAGACAGACAGACAGCGAGCCAGTGCGCGCTCGCCTCAGGGACAAGGTTGACCCGAGCCGATTCAAATCTCCAAAGAATTTTCTCATATCGAGCCAAGTGCAGCGGCTGTCGCTGATCTTGAACCAATTTGCAAATCTTGCCAACACGTTGCCGCAGATTGCAATTTATTAGAGCAACGACTAAATATCGGGTGGCTGGCTGGAAGGTCTGCGGCGCGCCGTCACTGCGCCATTTTGTTGGCTTTTAGTGTAATTGATTTCGATTCAGCCATTCATTTGCGCTTCAACTATTCAACTATTTCGCCCGCTGCAACTGCCTACTGGCCGCCGCTCATTAACGCGGCATTTAAAGCATTTAATCTTGGCGATTCCACAGGCAGTCGTCGCCGCTAACGATAGAACAAAAGAGTTGAAATGCTCGCGCGCGCGCGCTTTGTATGCGCCAGGCGCGCTGCGCTCACCTTCGCATTTAAAAGGCCAATGCTAAGCATCAATCGATGCAGCTTGGAATTGAAATTGAAATTGAAATTCAAGCAAAACAATGTCAAGTCAACGAGTTTACTTTGCGCGCTATCGCCGCCTGCTGCAAGCATGAATGTCTGCTGGAAATTCCGAAATGAACTAATTAACTCTTTCAGTTGTTTTCCAACATGTGTGGTGTGCATGGCTGCAAACAACAACAACAACAGCAGCAGCAGCCCAAGTAAATATGAATGGGACGCGACTTGGTCATGAAAGGCAAATAAATAGTTGCGGCGTGGCTCATGTGCAGTAAAGTCGAAAACTCCGAAGGCGGCGCCAGCATGTTTACGGCTTAGAAACGCACAAGTGTTGGCTACAAGCAATTATCGAGAACCTATTCATGGGCAAAGAAGAGAGGAAAAAGGTCTTGAAAGAGTGAGTCGATGAAAAAATATGCACAGCACAACAATGCGTATGAGTAATGTGGATAATAACAAATTTCTTACACAAATAAGTAACTCAAAGACGAAATGTGTTGTAGAAAAATGATTGAGTAGTTTGGTAAACAATGAGAAGCATTGTATTAGGAGCTGATGAACTCTTGTGGGTGTTCGTGGTTGAGAAAATATGCAGCAAAATTGTATGAAAACAGCGCTAATCCATCGGCTGTGGATTTACCAGCATCACATCAACTGAAACCATATGAATAGAATAATTCTGGGTGTTCGTTTCGCGGCGGAGCGGATAAATTAAAACGCGATGGTTTTTCGGGTTATGTGGGTAATGTTTATTCGAAGGGTTACGAATAACGAATGACAAGAATAAACACTAAACATTATACAATACAAACGGCCGAAGCCGGGGAGCAGAAAATAGGGGGAAACATGAGTACAAAAGGACAAGGAAAGGAAGGGATTAGAGATGGGATCGACAGATCACTAGAGACAGCACTCATTTAGCCATCGCGGCCGCCATTGCATATTGCAATATATTAAAGTTGGGAAAAGATGGCGATGAGCTGCGGCGGACGGCTGCAGGATGGGCTGACGGCTGAGGAGTTGTCGTCTGTCATCGATGATGAAACCCTGGAGAGTGCGTTGAGGGCCTCCTTGCTGCCGTGCGGGCCATGCGGGATAAACTTGAAGGCAACTGCTGCGATGGTCGGCTAGCGGACGATCTGCAAAGGAGGTAGATGTCAGATTATTGGAAATTACAGTATTGAGGCGACATCGTGGGTATGGGAAATCGGCTTAGCTGCGGGGTTCGCTTAAGCTTCAGCCGAGGGAGTATGGAGATATATAAATTTGAAAATTGGTCAAATTGCCATGTACTTTTTCTAAGCGTGGGGGAATTGTTTTAGTGGATATGGAGATTTTTAGGTGCATATACACCTATTCGTAGGGCTCGAGAGAAGCAAGGGAACCGATCGAGGATGTCGGTTTGCTCTTCGAGAGGGTGGTGGCAGTCAACCGCTCTTTGATCCGGAATTGGAACTGTCTGAGCAGGACCGTTTGGCTCAGCATCGAGGGATTGCTGGAGCCGTTCCACCCAAGAGGGAGATCTTATAGATCTTGGAGTTTATACCCGATCAGTCCGACGTCTGCGGGACTTGCAGCGCTTAGGGCAAGTCGCACTGGAGTGGCAACTGTCCTCTTTTCGGACCCGGGATGGAGGAGGTGCAATGAGGAACTGCGGGGGAATGCAATTTCCGTCAGTTGCTGTGACCGTGGAACGAGTGGCGTCAAGCCAACGCTCTTGTCGTACCCTTTTTCTCTGTCTCATTCGAGGCGAAAGCCATCCTGCGGGATCGAAACGGTTGGCAACAACGGAGGGAATTTGCCGGTTTGGGAATGAGTTTGCAGGAGTGGTGGGTGCAGAGTGATTTTCCATTATTTCCTGGGGTGGAAACCCTACGGGATTGAGGGCGGCAATCACTTGCGAAAGGGCTTTCTTTAGGGCGGGAAGGTTATTTCGAAGGGCGGTTCCAGTATGCCTATGGCGACTTGGTACCTCTGTGGCACATGTCAAATGCGAAAAAGGGGGTACTGGACCGCTTAATATCCAACCGAATATTGTATGCTGAGCAAGTAAGCTGCCACATACATTTTGGTGGATACCTTCGAGCATGATCTGCGGGATGAGATCACTGCCAATCACTATATCGATCTGCGCTGTCTCGAAGGGGTTTGGATCAGCGAGATCTAGCATGGCGAAATTTTTCATATTAGGGTAGTGTATGTGACGAGGTGGGAGCAATTTCGTAAGCTCTTGGAGTACGATTGCTTGCACGGGGAGTTTCGTGCTCGTTTGAGGGACTGCCAATGTCAAGAAGCATGTATGATTGGCATTTTGCACAATCTGACCGCCCATGCCCGAGATTTGGAAGGGGGATTTCTCGATTGGCAATTTGAGGCGTTTCTGGACCTTCGAGGAGATGAAGGTACGCTGAGAGGCTTGGTCGATCAACGCTCGAACTTTGAACAACTTTCCTGCGTGCTCAATAGACACCAGTGCCGTAGGCAGAAGGGATTGGGTGCCATTAGTGGAGTGGAGGGCTTGTACTTGGGGCGTACTTTGCCTGGAAGATGTGCGGGGTTGCGCATCCGAAACGGGGGAATGAGTTGCGGAGTTGTTTTGCGTTCGTTTTGAAGCTGTTGCGACATGTGGAGTGGTCGAATGTGACCGATTGAGTGATTGAGAGGGCTGCGCATTGCTTTTGGGGGAATGAAGCATGGAATGGTGCTTCATTTGGCAATATACGCACGTAAAATTGCTTGTACAATCCTCAAAAAGGTGAGATGTAGCAAGACAATTTACGCAGAGATTGTGCTTCTTAACGTATTCTAATCGACTCTGGGGGGTGAGTCCTTTGAAGCTCTGGCAAGTCCGTATGGGATGGTTTGCGTTGCAGAGTTTGCACGCGAAGTCCCTTTTCACTTGAGTGTGATAATTTAGGGATTTGTGTGGCCGATTTGGGAGGACATTGTAAGTAGAGGGTTGAGGTTTCGGCTTAGCGGGGCGAATGCTTTGCAGCCGTTCAAGTACCTCGTATCTGCCGGTCAGGAACTCGTCCATTTGCGACCAGGGTTGCAGATCCTTCCGGGATGTCAAAGATTGCTCCCATAGAGCAAGTGTCTCTTGGGGCAATTTGGTACAACATATGTAAACCAATAGCGGATCCCAATTGTCAGTGTCTACGGCCTGAGAATTTAGAACAGACAGACAATTGTTTATTGTGTTTTGGATCCGCTGTAGCGCCTCACTATTTTCAGTGTGGGCAGGAGCGATATTCAAAAGGGATCGGATTTGAGTATCAACGAGTATGCGTTTATTTTCGTAACGGGATTTTAGAGCTTCCCACGCGAGTCCGAAATTCTCATCGGTTAATGCATATTGCTTAACAATAGCACCGGCTTTACCTTGCGTCTTGTATCGGAGGTGATACAATTTTTGGGCTGGAGTGAGCTGGGGGTGGTTGATGTAAACTGCCGTAAACATGTCCCGGAAGGACGGCCACTGCTCATAGCCCCCGAAAAATGTTTCGGTATCACAAGGTGGAACTTGTAGGCAAATGTAGGGGGTATTTGCTGGTTCTAGGGGTCGAACCGGTTCCATATGCGCAGCGGGCTGGGGGTACTGAATTTGGAGCATCTCAATGATGTCCAACATCTGAGCCATGCACAACTCATACTGGTCTGTGCAGGCGTCGATTTTTTGCCTAGCCGACTCTTTGAAACCGTCGGGCTGGCTGTTGTCTTCAGCAATGAAGACTGCCTCATGTGCGCACAAAAGCCTCTCCCATTGGGCTTGCAAATTTTTTTGCTTAATTTGGACCAGGGATTTGGTCCAATCTTCAATGGGAGCCGATGAAAATTTTGTGCATAATTGCACGAGTCTATCGGACTCGAAAATAAATTTTGCAACACTAGGATCGGTTGCTTTGGGACTAGAAAGTTTGGAGCGAGTGTTTGGTGGCTCCCGAGTGACAGGAACTGTCAAACGTGCATTGGCTGACTTTGTGTTTCTGGAGGAAGGAGTCTCCATTGTGACAAGCTGGCGTTTAGGGGATTGCTCAGCAGGCATTTTGTTCAGAAAAGCTCGACAGAGGGTAAAAAGTTTAAATAAATATATGTGTATGTAAATGTATGTAGGGTATTGGGGAAATAGACGTGTAGTCTAACCGCGTCCGCGCGAACGATAATCGAGTATGGGAAGAATTCGTTAATACGAAATTGTATCTCTGTCGAGTAAAAAAGTTTACACCCGTGTATGTAAACGTGTAGGGAAATATATATGTATATGGGAAACAAGTAAATTTTTTGTAAATGGGAATGGGTAATAAATAGAAATGTGTATGTATGTGGGAATTGGGAATGTACGTTAAATTATTATAATATAACAAATGTGTAGTCAAATATGTATTAAATGTGTTTTTATTTGTGAAAAAGTGAATTTTTTTGTATGGGATTACGTGAATAATTACGTATTTTTATGTCTGTATCTATATGTATATGTATATATATATGTGTGTATAAATATATATATTTGTATATATATATATATATATATATGTGTATGTGATTATTTGTATTAGTGTGTTAGTGAACGTAAAAAAGTGTGAAAATAATTTTGTGTACAAAAATTTGTGTGTGCAAGTGGGGGTTTTTGTCCCACTGTATGCACTTGGGGTGGCAGCAAATGTGCAGTGTATGAATATGAGCGTATGTGAAGAAGAAAATAAATATGTATGGGTATGTGTATACGTGTATGTCAAAATATATTTTTGAATGTATTTGTTAGTTGTTATTATATTACTAAACTGTGTTTGATTGTATAAGGGAGAAACCAATTTTTTTTTTTTTTTAATTTTGTGCACAGGTGGGATGTCTTTGTCCCACTGTATATAATAGTGTGTATGTGAATGTCGTATACAAGTGTATGTATGTGTATCTATATGCACGATTGAAAATTTTCTAAGTCGAAGAAAATTTCCAATGTGCAGTGAAAATGGGCAGTTTGTCCCACTGTATCCGCTTTGTGCTTTCTTATTTATGTATATGCACTTGGGCCAAGCAGCTGGATTGCGTGCTGCCAAGTGCGTGCGGATATAGCACAAAAGGAAATGCGGAAATATGGGCAGAAGTGGGCGCGCAGAATGCAGAAAGCAGCTGGGCAGTTTGCTGCTGATTTTTTGTGTAAAGCACAAAGAAAAGGTGGGGATATGTGCAATATGTGCGCACAGGGAGAAGCGCGAAAATGGGGATTAGCGGCTGATTTTTATGTGCACGGGAAATGTGCAAAATATAAACTGGGCAGTAGCGGAACTACTTTTGGGGGATTTTCGATCCAGTTGAATATTGTATATATATACAATATTCAACGGCAAAATAATTGGATAGGTATATGTGTATATGGAAATTTTTTGTTAATTTTTTTTGTAATTTGTAAAATACGTGTATGTGGGTGTTAGTGTATGTGTATGTAATATTTGTTAATTTTTAATAAAAAATTGTTGGGCTTATCTCAGTGGGCCCAGTGCCCGAGTATGGGGATCTCCTCTATGTGGTGTGTGTCGTCTGTCCGCTGTTTGTGTGCTGCTATGTTGTTGGCTGTTGTTGTTTGCTGCCCTCTTCTTCTGCTTTGTGTTGTGGGTGTGTTTGTTGTTGGATTGTGTTCTTCCGTAGTGTGTGTTTTTGTTTTTGATAGTGTCACTGCACTGCACTGCGTACGTTTCGTTCTTTTTTGTTTTTAATTTTTGAAATTTGTGCACTGTTTAATTTTGTGGGTACACTTTTTAGGTTTTTTTTTTTTTATTTGTTACGTTATCACTATGTGTTTGGTTTTTTGTTGTGAGTGTCTTCTTGCACTTTTCACTATTTTTTTTTTTTGTGTGTCACTTTGATTTGTCGTGTCACTGTTTGTAATTGTTGATCTGTTTTCACTTTTCACTATGTTTATTGTAAGTTTGATTTTTAAATGTTATTTATTTTAAAAATGTTTGTTTTCCGCGTCGGCACAATCGCGAGCGGCTCGAAGGACCATGTTCGTTTCGCGGCGGAGCGGATAAATTAAAACGCGATGGTTTTTCGGGTTATGTGGGTAATGTTTATTCGAAGGGTTACGAATAACGAATGACAAGAATAAACACTAAACATTATACAATACAAACGGCCGAAGCCGGGGAGCAGAAAATAGGGGGAAACATGAGTACAAAAGGACAAGGAAAGGAAGGGATTAGAGATGGGATCGACAGATCACTAGAGACAGCACTCATTTAGCCACTGGGAAGTACTTATTAGTTCGTAGAATACAACATGTTGTGCAAAGAAGAGTTGTTATGACTGTAAAGAGTCACAGGCAAGCAAAACCCAACTGTTAGGACCATTCATGCTATTTTGAAATTCCACAGATGAACTTTGATCATTTTGTAAATACTTTGTTGTGTTTTGTGTTGATAAATAAATAAAACTAATTTTGAAATCATTCAAGTTGAGCTTTGAAAGCCCAGCTGCTGCAGACGTCACCTTCACAGTTACTTCTAGCTGTCTCATATGAAAAAATTGAGCAGATATTCATGAAACTGAAAGACTTCGATCGCCACAGCGCACAGTGATTCGACTCCATACAACAGGGGACAAAATTATAAGAATTAGAAAATTTGGTATACTAGTTAATCATGGTCTGCTGAAGTGAAATCTCCATTTTGTTTTTCTTAAACTTTTGTAGTTTGGCAATGCCTGAGACTTAAATTTGCCATTTTCGTAATTTTTGGTTAGCTATAGCAACGAGTGTGTTGGCTAAATTTTTCAGATTTTACATTTAGTTGGTAACGTCAACATTGATAATTGCAAAGAGTAACAGAAATTGTCTTAGGACTCTAGTTTTGCAATAAAAACGGTAATAATAGACGTATGTTTTGCTTTTTTGCAGTTTTCTCAATTTTTCATGCTGATTGCATACTTTTAGGCATACAAAAAATTAATTTTGTTGAAAAATAGGTGTTTAGACCACTTTTCAAATATAATTATTTTCTGAGATCCGAAGATATCGGAGGATGTAATTACATTTTCCGACAAAGAAAGAATGCTTCTTAAAATGAAAAAAAATCCACGAACATACTTTTTAGATATTTTCTTCTAAGTTTTGCTAATTTTCAGATTATGAATTTAGAAAAATATTTTGAATTAAAAGTCATGTAAAAGCCTCAGCTTTGCAAATTTTAAGAAAACATTAAAAGCGAAAATGGCCACATCATTTCTTAATCTATGTTGAAAGTTTTAGCATCTTCTTGCTAACCATGTATTTTTAGAATTTTTTTTACTCAATAGAATAAAAAACCGAAAATGAATGAATGAATGAATGAAATGAATGAAAAAAGTTTCAACTTTGAGCCGCTTTTGCACTCACACTAATGAATTTTTTGCACACCTTTTTTGGGGTTTTCTTAGTTGGAAATGACATCAAAATCATTAAATTTTGAGACTATAAATTTTTAGAATTTTATCTATGGAACGAATCACTGTGCAGGGCCACGTCTTCGTATCGCAACTTTGCCAACACTAAATCAGTAAACAATTTTTAAGAAACAGTGCTTCGTTAGCTACGCCAAAACCTTTTGAAGCGCAAACAGCAACCCACCGTTTTTTGGTCCTATCCGCCAACTGAATCTTTCCTACACAGTTTCCGCTTAACTTCCTCACAATTGCAGCATTGCGCTCATAAATAGATTTCATACTAACTGCGACAATTATTCATTGTTTACTTCGAAAAACAAGAAACAGGTTGTCGTTATTTTTAGTTTAATTCCGTCGAAGAACCACGCTGGAAATCGCTTGCAAGTAAACAGTCAAGTATGCGGACTATCCCAACTGTTGTATTTGTTGTTGTATTTGGTTTTTTCACAAATGTTGCGCAATTGCGTTGAATCACAACTACGCATTATCTGACCACAAGACATGGTTTGGTGACAGCTAAGCAGTCATCAGTTGCCATAAATTTGCGACGCAGAAGCTAAAAGAACTCAACTGAACGGCAGCTACGATCTGCCGGCTGGCTTCGCATGTCTTCAGTTCGATGCATTCATATTCCTCACATGTCAGCTGAATGCATGACGGCTGCCTAGAATTGGCAACAAGGTCAAACTTGGTCGCAACGTTTAAGATAAAATCGCCAGTGTGCTCGCGCGGCAGTTGCAGTCGCAGTTGCAGCGCCAGCTTGCATTGACCTTCGGCTCGTGAAAATGGGTTACATTTGCCGCTCTCCGCCGTGAGCGCAACTTCAAGGCGCGTTTAATTAGCGCCTATCGCCGAGTGACTCGCCGGCGCACTGCGAGCCCAATCAATTAAATATGCGTAGTCGTAGTGGCGCAGGCGACGACACTGCACATCACATGACCTCAAAATGAGCAGCGTTTGGCTCTTTGTTATTGTTTCTGCGTTTTGCATTTGCTGGCTGGTTGGCTGTTTCTTGTTTTGCTTTTCAATTAACCGCAGGCCGCCCCTTTTTGTGCCATTTTCAGTGCAGCAATTCAGCAAATCAATGAAAAAAAAAGCATATGAACAGCTTCCTAGCAACAACAACAACAACAATGACAATGCTTATTTGTTCGACAAACGATAACAAGTGGAAAAAGGCGAGCAGCGCGCAAAAAACAAAGAGAAACAACGTCGCAGAAACTAAGTCAATGTCACAACACATCAGCAGCTGCAACAATTGTTGTTATTTGCAATTGCAATAGTAAAAAATAACAATAACAACAAGAACAAATAAAACGCAAATGTGAGTGCAGCACTGCAATATACCCGAGTGCAGCAAAAACACACACACACACACATACAAAGTGACACTCACATACAGTCAATCAAGAAAACATTAAAATATCATGTTTGCTTCATTGTGGCGAGTTGGGTTTATGGGAATCACATTGACGCGCCCGCTCGACTATGTGACTTGACAGTTCTTTTATCGCACAATTGGTCACGATCAAACGATCGACATCGAATACAACAAAAACAGCTAATAACTATTCAACTATCCCACAATCGATCTTTCGCTCTCTTTCCAATTTTTAATCACATTTGAGTGAACCATTTTCTCTCACTCTTTAACTTTCCATGCTTCTACAAGTAAATACAACATTTAAGTGAAAATATTTGTAATATTTTTGAAAAACATTTGAAACAAATTTCTCATATTGAAACATTGGAAATTTGTTCATATTGATGAATTTTTCTTATAGAGAAATGTTGATGTGATATCGACTCATGTGCCGCGAATTCAATGTTTTGATCCTTTGAGATTTTTCAACATTTTCCTTTACCCTTTGTGAGTCGTGTTTATTTTTCATAGATTTCTGACAGCTCGCTCTGTGTCGATATTATCAGTTGGAATTTTCAATTTATGCATCGCTGCTGTTTTTATTCGTTTTTATTTTTATTCTTTCACATAAAACAAGACATACCGACAACCACAGAGAACTTGGGTGCGCTGCAGATTTATTGACAGCGTAAAAAATTTGAATTTGCTTGAGAAAATAAAATAGTGTGGCATTTCGTATTGCACACTGCGCACTCACGTTGGTGGCGGTCGAAAAATACGACTTGAACACACACAAGTTTTATTCTCCCACTGCCAACTAGGAATCGAGGCAATGGAAACTCATACATTAAGCACTAATAAAGCTGGAAAATAGAGCCAAAACTGATGGTTGTAGAGCAACTTTAACACATGAATTTGTCTTAAAAGAATATTGTCAAAGTTTTGGCTTTTATTTTATCACTAATTCAAAACACCCCAGGAACTCACTTTCCTTTGCTTCGGCGCTCTAAACTTTAGTAGTATGCAAATAAAACCCAAAAATACAAAGTTTATAAAAAATACTGTACGTAAATAATGTCTTATCATGTAAATAATAAGAACAGGACACTTTATCGATGGAAGACCTTGACAGATGTTGGCCGCAAATGTGTACAGAGAAGACGCCAAGAAATCTATGTGCTTTGCAAAACACTAACAAATGAAGAATGCAGAGCAAAAGACCAAACACCGAGAGAGATCTTTACGAAGAAATTGAACGATGACAAAAAAATTCAATTTTTTTAACAAATTTCTACAATATTGAAAACTAGTTGAAATAATACAAAGAAGACACATTTCACCCATAAGAACTGGTAGATCAATGAAAATATTCTTGGAACAAAATGTTTTCTTCAAATGAATTTTCATACTGTTTTCTTATTTAAAAAAAATAAAATCGGTTTCTACACATTCTCGATCACTCTTTTGCAACCTGCGTCATTCATCGCTCTATTCAAGAAAATAATTTAAAAGTAACAACTCTATGAAAATGCTCAACTTTGCGCTTTTTTAAACTTGCAACATCTACGAGTATGTACCCGATTTCATCTCCACAGAAAAAATGCATAATTCATACGAACGCACGTCTGTCCAATAAATCAAATTAATGTCACTCATACGTCCCGCCAGCGCAGCGCAGCGCAACGCAACGCAACACTGCACTGTTGCCACATTGGCCGCAGCCGCAACTGAGCTTAAAGCTTCTATTAAAGTGATGAAAAGCACGAGTTACAAATTGCAAAGCGCAATAAACTAGCAACAAGACAACGAAGAAGAGCGAAGCAATAACAAAATGGCAGCGTGTCGCCGCACTGTGTCCGCGTGCAGCTGCATTAAGTGCGAATTTTAATCCAAGCGAAAATTGAAGTGCACTTCCGGCATTATAACCACTTCCGTGTTACAACAACAAAAATAACAGCAAAAAATAAATACGAAATACCAACCACCGCACGGCGGCGACGGCGACGACGACGGCAGCAACAACGTCAACAATTTTCATATGCGAAATTAAGTGCTTTCCAAGCCGCTGTTTTTGTTGCTGCCGTAGCTGCTGTTTGCGTTGTTACGAGGCGGAGGCGGTTGGCAACAGCCAAAGGATGTGCGCAACGCACACACCGAGAGGCGGCAGCTGCGGCGACGGCAGTTCACTAGCAAATGCACGCAAGTGAGCTAAATTAAATGCACACGCTGCTATGTGTAGTTGTTGGTTGGCTGTGTGTGTGTGTGTGTGAGTAGTTGTGCCGCATGTGGTGTGTGGCAACAAATAAACAAACAACAGCCAGCAAACAATAACGACGAAGGCAGCCACATGTGCGCGCTGGCTGCCTAATAACATAAACCAACAACAACAATGACGCAAGTTAAATAACAACAACATTGACGCAGGCGACAGCGGCAGAGTGAAAAAAATGCTTGCAAGAAAAACCGCACCGAGCGAGAAACGTGCCGAATGCCAACACACAATCGAACTCAGGCAAGGAAACTGGCACAAATGCGCCAAGAATGAAAATGGAGTAAAGAAAAAAAACGAACGAAGGACTCTTTGCGGCAATAAAACGACAATAACAACACACATACGAACACACATGAACAATGAACACTCATACAGACACGCACTTGAATTCGAATGTGAGTGCAGCAAAAGAAATTGAAAATGTGTGAAATTTGCGCAATTTTATTAGAAAATCAACGAAAAAACAAAAAACAGCAAAACTGAAAAATACACTTGACAGTGTTGCCACGTTTTTCTTATGTGTCCCAACTGCCGGCCGAACAAAGTGTAAAGCAGTGCGGCAAATGAGCCCAAAATTTACGACTTGGTGAAAAGTTGTTGCACGTTGTGCGTGCTGGGCTTTCGAAATTTTCACAATTGTGTTGTTGTAATTGTTGTTGTTGCTGGCAACATTGTTGCACTTCATCAGCGATGCAGTTGAGCGGCGCGCGACAGAGCCTAACGCGCACACACACACACGCCTACACAGCCACAAGAAAACCGCCAAGCAAGTGTTGGGCGCAAAAGCGGCCAACAACAACGCTGCACTTTATTACACTTTGCACTGAATTCTTGTAACTAAAAGTTGTCGCTCCCTGCGCGTGGCTTACGGTTTTATGCTTTTCTACTTTTCGGATTTTTTCACCCCCCCCCCCCCCCCCCACTTTTTCATTCTGCGCTTTTTATTACGCTGCAAGTACGCCAAAGCAGCTGCTTGCTTCTTCATTGCTTCCTGCTCTGCCACTGCGCTCAAGTGCTGCATGTCGCTCGTGTGTGTGTGTGTGTGTGTGCAGCCGGAAGTTGAGCAGAAAATTTTATAAGCTCTGCTGGGCATGTTTACAAATCTTCGGCCCCCTCTGTGCCATGTCACAGGACGCCAGGACGCAAGACGCCGCCACATAAGATGCAGTCAGCAAACGTTGTTAGAACTTGGTTGCCCGGAGGTCGCGCTGAGCGAACTCACAGTGCGCCACACACACAGTGACAACACGCTAAACGCAGCCGGCAACGGAATGCAGTCTGCTGCGGTGAGCTGCGAAGGCGAGTGAGAACCACACAAGTTTGTGTAGAATACTATATATACAAAAGTCTAAATTTTTCTTAAGCTTAAACCGCTTCGGTTGCCTTTAGCTGGCGTTCACTGTAGTGATGCATGCTCGAGCTCAGCTGCCACACAAACAGACTGCAGGCCGGTGTGACGGCACTCGCTGTGTGCACTTTTATGCCTGTTGAGCGGCGCAAATCTCCAGCTTGACTCGATGCCAAACACGTTGCGGGCGTCAACGTGCACTGGCGACAAAGCAAGCGAAATTGCAACAAAACATCAGTGTGGCAAGTAGGAAAAAGGATTTGTGCAGCTTGACTACGCAGCAAATGTTCGGCAGCGAAGGCAGCCGTTGCATGCCACAAGTACACAGCGCACTGCATACAAAACAACGACATCAGCTGCCACTGTTGAGTGGCTCCTACGTCTACTTTTGCTGCTGCAACCACTGTTCTCCGTGTTGTTGTTGGCAATTGCAGCGTGTTAACGCACGTAGCCAACATTGCAACAAATTGAGCAAATTTTCATTTTAACTGCAATATGCGTTGTACTATGTTGCTGCTGTGATGTGTTGTTATTGTTGTTGTTGTTGTGGTCTTCTGCCTGTCGTTGCTGCTGTGGCAGTGGCGCTGCGTTGAAGCGCCGTCTAAACGTGGCTCCGGCACTCGGCTGCAACAACACTGCAATGTCCAACGTGCTCAACTCGCTGGCAGCCAGTCGAGCCGGAAGTGGAAAGTGATGCGCCCGTCTGCGGTCGCCGTGTACACTCGCAGTGGCAAACAGCCACACCAATACACACACACAGACGCATAACAAATTCGCCTTGTAGCAGTGATTTCTTGACTTTCGTTTTCTTGCGCATTTTAATTTTTTACTGCTGCTGCGGACTGCAGTTGCTGAGGCTATGTGTGTGTGTGTCAGATTTCACTGCGCTTTGATTTCTAATTTTATTGCCTTAGCCATGCAATGGTTGTTGTTGTTTTTACATTGTTAATTTTGTTAAAAAGTCGATGAAATCACATTTTAGTAGTCAGAGATTCATAAAAACAAAACAGCTAAGATTCTGACAGCCAATTGGGTTGCTAATCTTAACCCTTTCGCTACAAGTTTTTACTGGGGAAAGTTAAAATTTTCAATTTTACGTCTTAGGCTTCTATGTGGCTATATTAGCAACATTCCATAAGAAATTTTTTAATTTTTATACTCGGACCCTGTATTTTAGAGTGTTTTTCTATGAGAGCAGCCACATCGTTGTGGCTGTAATAATTACTCAAACATAAAACTTTTTACGCATAACGAAAATTTGAAAATGTCTTCATTTACTTCAGCCAAAATTAAAAAAAAAGTATCTACATTGAAAGAAAACGTCAAATTCTCTAATTTTTTCTGCTTCTTTTTCCTTTAATATGTCAAGATATACCATTAAAAAACGTGTATACTTCTCTTCTTTAAACTTAAATATTCAGTTTATTAATTTCGTATTTTTCCTAAAAATTCAAACTATTCTAAGGACCAAAAAAAAATGTATTCTTGCAAACATAGAGGATGCAGACGTCCACAAAGTTGCATGTTGCCATATGGCAACAAAATAGCGAAAGGGTTAACGAGAACTTGGCAACTTGAAATCGTCTGTCTTTAATGAATCACGTGGAACAACTCCCACTTTGCTTTATTCGTAAGAAAATTTATTTGAATTGATGCATTTCTATTAAAGAAAACTAGAGCTTATTATTTCACCTGAAAACATTTGATCTAATAAAACAACGCTTAAGCCCTCTAAGACTTTCAAAACCACGAGTCTAGTCCCGTCTAACCTTTTGTGAGTATGACGGCTCAAAGAAGCTCAACTCGGTCACAATTGAGGTTAAAACTATGGACCTGCTTCTTCGAAAGTTGGAAAGGAAATCAATTTGGTTTCATAATGAATTGGTTCATAGAAATTGCATTGACTTTGAGAAGTCAATCAAGTCGACTAGGGATGAGGACTGAAGAGGAATTGCATCGATTTTGAGAAGTCAATCATGTCGCCAAGAGATGAGGACTCAAGAGTGCTAAGTATTTTTCGACCGTCTTGACAGCAGTGATGAAAGGAGTAACTGAGCATTTGGATATGATTGCTAGTGATCAACGTAATTTTTGGAGCTGAAAGCGTTGAAACGAGGGTGTAAATTTGGCCAAGTGACCACCAATTAGTCTCTATGTACATATACATATAAATCTCTATAAATAAATATATAAATCTCTCCCCTACATGGCAGGAATCTGCAGTTGTTATCCTTTTTTTTTTTGCTCAAGCGGAGCCTTTGAAGCCACTTTCTATTCTAAAACAAAAGAGTTTTTCTTGTCTTGTTTTCTTTCTTGTGATCCAATATGTAATGAATTGTTTTCAGCATCCGGTTTTTTTATGAAAAGCAAATTTTCTCCATTTTCTTTAATTTAGCTATCAAAAATATCTGCTTACGCTACCCTAAAAATGCATAAAATCCATTAGACTAGCAAAAATTTACAAATCAACATAAATACTTGAAATGCTTTGAAGTCCCCTAAAAGTAGACTAATGCGTACAGCAAACGTTTTCGCTTTTCAGTTTTCATAAATTGTTTCAAGCAATTTACATTTCACGCATGATTTGCTTCATTACAATAATTTTTGTTTTTCTTTTTTTTCGTTACCAAAAAATTAATAAAACTTTAAAAGGATTTTGCAATGCCACAACGCAAAGCACACAATCTACTATTTACAGCTCAACTGTGTAGCTGTGCTGCTGTAAAGTTTACTATTCTCGTTGTTGTTGTAGTTGTAGCTACCATGCAACGTAATGTGAAGAAATAAGCGAAAGCATAACGCTCCGTGCCCGACACGCGCGCCAACCGCAAAACTTTTTTCCAAGCAATTAAAGCGCCTTTTAACTACCACTTAATCCCAGGCCATTCATCATGCACTGCCACACCAACACATAAACACAACGCCCGACAAACACACACACACACACAGGCACAGACGCACACATATACACGCACGCACGGACGCACAGGAACACATGCAGATGAGGCCACAGCGCAAGGTCAGTCTTTTCAAGCGTACCAAAAGGGGTAGCAGCATAACAACAAAAACAACGCGCACAACTTGAATTTATTCAATAACAGCGACAGCGGACGAAAAGTACAAAACAACATAAAAAACAAAAAAAAACAAGCAACCAGCAAGCAACAATGTTGAATATGTGGGCGACAAGTTTCGTTTCCGCTGCATCCTTTTTCAGCCCCTCGGGCCGAGTTCCTTCTGCTTTTGCGCGCACGCCTGTCAACTCTTTAATTCCCTTCACTGGTTTATGGATTTTTCACGGTGTTTATTTCGCATTGTGGTTGTTGTTGTGCTGCGTGTTATTGCTACCATTTCGGCTTATCACAAATGTCACATGTAGCAATTGTTCTTGTTATTGTTGTTGTTATTGTTTGAACATTTTTGTCATTCTCTCATATTTTATGTTTTTTTTTTATGAATATTTCCGTTTCAGTTGGGAAGCGACAGCCTTTTAAATTCCCATATGGCAAGTGACTTTCTGCTTCAATTTTATTACTTTGCACATTTGCGCGTTTGTCTGTGTGTGTGTGTGTGTGAGTGTGTGTTTATGCGCGAGTATATATGTGATAGGGTTCGCTGCGCTTGTGTGGAAAAGTCGCAAGTATTGAGGGGAAGTGACATCATTTTAAATGCTCCGTCGTCAACCAACAATACCATTGAACAGGGATAGTAGAAATATCCTCAAACACACACACACATACACATACAGCCGCAGCACATTTGTATATGGGCCATTAAAACGCACTTTTTCAACGCTTTAAAAAGGTCCGCGCTCCACTATGCGATCCGTGTTGGCAATAAACAAACATGAAATTTATTTGTTCCACGTTAATGTGTGTGTGTGTGTGTGAGTGCTCAATGTTGTTGTTGCCGTTATTGTTGTCAAGCGCTTGCAAATGTGTTTGTTTTTACGCTGTAAGCTGCCTCTTGCATGCTTCCTACGCCCGACTCGAGCAGTGCCGGGTTTTCAATTTCCTGCCCTCAACACCCGCGGCCAGTCGACATTTTTTCTAGCATTTTGCGCAAAAACTGTTGCTGTGCTTGACAGTCGCCTGTCAGCCATTGTCGATGACGAAAAAACTTGGAAAAAGGGAATTTTCGTTGGCGGTTGTCTGTCGTGTTTTTATTTTCTGCATTCGTTTTTCCTTTTTGGAAAAAGCATATTTAAATTGCTTGCCTCTGTCAACAAAAAGGTCACAGACTGGGCGCAACGATGACGCTTAACTTTTTGACCGAACAGCAAACAAATCCTTTTACGCAAACACTTGCTGCGAATTCGACGTGATGAGCGAAAACTGTGCTTCGTGGCTATCAATGTCTGTGTGTGTGTGTGTGCTGCCTGATGCGTGTTTGCTTTGATTTGGCTTTTGTTATTATTATTTTTTAAATTCTTTCGTGCACTTTCACTTTTCACAAAACGACATTGAAGAGGCGCACACGGCATTTCATTTCGGGGGTAAGGGGAAGGTTTCGTGCACACCTTTTGAGGCAAACTTTTGAGACAAGCAGATATTTGCAGAAGCATTTGAACCCCTAACACCCCCCCCGCGTGCGCCAGCATTGGTGGTACTTACTTAAGTCCTTTGAAATTCGTTTGATCAAGTCTGCTCCTAAAACCATACTTCGGTATTTTTTTATTTTGTTTTGTTGCTGTTATTTGTATATAATATATAAAGCGAAAATAGTTTTTTCTTGGTACGAAATTTTATTGATATGCATATCACAAAAGTATTTGAATTATTCAATTGAACTGAATGATTGATGATGAAAATTCATTATAAGGAGATCAAAACATACAAAAAGTAGAACGAAAAAACTGCGTTCTTGGAATCAATTCGTAAAAGAAACAGCTTCCTTGTATAAAAGTTCAATGTAGGATCTAATTTTGTGTTCCTTCGAAAGGCCAATTTATTT
Organism: Melieria picta; assembly: GCA_964056695.1. Lineage (NCBI taxonomy): Eukaryota > Metazoa > Arthropoda > Insecta > Diptera > Ulidiidae > Melieria > Melieria picta. The sequence continues at coordinate 130,769,589 of OZ057399.1, read as the reverse complement.
ATTTATTTATTTATTTATTTATTATTAAGTCAATGAACAAATGTCCTTACTGACTATGGGATATAATAATTATTAAAAACTATAAGTTACTTAAACTATTTAACAACACACCTTTCGGAAGTGAAACATCAAAATCTTTAACATTGTTTAATTCCGAAAGGGCCCTAGATAGAGGTGCATTCCTAGCATAATTCGTCCTGGGGACATCTAAATGAAAGGTATCCACCCTCCGCAGACTCCGTTTAGGGACATTAAAGGCTATTCTTGCTAAAAGATCCGGGCAATCAATAGACCCACTTATTAGATTTACTACAAAAGAACAAGCAAGAAGTGAACGCCTAGCATGTAGTGACTTTAAGTTCACTAGAAGACAACGAGAGCTGTAGGATGGCATGGGATCACTGAAGTTCAGCGAACGCAAAGCGAACCGAATGAAGACTTTCTGGATGCGTTCAATTCGGTTTATGAAAGAGGCGTGATATGGTCTCCATATTAGCGCGGCATATTCTAATCTAGACCTGACAAAGGTTGTGTAAAGTAATTTGATTGTATACGGATCCGAGAAGGCAGTACTATTCCGTCGAACGAAACCCCACATGGCATAAGATTTAGAAACAATAAAACTGATATAAGTTGCAAAACTTAGTTTGGTATCGAAGAAAACACCTAGGTCTTTAATTTCATTAACCGATTGTAGCACGGAGCCAGAGATGGAATACGACAGTTGTAGGGGATTCCTTTTCCTAGTAAAAGTTACATGAAAGCATTTGCTAACATTTAAGAAGAGATGATTATCATTGCACCAAGACTGAACTTTGTCGAGGTCCGATTGTAAGGCAACAGAGTCCAACACATTATGAATAACAGCATAAATTTTAAGATCGTCAGCATATAGCAGGAATTTGGCAGACGAAAAACAAGATCCAATGTCGTTAATAAATAATACAAACAACAAAGGACCAAGAATACTCCCCTGGGGGACGCCAGAAGTGGCAACAAAGGGGCGTGACGAGATGTTGTCAAGAACGACGGTACAATGCCTATTGGATAGGTATGATTTCAACCATTCGAGAAATTTTGAATGAAAGCCCATGCGGGTTAATTTCGAGATCAAAATTCCGTGAGATACTCTGTCAAACGCTTTAGCGAAGTCCGTATAGACTGTATCTACTTGGTTGCCATCCTGTAAGGCGGAGAGGCAATCTTCTGTGAATACTGTAAGATTAGATGTAGTCGATCTGCCTTTGACGAAACCATGCTGGAGTGGAGAGATTATGCTCTTGACGCAAAAACTTAACTTATCTTTGACTATGCATTCGAAAAGCTTAGAAACTGAGGTCAGTTTCGAAATTGGCCGATAATTTGAGACATCGCTCTTGTTACCACTCTTGAAGATAGGAGTTATCGACGCTTTTTTCCAATCGTCAATAAAAACGCACAATCACAATTTTACAACAAATTTCTTTTCTCAAATTTCAATTTAAAAAAATAAATTTTTAACACTTAATAACGAATGCCAGTGTGAGACCAATGCCAGAGTAGCCAATTGGTCGCCATGTTCATCAAACACGCCTCAACACTGAATCTTCAATCGCCTGCAGACTTACAACGAATCATTTCCGGCTAATTTGAATGCGCCAAACTGGCTGCTGCGCGCAGGAAGTAATTTCAATTGGGCAGCGCGTAATTCAAGCCATGTGGAATGTGCGCCGTCAGGCTGAAACTGTAGCGCAGCCAACAAAGCAAACGCCGTTGCCGCCACGTTGGGGAATAACTTGAATCCGAAACAGTCGAAACGTTGGATTACAATTTGGTTTCCGCTGCGCCAACGCAAAAATTAGCTACTAATGTGATGAGATGTGGCTGAGGAGCAAAGGATGGCGCAAGTCCTGCGCCGTTAACATTGCTCGTTCTCTCTGTGCGCTCTCTCGGCGAGATGGCGCGAGCGCGCAAGTTCGAATGTTAAGCAACATTCTTGCAACTCGACACTCTTCGACACTGTGCATGGTCCTCGGCTACCAGCCACCAGTGACCAGCGAGCACACAAGAAGCGACTAGTGGCAGAAGAAATGCAACAAGGGCCAACAACAGCAGCAGCAGCAGTCGCACTGGCAATAGTGGCTGAAATTAACAGAAAGCGCGGCAGCAGCTACCAGAGAGGACCGGCCGCGGTAGCAGCAGCAGCAGCAAGAACGACCAACAGCGGCCCAAATTGAAACAGCAGCAGCAACAGTAGCAGCAGCAGCAATGAATTTACCATGGACGCAACTTCTTCAGCATCAGTTTTGGCATAGTTTGCTCAGTTGTTGTTGGACCGCAAGAGTGTCGAGTTGTGTTAACGCTTAGCAGCAAGGAAAGTGGAATTTTTGTGCACAAAGAAAGCAACACCCGCGCACCCCAACGCCAGCCCAGAAGCTCCGCGGACAGGCGGCAGTGTTAGTGAACAGCAGGACGAGAACGAGAACGCCGAGCGAGCATCGAGAGCATCGCAGCGGCATAAGCAGCGTATTCAACGTGAGCGTTGTGAGTATTAAAGCCGACAAATAACTGGGCAAACACACACACACACACACAGAGACAACAGCGTACATAAGTGGATGCGCACTAATACCAACAAATAGCCGCGCACATATGGCACACAACGCACCACAAGTCGGGCGCTGCAAATGAGTAGAGCAGCGCGGGTGCAGGGGGGCGGTGGGTGCATGTGCTTGTGGTAATTTAAAAAAAAAAGGCACGGAAAGGTGAAGCGCGGGTTGGAGCGAAAAAAGTGCAGAAATAAAGCGAGCGACAGCTATTCACGTGGGATGCGACAGTGGCAGCTGCAACAACAACTCGCAACAGTGGCTAAAGCAGTGGCAGCCGCAAAGTTCTTTGACTGTTGGTGCCCGCTGGAAGGGAGTGTGGCGGGCGGCGCTTAAACTGTCTATTTCTGTGCGTATGTGTGAATGTGCTATGTGTGTGTGCGTGCGTGTGTGTGGGTATTTATGCGTATATTGCACTATTGCATAGCACCCCCGCCCCCCTGTAAACTGTACGCACGCTATGACATTTGACAAGCGAGACCAGAAGGGACGCCACGCTTCGGACAGACGTTTGGCATTGTTGCAGCAGTTAATTTTTCTGGTTTTATTTTTTGGGTTTCCTTTCATCAAACGATTTGTATATGCATGCACATACACGTACATACATACATATATGTATCTTTGTCTGTCTGGCTACTCAAGCGTCATTCACGCCATTTTCTCTGCATTGCATTTCCGCACTTTGAGTGCAGTCACCGCGGAAATCAGTTTCCATTAAGTTTTTGCGCCCCGTTGGCATTCCTTTGCTGTACTTTTTTTCACTTTCCTCTTTCATTTTTTCTGCCGGTTGGCGACACTGTTGTGTGTGCCGCCACAACTGGCCAACAACAGCAACTTTACCCCCAATGCCGTTGCAGCTTTTTAGTTTGCATTGGTTGCGTGCGTGTCAGTTTAATTTAGTTTTATGTTTCTTTTTGCATCTGTCTTCATTTTGTCATTTTTATATTTTCCACTAACTGTCGATACACACTTCTAAACGGATTTTTGCCATGAATATTGCTGCCAACTATGCGCTGCCATATGGCAGAGACATAGTTTTTGGTTTTTTCGCTCAGCTCTGTTTTATCTTTGTTTGCTTTTAAACAGAATTTTTAATGAAAGAGCAAAGTTTTCACAGTTTCCCCACTCTCTGTCTCTCGTTTTGCTAATTAACGTAAAACTCAAAGCGTTGCGGCCTTTTGCTGTTTCACCGGCAGTTCAGAGGTGAGAAGTGTGGTTTGAAAACGTCAAAGGTAGTTAAAGTTGGGAACAAAATCAAAGAGTGCACAAATGAACAACTAACTTTAACTATCCAATTCAAAGACATTTGAATTTTCTTTATTTATACTTATTAATATTTATAATATTTATTAATATAATTATTTCTTTATAAATATTTATTATTTATTTATAATTATTTATTAATATTTATAATATTTGAACACACTTGTTGATGTTAAATATCATATTAAATATAATATTAAATAATATATTTTACTGTGATTTTCTGTGCTCCTAAAAGTATGCCAGTTCATTAGCATTCCAAGGAAGTATTTCTTAACAATTTGACATACTTTTGGGCTCTTTTTTTGTTTACGTTTACGCCAAATGTACAAAACTTTAATCATTAATAGAAAAACGTGTTAAGTTTCGGATACCAAACACTCGAAGCATATTTGTAGGATGATATTCGACTTGAAACTTTAGTATGTATGTGTATGTATTTATGTGTATAAAGAAAAAGTCGAAAAAAATAATAATAATCGTAATAATGCAATGCTTTGCTGCTGTGATGTTGATTCTGCTACTCGCAAATCAAGAATGGTCAGCACTGCTTTATTGTCAGCAAACAAATTCTCTTAAATTGTTTCAAGTATTCATTCAAAAAATTATTTGATTGATTTAAGCATCTAACTAACCAACTTTTATCGCAATCATGCAGTAGTTAAAGCATCTGAAGAGCGCTGCCAGCAGACAATTGAATTCTGCTGAGCTATGAATAAGACTGAAATTTCGTTTGCCAACATTTTCGTCCCGTTTGCAGGCAATTTCCACAAACTTTTTGCAGTCGGAATCCTTATATGAATTTCCCTTTAAGCATTCAGAAAATCAAAGACAGCATCTCCAGCCTTTCACTATTTATTTGCAAATACTTGAAAACAGCAACGCAGCATTTTGCGCAAAAATGCGAAACACAAAAATATTCGATAAACTCCTGAAGACGCCGCTTTGCTTTGAGCTCAACTACGCGCGAATAGCAGAAATCAGGGCACTGCCAGCAAACTTGGCCGAACTATGCTGAAGCGCAGAAAATGGCTGAGATTAATGCGGCAACTTTTGAAATTAAGTGTCGTGTACGCTTTGAACTTTGGCGGAATTGAATTGCCACGTCGCGCCCATCGCATCCCCCTCTCCCACACCACTTAAAGCCATCGTCTATGCCCACCTGGGAAACAATAACAACAACCGCAGCGCTGACAATATCAAAGTAGCAGCAGCAGGAAAACAAGCCGCACCAGGCAAATATGAAAACTAGGCAAAAGTTTGCGCTCAAACGAAACGAAACAACAATAACAAGGACAGCAGCAACTTGTTTAATCCGTTTGCGCAGTTTTTGCAGTTTGCACGACGCGTCTAAATAAATGCCGCACAACTTTACAGCAACACCAGACAGCCAACGCACAACAACGTCAACGCGCCCGCGGCCGCATTTCTGTTGCTGCTGCTGGCGCGAAATGCCGCGCGTATTGAAATCTGTCGCCATGGCAGAAGACAACATGGCTAGTCCCACACAACAACGCCGACAAGAACAGTGGTCGAAATCTGCACACCTGCGCGCAGCCAGTAAAACTGCGTTTCGAGCCGACGAAGCAGTGTTGCCGCTTTTTGACTGTCGCACTTTTAAGATTTTCAAATGAAGTTTTTGTGCGTTGTTGTCGTTCTTCGCCGCCCACAGATGACATGAACTGGCGATAATCTGCGCCTAATGCCAAACTTTACAAGCTAAATGAACAGCGCCGAAGACGAACTGCAGAATTGTGAAATTGCACGGCAAAGTTGACATGGCTGCGTCGTCTTTATGCGCCACGACCGTTGCCATTGTGCCGCTGATTGGATTTGTCAACAAACTTTGACATTTGTTGAATGCGGAGCGGCACTGCGTTTAGGGCATTTTCGGCTGAAAATTGAGATTTTATGTTGTTGTTGTCAGTTTTATTTTTTTTGTAGAATTCAAAGAAAAGTTGGGAAAATATTCAAATGCTTAGCGGTCTTGAAGTTGTGTTTAATTGTTGCATAAATTGAAATGGTAGCTGCAGAGATTTGTATAGAATAAGCTGAGTTGCCACACTTCTGTGTGGTTTTTTAAGGAAAATTAGGCAGTGTGCTCAGCTTATTTCATTTCAATTTAAAAAAAAAAATTAAAAAAATTAATTTAAAATTTAAAAATTTAATTCAATAAAATAAACAATAACATAAAAAAGTTAGTTAATAACAAGTTTTGATCTTCTTTTTGCAGATTTTTCGCAAACTTAAATAGTGTGGTAAGTAAAAAAATGTCATTATTTATATTTTAGATTTTTTTTATAATATTTACTCTAAATAATTACAATTTTATTACAATTGCTACCAACCCCAATGCACAGTGATTCGACTCCATACAACCGCGGGACAAAATTAGAAGGAGTGGTCCGTTCTTCATAAAATTTGGTATACTAGTTAATCAATGTCTGCTGAAGTGAAATCTCCATTTTGTTTTTCTTAAACTTTTGTAGTTTTGCAATGCCTGAGACTTAAATTCGCAATTTTCGTCATTTTTGGAGAGCTATAGCACCAAATGTGTCGGCTAGATTTTTCAGATTTTACATTTAATCGGTAACGTCAACATTGATAATTGCGAAGAGTAACAGAAATTGTCTTAGGACTCTTTAGTTTTGTAATAAAAACGATAATAATAGACGTATGTTTTGCTTTTTTGCAGTTTTCTCAATTTTTCATGCTGATTGCATACTTTTAGGGATGAAAAAAATAAATTTTGTCGAAAAATAGGTGTTTAGACCACTTTTCAAATTGAATTATTTTCTGAGATCGGAAGATATCGGAGTGTAGTGGTACCGCGTGACCACTTATGCCAACAGTATAGCGCACAAGCCAATCGACAAGACCAACGTACATCAATCGGTGCGCGCGCCACTTTGTTTACATTTGCAAGTGTCGAGTGTCGCATGCACAAGAACGCCGGCGTCACTCAAGTGGCCTGCACTTGCACAAGCGACACATGTCACAACACATGTGGGCGCTTGCACCGATCGCGCATTGCAATACGACCCGACCTACCGCAGGTCGACGCAGAGCGTTGGCCCACTTAGAGAAAGTGCCGCGTCGTCAGAGTTGACCCGCGCTGTGATTGGTTCGATGCAAATCGACTGGAAATGGAAGGAGGAGCACTGGAATTGCCCCTCCGCACAATCGTTGTAAATTTTAGTATATAAGACCTTGTTTTTCAAAAAATAAAATCAGCTTAATGACAAGAGGCAAACTGCTCGTTTACTTTCTTAGACTCTAGCTCAACACATCGGCTCCTAAGCCATCCTCCGTTTGGCGCGACCCGCCTTTACAATAGGTCACCCCGAACTACTGACATCCAAACACTGACTATTTCCACCACATGGCGATCCTGCCGACCAAACCTGAGATTCTGTTTTAAATGCATCAGCAAAGAAAACTAAACAAAAAGAAATAGAAAAACAAAAAGTATTTGTAAATTTTGCTACTTTTTACCACCGAAAATGATAATGATGGTCATATAATAAATTTTACAAAATTCACAACTAAACTGAGAAACACTTCGACCACATCTTCTGATTCTGAAACACAGACTAATGAAAAACCCACCGTAACACCGATCCTGCCCAACACGAACTGACGACACACATCCGACCTCGCAATGATGAAAACGCAAGCACTGATGACAATGGCACCGATCACCTTCATATTTACAGACAGCAAAGCGCTACGCAAACAGCTAACTACCAAAGTTGCGCACCTGATGAAACCCCATCGCAACCGCCCAGACGCAAGGGTTCTACGTAAAATTCGTCACCACCGTAAACCAACTAAGCCGCTCACTTGCAAGCCACCAACACAGCACCGAGTGCAGGAAATCACACAAGACTTGAAGAACGTTTTACCGAAGGATACACAGGTCCAGACCCAAGAAAAGTGCACCTTAATAATCAACAACATCTTTCTATATATTTACAATTAGTTTCATTTACATTTACAATTATTTTCATAATTTTACAATACAAAAATAAAAAACAAAAACAAAAAAAAAATGTACACAAGAATACGTAATAACAACATTATACCAAACTTATAGTCAACTCCAAAGTACACACCAGAGAAACATTTGCAAATTTGTCATTACGTTACACTATACATTAAGCATGGTAGAATAGAAGTAATGCAAATTAACCAGCAGTGAGATGAGATGTCAACAACTCAAATCACTATCAACCAAACTACAAAAACAAGAACCGAAGCAACAGAAACGATCCACGGTCATTACCAACAGCAATTAAAATGCTTGCAGAAAATATTAATAACCGACAAGGACGCCCGACTCGAATAAACTACATACAGGGAAACGAGGGCGACCCGGAGGAACAGAATTCGACTCCTCCGGGGGAAGAAGAACAAATAATAAACGAATATATTTAATAACAAACAACTTAACCAATTATGTAACATTCAAATGCAATCAATTTTACAAACCCATGACATTTCTCATTGACACCGGAGCAGACGTATCAATTTGCAAAGTAAACAACGACGACACTTTCGACATTAACACTGAAAACAGATGCAAATTAACAGGAATATCACCTGCAGAAATCAATTCGATAGGAACATTTAAACTAACATTTCCCTTAAGAGACGCAAAAACTGAACTAACCTTTCAAATGGTCAACGACGATTTTCCAATTATCACAGATGGAATTTTAGGAAGAGATTTTCTACTCAAATACATGTGTAAAATAGATTACGAAACCCTCACTTTAACAATTATTATAAACGAAATTGAACACGTATTTCCCATCACAACAAAAACCCCACACAACAAAACACACACAATACCACCCAGATGTGAAATCATAGTACCAATAAATTTAAGCCTAGAAGAAGACACCGTCATTTTAAATAAAGAACTCACAAACGGAGTATTCTTAGCCAACTCCATTGCACCAGCGAAAGGCAATTGGCAAGGCAACAACTAACAAAACAGTCACAATAAAAGACATAGAACCACAAATAGAAAAACTGTCAAACTATACAATATTAAGAGCACAACATAGAAATAAGTGCACAAACAATAGCAGATTTGAAAAACTAATAGCCACGCTAAAGCTAGACACTATTGACCCACTAATTAAACAAGAACTAATGGACATTTTTAAACAGTACCAATCAATATTTCATTTGGAAGGGGAAGAACTCACTACAAACAATTTTTATGAACAACACCTAAACCTAGAAAACACAACACCAGTGTACATAAAAAATTATAGACTACCACAGACACAACAAGAAAGAAGAGATAAAACAACAGGTACAGAAACTAATAGACAGCGACATAATAGAACCTTCAACAAGCCCCTATAATGCACCTTTGCTATTAGTACCGAAAAAGAGTGATGATAACACAAAGAAATGGCGACTAGTAGTAGACTACAGAAAACTCAATGACAAAATAATTAACGACAAACTTCCACTCACACGACTAGAAGACGTTCTAGACGTCCTAGGAAGAGCCAAATACTTTTCAACCTTGGACATGACCAGTTCTTTCCACCAAATCCCCTTAGCACCAAGTTCAAGACCACCCACAGCATTTTCAACTCAAGATGGACACTACCAATTCAAAAGACTCCCTTTTGGACTTAAAATATCCTCTAATAGTTTCCAAAGAATGTTGACAATAGCTCTCAGCGGATTAAGCTCAGAAGCGTTCTTATACGTTGATGACATTATTGTGTTTGGATGCTCACTAAAGCATCACAACGCAAACTTAATCAAAGTATTTGACCGATTGCAACAATACAACCTGAAGCTAAACGCAAGCAAATGCCACTTTCTTAGACCAGAAGTTATCTATTTAGGCCATTTAATCACCGACAAAGGCGTTAAGACAGATCCAACCAAATGCGAAGCAGTTATGAAATACCCCACGCCAAAAAACGCAGATGACGTACGAAGATTCATTGCCTTCTGCAATTACTACAGACGTTTCATACCTGACTTTGCGAATATCGTCAAATGTTTAAACTCTCTCCTCAAGAAAGGGACACCTTTCATTTGGTCAGACGAGTGCGAACAAGCCTTTAAAAATTTAAAAGAAAAATTAGTCAATCCACCTGTACTACAATATCCAGATTTTAACAAACCCTTCATACTAACAACAGACGCCTCAGACTTTGCCTTAGGAGCAGTACTATCACAAGGTGAAATAGGACAAGACCTACCAATCTCTTATGCAAGCAAATCACTACAAAAACACGATATAAATAAACCAATTATAGAAAAAGAACTCTTAGCAATACACTGGGGAATAAATTATTTCAGATCATATCTCTACGGTAGAAAATTCGTTGTAGTAACTGACCATAGACCACTAGTTTCACTATTTTCTCATAAAAACCCATCGTCGAAAATGACAAGAATCAGATTAGACTTATCTGATTATGACTTCGAAATAATATACAAACAAGGAAAAATTAACACAAACGCGGATGCTTTATCACGCATAAAAATCGACAGCGACACCCTGAAGGCAATGATTCCAACACAGGAAGATAACGTAAATGACGGCAAACGAAAAGAAATTCTAGCAATGACAAGGAGCAAGGCAGCAAATTTAAGAAAGAATATTGAAGATACGCGCATTACTGAAAATGAGAATATTAATGAAGATAAGGGTACCATTACACGCGACAATAGGAAGGACAAATCTCAAGAGCCCGATCAACTCTACATATGGGAATGTACCTCTATGAACGACGTGAAAAATATGAAAAAATTGAAATTTGAAATTAAAGAAAAGCATCGGCCGATGATACATATTGATAATAATGAAGTGCACGTGACTTGTAGCGATGACCCTTTGAATCTAGATTCAATGTTGGAGAAACTACACAGCTCACTAAAGAACCTGCATATAAAGGAGCTAGCCCTTTGCAGAGAAAATTTTAAATTTGAAAATATTACAATGAATGCATTCAAGAAGAAATACAATGAATTAAATAAAGATAAATGCTCGCCTATAAAAATACTAATATACAACGCTCCACGACATATTCAAAGTAAACTACAACAATATAAACTAATAGACGAATATCATAACGCTAGCACAGCCGGACATTTAGGAATCAGAAAAACAATTTTAAAATTAAAACAACGCTATGCATGGAAAAACATGCGACAAATGGTAAAAGAATTCGTAAACAATTGCTTGACCTGCAGCAAGAACAAAACAATTAGGCACACAAAAGAAAAACTGGTCAAAACAGACACGCCAACAACAAGCTTCGAAACCATCACTATTGACACAGTCGGACCATTAAGAGTATCGAATAGATTCCGCTACATATTAACCATGCAATGCGATCTGACAAAATTTGTCATCGCACACCCAACAAAAATATAAGAACACATACAATCATATAAGATAAATATCACATTGTAAATTTATTTGATAATAAGCCCCATCATATTGTAAAGCAATTCCAATGCCCCCCCCCCCCCCCCGAGATTCTAAGAATTATTCCAAGGAATAATTCTTCGCTTAAGGGTAAGGGTGTAGTGGTACCGCGTGACCACTTATGCCAACAGTATAGCGCACAAGCCAATCGACAAGACCAACGTACATCAATCGGTGCGCGCGCCACTTTGTTTACATTTGCAAGTGTCGAGTGTCGCATGCACAAGAACGCCGGCGTCACTCAAGTGGCCTGCACTTGCACAAGCGACACATGTCACAACACATGTGGGCGCTTGCACCGATCGCGCATTGCAATACGACCCGACCTACCGCAGGTCGACGCAGAGCGTTGGCCCACTTAGAGAAAGTGCCGCGTCGTCAGAGTTGACCCGCGCTGTGATTGGTTCGATGCAAATCGACTGGAAATGGAAGGAGGAGCACTGGAATTGCCCCTCCGCACAATCGTTGTAAATTTTAGTATATAAGACCTTGTTTTTCAAAAAATAAAATCAGCTTAATGACAAGAGGCAAACTGCTCGTTTACTTTCTTAGACTCTAGCTCAACACATCGGCTCCTAAGCCATCCTCCGTTTGGCGCGACCCGCCTTTACAATAGGTCACCCCGAACTACTGACATCCAAACACTGACTATTTCCACCACAGGAGGATGTAATTACATTATTCGACAAAGAAAGAATGCTTCTTAAAATAAAAAAAATCCAGGAGCATACTTTCACATAGTTTTTAGATATTTTCCACTAAGTTTTGCGAATTTTCAGATTTTTAATTTAGAAACATATTTTAAATTAAAAGTGAAGTAAATACGTCAGCTTTGCAAATTTTGAGAAAACATTAAAAGCGAAAATGGCCACCACATTTCTTAATCTGTATTAAAATCTGTATTAGTTTTAGCAACTTCTTGGTAACCATGTATTTTGAAAATTTTTTTTACTCAATAGACTAAAAACAGAAAATATGTGTTTAAATTTTTTTGTGAAAAAAGTTTCAAATTTGAGCCGCTTTTGCACAGACACTAATTAATTTTTGCACAGATTTTTTGGGGTTTCTTAGTTGGAGTTTTACATTTCAAATGACATCGAAATCGTTAAATTCTGAGACTATAAATTTTTGGAATTTTGCCTATGGAACGAATCAATGTGCAATGCTTCAACTCAAACTTTCAAGTCAAAACTTATATTATGTGTTGCGTATACGCCCCGTGCTGCGACTACGCGCAAGACATTCATTTCCACTACAATTCAATTTGATTTTTTTGTTTTAATTTATTGCTGCCTGCGTTCTATTAATTACATCATAAATACCCGAAATCACATACTAATGCTCGGAAATATGGCGTCCACGCCGGCAGCAGCGTTTTTAATGAAAGCACTTGTGAAGGCCCACCCACCCCCCCCCCCCCCCCCAACCCTGTCAAAAACCGCCAGTTCCATTGGGTGCAACGCATTTATCGCCTAACAAAATGTGCCCGTTTATTTATGTTACATTTCATTACCCAGCTAACAGCACACACAAACAGACACACACCCACACCCCCCAAATTGTATAGCAAAATTTTATATGCGTTTGTGTGTGTGTGTTTGTGTGCAAATGTTAATTATGCGCGCATGCTTTGGCAAATATCAGCAGCGTTAATGAACTTAATAATTTACAAATACAACAAGAACACTCGCCAGCGCTCGCCCTCGCGCTCATCAAATGCCGGCGCGTATGTCATGCCGCAGAAACTAATTAAAAATTTTGCGGTAATTGCGCCAACTAAAAAGCGCAGTCAGTCAGCCTACTGGCAAAGCGGCCGAGAGTATCGGCTGCAATTATGTACAGCGTTCGCAACACTATTTCCACATTAGCCCATTTAAAGTTTAATTAACCCTATGCAAATCGCTTGTAAGCCACGCTCCGCTGCGCCGGGCCAGCTCGGCTCGGTGGCGGCCATTCACAATTCGCCCAATGCAATTTTCCTTGCGCTTAATTAGCATCATTTTAGTGGCGCCCACCTCAACGCCGCACCGACACACCCGGCCACAGCGCGAGCACTGCAGTCGACACTGCATTGGCAGCAGCAAACGTCAAGTGTCCGCATTTCCTTCCGGCCTGCTTCCGCAGCCTGTCGACAGCAACGCCACTGCCACAATGCCGCCCACGCCGCCTCACTCAGCCATGCAGCGTTGGCAACACTTAAGCCTTTAACCTTTTTATTTGATTTATGCTTTGGCTGGCGCGGCGGCAACGTGCGGCGCGCTGCTGCGCTTTCATTTTTTTCGTTTTTCCTATTAGACTTTTTTTTGCCGAGTGTTGCCTTCTGGCTGCTGACACTTTCCTTCCTGGCACGGCTGCTGCCATAGTTGTTGGTGTCGGTGTTGTTGTTGTTGTTGTTGTTGTTGTTGTTGTTGTTATTACTGCTGCTATTACTGTAGGCGGCTGCCAGCAATAATGAATACAGACTATAACAACACTAACAACAGCAACAACTACTGCTACTGCAGTTCGGTCCCAGGCGGGCAGGTGAGGGGGAGGCGGCAGGAGTTTGAGTGAGAGACGGCGCAGTTGGTGTTGCTGCGAATTAACAGCATAAAAGTAAATAAACTGTTTCGGTGCTTCGCTGCCGCGTTCAGTTCAGCTCCGCACACTGTCAATGTTTATTCATCATCAATTTTGTTGCTTGCATTTTATTTAATGTCATTTACGCTGCACTGAATGGCTTGCAGTGCCTTGATTTGCCTCGGCGTCCGCTGCCCGCCGCGTTGCGCGCCATGCGCCTTGACACAAATTTTTGCATTTTCGCCATTTCAATTCGCCTCCGACGCGCTGCAATTGAAGTGGCAAGTGAAGCGAAATGTTTTCCTTTAATTTTCTCATTTGTATTTATTTTTTAATTACTCTAAAAGGCATTTTCGGGGCGTGCTTTGAAGTGCAGCAAACAGAAGCGTTGGCTTGCAACTAGTAAGCAGTGAGTTTATGGAATTTTTTTCAAGTATGAAAGAAAAATATTTGAGTAATGGATAAGCAAACAGTTGGCTTAGTTAGAAAAAAATTATTAAAATTTTAAGTTGACAGTTGAACTAAATTCTGAGTGGTCCTAAGAATTTTGAAGATCATGAAAAGATTTTAGAAATGCATTCTTTGAATCTTTTGAAAGATGTCAGTAGGGTTTAAAAGTTAAAAACGGCTTTCAAATTGGCTACTCTGCGCTCTCAGATAGCTTGAAGAATAACAACTTAAATATCTTATAACATTTCGCGGGTTAATGCTCAAAAAAAAAGGTTTCAACTTCTTCATTCGTGGCTCAGGTAATTTTAGCTTTGAAAAAATCGCTAGAATTTTTTTTATATAACGTTCAACGACTTAAAACTACAAATCTACAGCCTTTACAAATATTTTCATTTATTACTCAACGACTTAAAAATACAAATCTCTGCGCTTGAAAAACATTAAAATGCATGCCTTGTCTTTTTTCTCACCACTTGGTCGCAAGAACAAACAATTTCTCATTACCCACAGAGAGCTACGTCCGTCTGCGCCGCTCCGGCTCCCATTGAAAGGCCAATGCTAAAGCAATTAAGTTCCCAGCCGCACATAAATCATACGCGTCCGTGTGGCGCCCACAAGAGCGCACATACAAATTCTCAGCGAATGGCAGTGATTTGGTCGACTGTGGCCTCGGCTTGCGTGTGCACGCTCGAGTCGGGCGCCTAATCCGCCACAATTGCAGCAGCTTAAAGTATTAGCTCTCTTTAAGCCGAGTAGCGGCGCGGCAAAACGCTGTTAGCCGCCGCACTCTGACCTCGCACTTAACTTGAATTGTTTAGATAGCGACCGGAAAGAGACCGCCGAATGGCGACAGCTGGCAGCAGTGGAAGCGGAAACAATTGTCGCTTAATAGCAAGAAACGAAAACGAAAACGCAAGACAAGAAAACGTAGAAGAAGAAGAAACGGAAAGTGTTTGCAAAGGCCGATTAGTACAGTGTATGAAAAGTGAAATAATGCGCCACGCACATAAAATGAATTAAAATTCTAAAACAAAAATATGCGTAATTATGAGCGACACTCAAAAGCAAACAAACAAACAAACAAACACTCACGTACATCGGTGTGTTTGCGGAAAGCTGTTGGATATTTGCCATGTGGCAGTACTTGCAGACCGCCAGCGTGCACGCAACACGCGCATTTCGTGTAAATAAATAAAAGTTGCGTATGCGACTGCGTGACCTGTGGCACGCAGACTCGACAACACCCAGCAGGCTGTTCAAGTTTGTGGCACGTATTGTGTGGGTGTGCGAGCACTGTGTGGTGCTTTTTTGTTGTTGTTTTTTGCAACTGTTGAGTGTTTATATTTATTAGGTGTTGTTGCAAAAACCTAGAAAAAGTGATAATGAGCATTTAAGCCAAGTTGGCAGCAGCGTTTAGCGACGTTTAGCTGCGTTTTGTTTTTTGAGAATGTCGTTGACACTTTGGCGCGTCAGCAGCACACGCACACTTGCCACAAAGCATAGGGAAACGTAAACAAATTGAAGTAGCAAAGGGAAAGCAGAGCAGAAAGACAAACGACAAAAGCTGCATTTAGGCAACGAAAAAGTTTTTAGATACTTTAATTTGTTTTAAATTTTTTATACATTTTCTCATACACTTATTTCAAAGTAAAGTAATAATTGAATAGAAGTTTGAGTTTGCAATCTGAAATGTTAAAAAAATTAAATTTTATTTTACTGAATTTTAAATTAAACAAGTTTTTTATAATTTTACATTAATTTGTTTTAAATTTTTTATACACTTAAATGCTGAATTATTATTTCAAAGTAAAGTAATTATTGAATAGAAGTTTGAGTTTGCAATTTGAAACGTTAAAAAAATTAAATTTTATTTTACTGAATTTTAAATTTAACAAGATTTTTATAATTTTACATTAATTTGTTTTAAATTTTGTATACACTTAAATGCTGAATTATTATTTCAAAGTAAAGTAATAATTGAATAGAAGTTTGAGTTTGCAATCTGCAACTTTAAATAAATTAAATTTTATTTGACTGAATTTTAAATTAAACAAGATTTTTATAAAATTGTTTAGCTCAGAGAACAAGAATGAAGCACAAAATTAAGACGAACAAAACGCAAACCGCAACATTCAAAACTGCTGCACTGCTGTGGCAATTTATGTGAATTTCGGACGCAATCGCACTCACACATACTCACACGCTCGTGTGTGTGTGTGTGTGTGTTGCTGTATATTAATGCAAATTTGTAAAATGTTAATTTCCAAGAGCGCGCGCCACTGTCAAATGTGTGTGTGTGTGTGTTCATGTCCGAGTGCCGTTGGAATTTATGCGCCAGTAATTTTGCTAAACTCAAATTAAACCGTTCCACAGGACGAAAAATCGCCAAAGCAAGACCAACAGGCGAAATGCGGCAAAAGGAAACGAAAATTATGGCATTTGCGAGAAATGACACCCAAAGGATAATGTGTCCGTGCACATGTACGGCCGCACCCGCACCCGCACCCGCAGTCATGTAACCAAACACAGGCAGCCTTAGACATTCGGTGACCTTCATTCATTAATTCGCACGAAGCCGTGTCGCCAGGCAACCAAACCGTTAAGCAACCAGCCAGGCAGCCACATCACCAAAAATGCCCCAACCTTTTTCCTCACACACACAAACACACACACACATTCCCATATGCGGCGAATGAGTTTGTATGAGCAGACTTGTAAATGTGTCGCCCGTTGTTTGTGCAAACACTCGGAAGCCGCGTCGTGCTTAGTGCTGCGCGCTGCAATGTTAAGTTTGATATTTATGACTTTGTAGAAAATGTGTAAAATATGCAAAAACGGATATGGGCACTCATTCACATACATATTCGTGTATGGGTGTGTGTGTGCTGGCACTTGGCGTGAAGCTCGTTACCCCAATTAACATATAAACTGACACTACGGCCACCCACACACACACATATACCACCACTTACACACGCGCTGTCATTGTGCGCTAAAAATTTAACGAAGCGTTTTGAATAATGCAGACACACTTCAGCCATGCCGCATTCAACGCTGCCGCACACGCCCGGCTGGCAGATATCGTGCGGAGCTGCTGAAAGGGACGAATTCCTGCGTCAATTTTTAACGATATCATTTTTGTTATAATTTGTCTTTGGAACATTTTCGTGCATGTAAATGGCCAGCATTGTTGCTGTTGCTGTTGCAACTGTTGCCAACGATACCGGGCTGCTGCTGCAGTGTACAGCGTGCGTGCGTTTGTTGTTGCTGACGTTGTTACACTGCCGTCACTGTCCGTGTCGCTGTCGTTGTGTCAACATTGACCCAGAAAACGCCTGACAAGTCGAGTACAGCAGACGGGTGCCACAGTCCGTCGCAACGCTCACTTTGTCGTCCGTTCACCCATACGCATAGTTCAAACAATGCTTTCGCCCTCCTTGGGGCCAGCCCATTCCCCCTCGAGTGCTTTGACGTCCGACGCGTGTAGACGCACACACGTTCGCTGCGTTGGCTGTTACGTTGTCGCAGATACAACGGCCACGGTTACATAGTCACTCGATGAGTTAGTTCGTGCTTCTGTCATCATTTCATTTTAATTTCTCCGCCTCTTCCTTCATTTTCCGTCACGCTCTAACTCGTCTCCCTCTGCTCCACTCGATTTTCGTTTTTGCATTGACTTTTACGCAGCAATTTTTGGCGCTTTCCTCTGTGCAAAGTGAGTGTGACAAAGCGACATACTTTAGGCCAAAAATGAGCAGAGCATCACAACCGCTGCCACGCGTACTTGTGACGCGCGCGCTTGGTGCGTCTTCCACAGCCGTTGTCTGCGCCGCCCGTCGACTGCAAATGATGCCGGCATATTTTATTTTAATGTCCTGCTAGCAGACATCAGCAGCAGGCGGTGTCGCGGTTATGCAAAAAATTTATGATTACTTGCCTACCACTCGTGAATAATTCCGAAATGCCATTGCAGTCGCAAGCAATGTTGTATAAAATGGCTTTATTACGGCACAGCAGTCGATGGCAGCAGCCGTCGCGCTGGTTTGTTGCGACACAGCGAAATGTGCTTGTCGGATGTTTGGCCGCTTTTCGCATTTGTCTTGTCACGCTTTGTAGAAGTCAAATAAAAAAAATCCATTGCACCGCTTTGGGTTTGGGTTCGTATGGAATCAACTCGCCCAGACACTGAACCCAACAATTAGCAACTTTAAAATTGCTTTTCATATTTCAGCACAAATCTGCAAATGATTCATTCTAAGCAAAAAAGCCAAATTTCATGGCACTGTGACACTTTTCGGCCATCGCTGACCGCAACAAAGTGTTTGCAAGAATGGTCACAGTAATTTCCTTCACTTTTTATCGCATCTAAAGTGCTAATTGAATTTTCAAACAGCTTCAAGCGGTTGCTTTATTACCACTTGAAGTCATATTTGCAACGAAAACAAACTTTTTCCATTAAAATTTGCAAAAAAAAAAGAACCACTTCTGCTGCAATTGTTTTGTCCCAAAATTTATAGTTACATATTTTCATATTTTTCAGTTTATTTTCACAGGCACTTCAACAAATTGTTTTAAGCTCGTTCGCCCAATCTCTCTCTCTCTCTTTCTATGTGTTACTCTTTCTCACTTTTAATTGCACTGTTACTCAAGTGTTCTCAACAACTTGAAAACTGTAAATTTTTACACGTTTCGATTTTAAAGCATTTTTGCCGCAATTTTTTCACATCTATCGTTGGTGTTGAATCGTTTCGTTAGGTTAGGTTAGGTTAGGTTACGGAAGGGGTGTGTGCGGCAAGCAAATGTTCTCAACAACTTGAAAACTGTAATTTTTTACACGTTTGACGGCGTTTCGTTTTTAAAGCATTTTTGGCGCAATTTTTTCACATCTACCGTTGGTTGGGTTGGGAATCGTTTCGTTATTCTTTAGGCAACTTGAAGTTTTTCACCGTTAAAATTTTTTGTTTTAGTTAACCAACATTCCAAATTTGTTATGCATAAAGAGAACAATTTTTAGTAACAGTTAAATTTTTTTAGAATTTGCTTTAACTTTGAATGTGGTGAGACTACTTTTTCAATTACAATAGGCGGCAGCTAGGTTTTCAAGTGCCTTTTGCAATGCAAACCTGTGTAAAGTCATTCATTAATTTATTAAATTTCGAAGTATAGAAACTTCCATGTTTGCTAAATTAGTTTTCAGAAAGAATTCAGAAGCTGAACTGATTATGAGACTATAAGTAATTATATGCTATGAAGAATTAAGCTAAGGTCCCACGATTGCCGCAAATGCGCCGATCATAGGCCGATCTGGTCGGGCATTGACTACGCAGAAATTGTCAATTGAGCAAAACGTTTTTTATTTGGATCACACGATTGCCCCAATTGCGACAAATTTTGTCGGCTCAACCTAGCGCACAGAAATATCGCACCGAACGATTTCATAGGTAGGTCACACGATTGCCCGAATCGAAACAAAAATTGAAATAAATTCTCAAACAATTTCAAAGCACCGACAAAATTTGTCGGCCCCTATGGTTGGCGCTCGAGTTGCCGACAAAATTCGGCTCAATTTTGAATTTTTTTGTCTGGCTTCAACTGTTCACACGATTGACGCTACAGTACCGATTTCGTTCGGCGCAACAGAAGACAGATCGAATATTTTTGACATTTGCGCCGAAACCGAATCGAGTTCACACGATTGGCATTTGAGTTTTTTAAAAATGCGTAAAATTTCTACGCATTGCGGCAATCGTGGGACCTTACCTTTACCAACCCCTTTACACCTTGAAAAGAGGATTTTGCTCTCTTTTCTACGTGTATAGCTAATCAGATTCAGATTCCCATAAATTTCACTTATGTTAAGATACTTTTGTTCTTTCCATTCAGCTGTAGATTCTTAAAAATGTGCATACACTCAAAAAAATTTTTTTTGTAGTTACTCTGTCATCTGATGTCTGCCATAAATATGCTATAACTATTATAGTAAAAGTGCTGTAAACCGCAATGCTGCTTTTACAGTGTTCTTCTCGCAGCGGCCTGTGCTGCCAGAGATGCTTTCGAAGTGGACATTTATTTCACACTACTTTTCACAGATGCACCTCCATTAAAAATCCTTTCGACGCATCGAGCCTGAAGTTATGTCATCTATATAATTTAATTACACTATAGAAATATCACTGTGATCTCCTACGACAACCCAGCAGCAGTTGCCACCTTCTCGAGTGAAAGTACACGATTTCTCTGTGCGCACTGCTCAACAAAGGGTTAAAGAATCAGCAAATTTTCAGCAAAGTGCTCGAACGCCAGCCGAAAGCATTCGTTTTGAAAAACTGTCGACATCACAAAAAAAACTTGTCGTAATCGAGATCATGAAAGCTTTTACATTTTTGTAAAAACAATTCTCGACTCGTCTGCTTTCAGTTACATATTCGTACTTGTTCCGTAAAAGCTGAAGAAACAACTTCGCAGCGCCTGAGAACTCTGCCAAAAATCATCGCCAAAATCCCAACTCGAAATTGCGTTGCCTTGCGTTTACATTCAAATGGGATTTGTAAAAATTTTCCTCTCACCCGTGAACGCACATGTGCCGCGGTCGACGCACACACCCGCACGCAGCCCGACCGCGCACCAACACCAGCGCAGCTGCGCGTTCGCGCGCGCACACACACGCCCGCACTCTGCGCTCAACATTCCGATTAGCCGCACTGTCGCCCGGCTACTGTGATGCCGTCAACTGGGGAACGTAGAAAACCTTTTCCCACAAATATTCAAATTAATCGCATTAGCCAAGATTCCGGGCCAAGACTTTTTTCCGTAGGGAATAAAATTTTATTCAACGCAATTAAATCGCACCGCACCCAAACGTCGAGAAGCAGAATTTTTCATCGAATCTATTGGCCCCGAATGTAATTTTCCAGCCGATCTCGCCGCCCACATCTGCCTTCGTACACTAATCGCATCTTGTTTTTTTGTCTTTCAGTTGAGGCGGTAAACTGCAGCAGCGCGCGCAAGTCTCGAACACGCAATACGCGAAGAGCTGAGGAATGGAACTGCCCTCGATGGTGCAACGCTCCGGCGACACGCTCATTGTGCGCAGCGTCGTCAGCGGCAATCAACTGTACTTGGACCAGGGAGCGGGCGCGAGCAACGGTGGCAGCGGCGTGCCGGTCCCACCCGCGTCCCACGCCCATTCGCCAAATCACCACCTGACGCACAGCAGCAGCGCCAGCGCGCTGGAACAGCACCTGGAGCGGTGCCGTGCCGTGGCCGCCGCACAGCAGCATCACTACCAACAACAACAGAGCGTCACACAGCAGCAGGCCGCGGCTGCTGCGGCGGCGGCAGCGGCTGTGGCACAGCAGCAGGCACTCGAGCTCAAGGATGAGGGGCTGCCGCAGTGCAAGATCAAGCGCAACTACAGCTGCAGCTACTGCACGTACTTCACGCAGAATCCGCGCTACCACCTGACGCACCTGCGCGACGTGCACGGCGAGAAGATTGTGATCAACAAGTGCAAGCTGTGCCTGTACGCGTCGCGCCACTTCCAGAAGCTGGTGCGGCACATGAAGATGGTGCACGGCTGCACGGACGGCATAGCTGGCGCGCACGGCCAGTCGCGCGGCAAACGCGGCATGAGCCGGGAGGCGCGCAAGCGCAAGCTGGAGCAGAGCGTTGGCCTGGGCGGCGGCGCGGTGGGAATGGCCGTTGGCGCCATGGCCGATAGCATGCCGAAGATGCCCACGTACGAGCAGGTGAGTACGGCAGCTCTCGCTGGCGACGAGAAGAGACCGTCTGACTTGGCCGACTGCTTTGTGTATCGGCAGGTGAAGCGCGAGATGGAGCTGCAGCGCGACATTCACGCTTTCAACAAGCAGCAAGAGGAGAAGAAGCACCAGCTGTCTACCATATTCGCCGCGGCGTATGAACGCGAGCTGCTGGCGCAGCGCGAACGTGAGCTGGAAGCCAGCAGGCAGCAGCAACAGAAGAGCCAACAGGCGTCCAACTGCTACGAGCAGGATGCGCAAGTGGCCGTCGAGGCGCAACGTCGCCAAACACCACCCACCAACAACAGCAGCAATATCAACAACGCCAACAGCGGCAACGGTAGCGGCGCCGGCTTCCACATGTCAGCCGCCAGCCATCAGCAGCCGCACATGGCCAGTCACAGCCTGGAGTTGTCGCCATCGCCCACTGGCTCCGCTTCGCCCACGGCTGGCTCCGCAACCCCACTGCCTACCACCAGCAATGGCCACATGAACAACACCTCCGCTGCCCTGTCGCTCTCCTACGGGGAGGAGCCGACGCAGAATCGGCTGCTGAAGTGCAGCGTCTGCGACTTCACGACGCTGTTCCGCGCGCAGCTGGTCGATCACGAGCTGGACGAGCACTGCAAAACGAAATTCTTCCGGTGCGAAAAGTGCTCGTACGTGACGCACATCAAGGCGCGCTTCAGCAAGCACGTCAAGTACCACTCGATGCCGATGATCAAGTGCGTGACGTGCGACTTCCGCACGCCGTACAAATGGAATCTCGACCGGCACATGAAGAACCACGGCGGCGCCGGCCCGTTCAAGTGCGCCGCCTGCGACTTTACCGCCGACATCAAGCAGTCGCTGACCGTGCACGAGATGAATCACCACGTGCCGCCGGTGGGCCATGCGGCGGGCATGTCGCTGGCGCGTCGCCGCAACAAGGTTGGCGGCACCGATCTGTGCGACGACTTTCTCAGCGACTCGGCCGAGTTGGAAGATCACTACAATAACAACAATCTGGATGACTACGACGACGCGTTGCTGGGGCCGGACGCGTACGGCAAAAAGTGCAAGTACGACGAGGACGAGCCCACCGATCTGTCGCAGAAGGGCGGCTCATCGGACACGTCGTCGGTTCACAATCAGGCGGTGAGCGCGCAGACGCCCAAGGCGAAGCGTCCGGTGCCGAATCTCATTCCAATACCGAAAGCAGGAACAAAGTGAGTATGCAAATGTTTAGCCTAACCAAGAACATCCCCTCAATGTAGTTTCCCCTGATCCTTGCAGCATTTTGAATCTCTCCAAGGACTTTGCCGCTTCACGCAGTAGCCTCACCGAAATCGCTTCCATGTTCTTCAACGAGAAACAAATCTCGGAAATGCTGCAGCCACTTGAGAAAGCGGATGCTGCACAGCTCTCACCCACCACCACCATCGCGTCCACCTCCAGCCAGAACTCGCGCAACCTGCTGCAGAAGAAGCAAATGCCCGGCGGCAGCTTCTTCGACAAATTAAAGTCGTCTGCGCTTGCGAGTGGGGGCCCCAACGAGAATCTCATCTGCCCCTGTGGGCACACGGCCAAGTGCCTGTCAGAGTCGATTATCCACCGCAAAGCCTGCAATTTCGCCGCTATTGCTGACGACGACATCGAGGAGGAGCAGGACGACTCCGACGATCGGCTGGAAATCGACTTTGCTGACGAAGATGACAAGCAGTCACATTCCGCACTGAATCTGAGCGTCACTGGTTCGACGCGATGCCAGCACTGTCGCCACCGTTGCAAATCTTCGGCTGATCTACTCAACCATCTGTCGCAGTGCCGAGAGGCGAACCGCTGCGGCAATGAATCGTACGACTCGTTGTCGGGTGACAGCTGTGCTGGCCGCGCCGGCAATGATTCTTTGGGCGAGCAGCAGCATCCCATGGAGAATCGTGTTTTCATTTGGAATAAGATGCCGCGTGGTGGAGCGGGTGGCAGAGAGAACAGTCAGTGCTCCGAGGGACAGCAGGGCCACAGTGGAGGCGAGTCGGCCACCAGTGGCGGCAGCACAATTGGCAATGGGACCACCGAAGAGAACAGCTACTATGGTGTGGAAACGGCTCCCGGCTATGGAGAGGTGAGTGATCGCACACAATTTTGTGCTTCATTACAGTCTAAAATGAGATACTTAGTTCGGCAGTGCTTCGCCCTAGACGGAAGTAAAGTTCGATTAGGTAGTTCTCTGCAGCCGAACTAGTAGTAGCTTTCAAAAGAGTGACTGCTTCCATTGTTAGCTGAGCATTCGAGCTGGCAAAATGAAATTTGAAACTTTCACTATCGACAGGTAACCAAAAAGATGACGCCCGAAGAGGAGGCCGCCAACTCGTCGCTCAAGAAGGTGTACAAGTGCCCGCACTGCTCGTTTTGGGCCTCGACCGCGTCGCGCTTCCACGTGCACATCGTGGGCCATCTGAACAAGAAGCCGTTCGAGTGCTCGCTGTGCTCGTACCGCTCCAATTGGCGCTGGGACATCACCAAGCACATCCGCCTAAAGACAATTCGCGACCCCAGCCACAAGAACGCGCGCGTGCTCATGAACGATGAGACGGGCCGACGCAACTACACCAAGTACAACAAGTACATCACGCTGATGAAGGTGACGGAGGAGGACGGCGATCCGAAGCTGATGAAATCGGGCGAAATGACGCCGAACCAAGTGGCCTCACTGTCCTTCCTGAACGACTTCAACAAAAGCGTCGTGGCAAATGTAATGACCGGCACACACCTGAACGGCATCAAGGAAGACATCACGCTCGAGCCAGTGCCGGTCAAGGCGGGGGCGGCCGTCACAGACGCCGACGCTCAACTCTCCGAAGGTTTCATACGCCTGCCGCTGTTGGCGACCATGATGAACGCGGCCATGGCGCAGCAGCAGCAGCAGCTGAAGGAGCATGACCAGCAGCAGCAGCACACCACCATGATCACGCCCTCGGTGACCATATCGGCGGTGAAGCGCTCGCCGCCGCCGCTCATGAAGCCCAGCGATGACCTCGTGACGGACGTAAAGCAGGAGGGCAACGAAAAGAAGACCTTCTACAAGTGCCGCAAGTGCCACTTCCGGTGAGAACAACAACTGCCGGCAATTGTTCGACAATTATGCTAAATTGATTTTCTTGTTTGCTTGCTTGCAGTCACGCCAATCGCGATGCGGTCTTGGCACATGTGAAAATCCACTACCAGGATGCCAGCTATCCCATTGTAACCGCCACAGCAACGACGTCGCCCAAGTCGGCCAATAATGCGTCTCAACAGCCGTCGCAGCACAACACTCCGCTGCAGGTGGCTGTCAATCCTAATCTGTACATGAACAAAGTATTCGCCGCTATGTGCCTTTCCCAACAACAACAACAGCAGCAGCAACAACAGAATTCCAATTCGCCGCCGTCGAGCAACGCACAGCAGCCGCCACATTCCATGCTCTCCGCCGGCCTGCTACAGCAGGCCATACAAGGCGGCGCGGCCAATTCGTCGCTCAGCGGGCTGGCGATAGCGCTGGCCGGCAAGAGTCCGGCGAAAGCAACCGCCTCCATTTTAGAGCACGGTGAGCAGAAAGCGAGTCAAAACGAGGCAAGTGCCCAAGCGCCGACGTCGCCCACAATAGCAACGACTTGCTTATCGTCGTCACCCTCCTCCTCGCCGGCCACAACCCAGCCGACGGCCTCCGGTGGCGGTGGTGGCAGCGGTGTTGGCGGCAGCGGCAACGTCGGGACGGGCGGCAGTGCTGGCGCCGCCGCCTCCCCTTCGCTGCAGCACTTGCTGACCTCACCGCGCGGCACCTACACCTCATCCGCACACGCACAGCGCAATCAGCCGAACTCGCCCATAGTCTCCGGTGTGGGTGGTAGTGGTGGTGTCGGTGTTGGTACTAATAATAACAATAACTTGGTAATGGGTGCACTAGCAGGAGCTGCCCATCGCACTGGCGGCGCATTCACCTCACCGACAACGGCAGCGGCTACAGCGGCCCAGCAACATCAGCATCAACAACAAGCATTACAGTCATCACCAGCCTCATCGCCGACACTAAACGCGGCAGCCATGTCCACAATAGTAACTACTCTTCCTACTACTCCTACCAGTACTACGGCCCGAGCCGCCGCTAATCACGTGCAACTGGGTTTCATTGGCGCTTCGGTCGGTGGTGGCCGCCTCATTGCCAGCTCGCCGCGCACCGCCGCCGGCGACGTGGCGGCGGCAATGGGTGTCGGTGGTGGTAGCAATGGTGACAGTGTTTGTATTGGTGGTCTTGTCTATGGTTCTAATAACTCTACTTTAACTTGCAATATTACATCCACTACTCCTTCTACTACTACTACTACCAGTACAACTACACCCTCATGTAATATGTTGTTGAGCTCGGCGCAGCCGAATGCGGCGGCGGCGGCGGCGGCTGCGGCAATCGCGATCGCGGCCACAACAAACAAAAACACATCGTCGTCTCCATCATCATTATCCTCCAGCGCGACAAATTTCAATAACAATAACAGTAACTGTAACAATTCTAGTAATTTATTAGCGAACGATGGCGATCGGCGCGATCCGTCGCCGTATCGTTGTGGTCATTGTCATCAAGTATCAAATTGGAAGCATGTCATTCAGGTATTTTAAAATTACTTGGTTTATGTTTGTCACCATTTCTTGCATTTTACATTACCTCATACGTTATACCTTTTTTTCTCGCTCGTCCCTCTTAATTTCGTGCGCTATAGAACGGCAATTAAGTGATGCGCCCGAACGTGTGCGATCAGTTGACAGGCGGGCGGTGACTTTGTGAGAGGACGCGAAACGCTGAACGCCAACACTTTGTTTGTTACTGAGCATTTCGATCGTGTTTCAAGTCGTTTGAAATGTTTACAGTCAGCAGTGGTGTTGCGAGAAAAGGCAAAAGCTGTCGAAACCCCAATGTCAAAACCTTTTCATTTTCCAGAATCAAAATAAACACGACCGATTTTGTTATCAAGAACACAGTTTGACAAATTTTGTATTCCACGACACCCTTCGCCTTGTAATTCAGAAAATATATAACCACTTTTCCATTCAATGTCAAAACAATCTACGAATGTGTACAATTCAATGTTAACGTTCGACTTGAGCGAGCGAAAAACGTCTGATATAAATATGTCAATTAAGTCTTGGAAAATATAAACAATTTCATTTTGCGCACTTGCATTGCATTAACGAATGTCCAGAGAAACTTAGAAATAGAAATTTGCACGCTCTCGTGACTGTTGATTTCTGATTGCCCAGAAACTTGCTGCTTTAAAATTTGGCGGGAGCGAGTGTTGTCCTGGCTGAAAGCCTCGACCCAGTGGTTGGTGCCTTGGAACACTAGTCTAGGCGTTGGGAGTTCGAACCCGCACATTGAGCACCAAAAACATTGCTTTCAGCAGCAAAGAGAACCTTCATTGCTTTTCGGCTATTTTCCCCATAATTCCTAATATTTTGAAAAAGTCGAAAAGTAGTCGAAACTCTCAACATTTTCTTTCACAACCAGAACGCAAGATAAAGGCAAGTTTCAATTTCAAAATTGCCAGCGATTTTTCCAATCAGAACTCAAAAAGAATTTTTGTTGAAATCGCTGTAGGCACTGTGCTGCTCGTAGATCACACTGCTCGAATTTTCTTTTATAAGCACACTTTTTTTTTGTTTTGATGAACACCTTGTGGGCACACCACTTGTATTCTTCTAAAAAAAAAAATTATCCGCTACGAAAGTCTTTCTCAACAAAGTTCGAAGCAAAACAAACAAATCTGAACTTTTTGTGTCAAGTTCGCGTTTGCGTTTTTGTTTATGAAAAGGTGTGACAAGTAAAGTTGTTGGATGTTTTTGCTAACTAACGTTCTGTAAATGACTGCATTGCAATTGAAGTTCGATTTGAAATTGTTTAATTTGTACATTTTAACTTACTGCAGCTGAACCTTCCGACTTGAACTCGAGCGATAGTTTTGCGAAAAATGTCCAGCTGCCGCTCAGTTCCCTTTCAGAAAGTCTCGCCCCCCAACTGATTGCACACACACACTAGCAAAGAGGCAGCGCCAGTACGCTGACATCGCGAAATCTCCCTCTCCACTAGTAGCCCTCAACTGCTTATCAAACCGACAAGTTCTTTTAGTGTCGCGTCCGTTTGTCACACGTCGCCAACAAATATAACAAAAGCAAACTCAATCTAAACTGATACTTAGAAACTTGTTGTCTAGATTTGTAAACGTCTCGCTGGTAAATATTCTCCACCCTACTTATTTACATCGATGTACGCCAATAATATTTGTGCCCAACAACAACAACAAACTGATATGGTGTGTGGTCTCATATTTACACTCTGTACAATGCATTTTAGTGTTTAGTGATTTATATGTTTCTGGTGAAAGTCTCTTAAGTGTTAGCTCATGTGCAAAACAACAAAAACAATCATCTATCTGTACTATTCGACTGGGTTAACGGTGCATACTCTCGTCATACTAGCTGTACGGTATTATTTACACTCGTATGTATCTGTATGTGTTGCATTACCGCTTTGGCTCATCTAACACAGCACACACACACACTCATCGGAAGCGGGTTGTCTGGTGTCCGGTGCGCATTCGACCATGCCCAGCGTGTCAAGTGCTGAGCGGAGGCAGAGTTCCATTCGCTTTTTATGTGCAAAGGAGTAGCCTCCCTCCCTCCCTCTGAGCTATGCGCGTTCATGCGACTTGTTCATACAATTAGCGCTCATTTAAGTTACACACGGAGCGGCGGGCGCGCTTCCGAAGCCGCAGCGCTCCGGCAGCGCTGGCCGCCTCTTGTTCGACATTTAGAATTAAGTTCTGATTTTGCATAGTGCCTCGATGCCCTGGACGCCTCGTATTAATCGGCCACTTCTTTTCGCTCTTGTTCCATCAACAGCGGCACTGTCGCTTGAAGCACGCTGGCGACATACGCATCGAGACCCTTGATCGCACCGCAGTCGGCGAACGCCATGCGCCGCCCGTCTACCGTCCGCTCGGCAATGGCGCCTCCAACGAGTCCAACTACGGCCTCACCCTCAAAGCGCTGCAACAGCAACAGCAGCAGCAGCCGCCGCACCTGAACAGCAGCGGCGCCAGCAGCAACGCCAACAATTCCGTACTTATGAACAAAGCCGAGCACCTGATGCACTCGCCGCTGGCCGGCACCGCCGCGGCCAATGCCGCCAACACGCCGCAGGAGCTGCAGGCCGCAGCCGCCTACATAGCGGCCACGTACAAGGCGGCCGCTGCGGCCGCCAGCTCGGGCAGTGTCGGCCACCTGAGCGGCGACGAGCTGCTGCTGCACCAGCAGCTGCAGCAGAACGACCAGATCGAAATCACACGCCTGCCGGCCAGCGGCGCCAACGGCAGCGCCGCCCAGCAGCAGAACTCCAAGTGCAAACAGCAAAAGTGCCCGCTGTGTCCGTACATCTCGGAGAGCAAGTCGCAGATGAACTACCACGTTTCGCTGCACAAGCCGACGCAGTACGAGTGCTCGCTGTGCACGTTCGTCTGCGCCAAGAAGCAGCACCTGAGCAGTCACATGCGCAGCGTGCATCAGCAGCACAGTGCCAGCAACCTGGGCGCCATCAACCCGATGGACTTTGGCATGGCGCTGCAGCTGGCCGCCGCCGCGCAGCAGGTTAGTTCATTTGATTTTGTTTTTGTACTCTCATTCGAATTAATTTGATTATCAAATGGATTTGCAGGATTCCTCCTCCGTCCTCTCGAATCCGCTCGCCATCGACCTAACCGCCTTGAAGAACTCGCTGAACGCGCATCAGCAGCAAATGCAGCAGCAACAGCACCAACAGCAGCAGCAACACTCCGCCGACAGTCAAAACAAAGTCGTGTGCCACTGCCCCAAGTGTCCGGCGCGCTTCGCTCAGCGCAGTCGCGATGCGCAGAGCGGCCGAGCCGAGCTGGAGGAGCACTTGCGCAACCACAGCGCCAGCGAAGCGGCGTCGCACTACGCACACAAGTGCGAGTTCTGCGATTTCAAGGCCGTGCACGAGCCGCAGCTGCAGAAGCACCGTTACGTACACTCGCAGCACTACCAGGACAAGGCGAACGAGCTGTACGGGCACTGCCGCGAAGATGTCGAGTACGCGGCGCCCAAGCTGATGCAGATCACGCTAACCAAGAATCTGCAGACGCCCGAAACCGTCTGGATCGTGGACAACGAGCTGTGCGATCAGAGCAAAGCACAGCAGCAACAGCATGCGAGCATATCCTCCTCGACGAACGCGCACTTTGACAACGGCAATTCGCTGCTGAAGAAGCAGCTGGAGTCGGGTCCCGTGGCGCCGGTCGCCCGCAGCTCGCCGTCGCCCAAGGCCGCCGAGGACGGCGACGACTCGTCGAACATGCCGTCTACCAGTGCTTCGGTGGCCACCAGCGATCTGGCGGTGGATGCGGGCAGCGATTTCGCCTCGTCAGTGGCCTCGCCGGCACCGCTCGAGAAGTGCCAGCACTGTCCGTACGAGACAAAGAACACAACGCTGTACAAGGCGCACCTGCAGCATCACATTTGCATCTCCAATCAGAAGGAGGCGCACACCTGCGAGCACTGCGACTACAGCGACGCGGACAAGGAGCACATTGATGAGCACACGCGCGTGCACTTCAATGCCATCGAGAAGCTGAAGAGCGTAGCCTTCTTCACGTCGTACGACAATCTGGAGCTAAGTGTGGAGCGCAACGTCGACGAAGACGTGTCGCAGCAGGCTGCGGCCGAGGAGCAACGGCGCGATGCAGAGTCCGAAGTGAAAAAGGACAACGCTGCAGCGGACAGCAACCGTTTGAGCATCAAGCAAGAGCACAACAACAACAACGAGGAGAACGCCGTCAACGAGAATACGCTGCAAGAGCAGCTGGACGGCGCGGAGGAGCAGCAGAAGCTGCAGGAGCGGAATGGCGCCGACGAGCGCAAGGCGACGACGCCACCACCAGCGGCTGGCGACAGCCTGAAGAAGCCCTGCAACAAGATAATACTTTACAAAAACGATGGCTGCCTGAGCATCAAGCGGGACAACAACAACGGCGGTAGTGGCAGCGAGAACATCAGCGATCGGCTGCGTCGGCGCATTAGCCGCAACAGTAGCAGTCACCTGAACGGCGGCAGCGGCGGCGGCAACGGTAGCAACGCAAACACCAACAACAACAATAACGATGAGCCCGCGTTACCACAGTCACAGCCGCAGAGCCATAAAACGATTTTAGTAAATGCCAAAACTGGTCAGGTCATTAGTAGGAATTAGAGCCAAAGGCGCGAGACGTCAAGTGCAGTCAAGTTGTTTATTTCGTTTTTGTGAATTTGAATTTTTACTGTATTCAGTTAGTTTATTGTATTCTTAAATGTTTGTTGATTGTTAAAGGAGGGGCGCGAGGCGGCGCCTCTGCTACCCGAGCCGACAAGGCGCCATTTTTGTTTTGTTTGTTTGTTTTTGCAATTGTAATTCTATCAATTTGAAATGTCAGGTCGGCGTCAGCAGCAACGACGCCGACTGTCGCCCACTGTTTTGTTAACATTGAAGCATGCTTTAACTATAATTTTACCTTTAGCACGTTGCGTAATCGACTTTAATTTAATTATCACATTAATCCTTAGTTGCGATTCTGTTCGATTTGTACTAACATTGCGCGCTGCTCTGCTTCGAATCGCGCTCTATGAATAAATACAAATGCAACAAACACAATACATACATATAAATGCGTATTAGATGTCCACAGTGGAGAGTAAAGTTGGCACTTGTTTGCTTTAGCGTTTAGTTGGCGTAAATTGTTTTTGTTATAGGTTGATGTGATCTTTATTGATCAATGTTATTGGTGCAAACGCGAAAAAGTGCAGCTAAGAAGATGTAA
Organism: Melieria picta; assembly: GCA_964056695.1. Classification (NCBI taxonomy): domain Eukaryota; kingdom Metazoa; phylum Arthropoda; class Insecta; order Diptera; family Ulidiidae; genus Melieria; species Melieria picta. The sequence goes on along the minus strand of OZ057399.1, from coordinate 130,737,620 downwards.
AACGAATATTGAATGTAAGAAATGCAATGAAAATTCCTCCAATTGGCTGTTTGCAAGTAACCTAAAAAAATCAACTAATCAGTCAAAATGCAAGTAAAAATTATTTTAAAAAAAAAAACAGCAACACTGCTTGAATATCGTAAAAATAAGGGAACTGTGATTATTGCAAACTGCATATGCATAGTTATGGTACTAAATAGTGTTTGTTATACTAACGGTTCACGCGGGCTCCCCTTCCCCAACCCCCGGAACTTTACCCCTTTTTTTAGTTTGTAAGCTACACGTATGCACCGTACATTTGTAATTCTGCAACAGGCCGCTGGCAGTGCAACGCCTGCCGACGGCACAGCAAATGAGTAGTTAAATAGTCATTGCTCTTTTTTAAATATGGAAATATGAACAATTATCCATGCGCGTAGAAATCCTTAAGCAAAAGAATAAATGCAATTGAAGGTAATTGTCGCACTAAGCACTCTTATTAAAATTGTAGATTTAAGTGGCAGCGAGTGAGTATGTAAATGCTTATCGTTGCACCAGTCAGTCGTAGCGGCCGGCAAGCGCCCAGTGGTCTGCGCGCTGTATTATTAATGTGAACATTTATACATACTTAGCACGTAAATCAGTACGCAATAAGCATTTTTTAACTTTGCTTCACTATACAGCAAACCTAAGGAATAGTTTTACATATGATTTCGTGTGCATTGTGCTGTGGATTGGCAGTTTTAAACATACAAATGGAATTGACTTGAAAAAAAATTATTTGTAAACAGCTTTTGACTGTCACCTTTTCAACCCTTGTGTGAGAACATTTCGTTTACAATTTTAATTATAATAATTTTGTGTTTGAAGTGAGAATATGAAAATTCAAATAGACAATTTTAGTAAATTTTGTCCATAAAAGAAAACCAAAACCAAGATTTCCAACTTTGTTAGCAAAACAAAGTTTATTACATATCATTTATGAACTTAGCTTGAATTTTTATTTGAAAAGTGCTTAACTTTGCTGCAAATCCACAGCACAGCGCGCCGCACCTACGTTTTAAGTCAAGAAAAAAACTTACCTAAACACTTGTGGAATAGCGGGGCCATACATATATGTAGTTTAAAGAATAATAGTAATAAATCTATAAATACACATATACAAACCTACATATTATATATACATGCATACATATAAACAGCAACCTTACAGCAACACACTTAAATTTAACTAAAAGAAAATCACATTTTCACATAGTTCGTAGCAAAGCAAAATTACAATTAAAATTAATATTTAAAATTATTAAATAATAATAAATACATTAATGATAATGAAAATAATAATAAAAAGGAAACAGCAAGAAAAATGTACAAAATCTCAATTCTTCAGCAAAAGTATATAAATAAAAGAAATGGAAAAGAATGTATCTTCAATAAAAAGCAATTGAAATCAAGCACAGCCAAAGCATTTGCAATTTTTCCAGTCAAATTTTCTTATTCAAGTTTTTTCTGCAATCTTGGTTGGACACCAAAATGTGTTGGTTTGAATGCAACAAAGTTTGTTTTTTACATTTTTTTTTTCAATTCTATTTAATCACAGTCAGACAGTGATTTAAAAACGTGTCACGTCTTAATGTGAAGAACTGCTTTTTTCCTCTTTCAATACATATTTTTAAACATTGAGACCGACTTCTTTAAAGGATTTACTTACTGTTTTTTTTAAATCATGTGAAACCTACATAAAAGCATAGTGGGCCCTAAGTTTTTACCCCAAGCAAATTCTCCCAGTACGAGAGTGGGTCACCAAATCCCTGAGAAATGAAAAATAAAACATTTTAATTTTTTTGGCAAACAAGATTTATTCTTCGACATGCTCTCCTTTCATCTCGATCCACTTAATCCAATATTCTGCGTCGCCACGACCTTGTTGGGCCCACTTTGGCCGTTTTCGGCTTTAATTCACCACGAAAGGTCCAGTGTAACAATTGTTCCTTGGTGTCTGGTGTGTTGATGAATCCATGTTTCGCCCACATCACCAAACACTTCTTTAAAGTTTTGAGAGTAAATGTTTGACTCTGCGATTACCTTTGCTGTCAATTACGACCAAACGCAGCACCAATTCTGCGGATAGTTTTTTCATATCCGAATATTTATCGAAAAATTGAAATCACAGATCCATGTGATAAGTTTGTGACATCTGAAAATTTTGGGCGCGTTCTTTAAAATGATTATTGGATTTTAGGTGGCAGCACCATTCGTTTTAATATTCAGATATTTGAGGTCAACGATTATCGCTGTTTGAGGTTATTTCGAGCTAATGAAACTAAATCTTCCGATGAGTTTCTATACTTTGGAAATTTGTCATGCTAAATACGCTTGAGCGAAGTTAAACTGGGAATTACACGTAAATAATAAAGCAAAAGAAAAGTGAGAATCTCTTGTTTCAAATGTGCGAAATGTAGTTTATATGATTTTTAAAGTTCTAGAGTTAACGCCAAATCAGTTTAAGAACCAAAGACAAAGTAATGTAAAAACAATTGGAAACAAATAAATGCAAAAATACAATCTACCAGAAACTTAACAAAGAATTCATTGCGTTTCATTGCAGCGAGGAGCCGACCGAAATTATGGTAAATTTTAGTCTGGCTTTCAATCTCTATTCAGTTTACAAAATTACGATTTACTGTCAATGATTGTCAAGATTCATTGAAAGTTGTCAAGAAGTGCCGTTAGCAGATAGTTAATTATTGCATTTGACAGCATTTCTAATTTGTAAAGCACCCTGTTCCGGCGAAAGGCATTCAAATTAAACCATTTCGTTGTTGTATCACAGAACGAACTAATCGGCTCTCTCGACTGCAATTTCGTCGAAAATTGAAACAACTCAAAAACGGTTAACAGGATAAAAATCCTTTTTCAATCCAATCACTGCCGAAAAACATTTCTCACTCGGCATAGCAGAAGTTCAAAATTTTCAGTTTGTGCCCGAATCGGATTTTCGCAACACATCACACTGCGCTGCGCTGAATAAGCGCTGAACAGCTGAGTTGAGCCCGATTGACTGTCAAATGCTGGCTGAGCAGAATCGCAAACGTCAAAATCGTTTTAAACAAAAGTTTCACATTTTTTCTGCTGTTGATCGTAATATATAAAGGAAAATTGAGGCAAAATTACAAAACATTTTGGAAGCCGCTTAAAAATTTCCGAAAAACAGGCCGGCGACGTGAGTACAGTCGGCGCAACGAAAGGAGGTCAACATCGAGCGACCCACTTTGCAGGCACCGAACGACGTTTAGCATTTTTGTGTTTTTCTTACCATTTTCTGTCACAGACCAAAGAACAAAGCAGCGGAAGCGGAGTCTCCGGAAAACAGTTTGTTGGTGGAGCGGTAGCAAGCACGAGAATATGGATGCGAAAAATGACGATTCGGCTGGCAGTGATTCATTGGATAAGTCGCTGCAAAAGAAGTGCGTCGTTGACGACGTCGGCCAGGGGGAGGGCGCTGCTGCTGGAGCGGCGGCGCAGCAGAGCTCCAGCGACAGTGGTGAGAAGAAGAAAGCCGAGCTGGAGCCCGAGGGGCGACCTGCGAATTCTACGAAAAAGCAAAAGACTGAGAAGAGTGTTGGTGACGGTGTAGGTGGCGGGGGTGGCGGCGGGGGAGGAGGAAGCAGTGTTGGTGGCAACGTAGACAGCAGCAGTGCGGAGAGTGCGACAAAAACAAAAGCGCAACAATTGCCAGACGGCAGCCTGCCGGCAGCAGCAGAGCCCGCGATTGAGGCCGTTGCCGGCAGCGCCGCCACATCCAGCACCGCCACCACAATGCCTACCAACAGCAGCAACAACAATGCCTTCGAAACTAAAGTCAAACAGATCTCCAAGAACCTCAAGGAAACTACATTGGCCGAATGCGCGCATAAGAAAGCCTCGCTAGAGGACACCAGCTCGACATCGTCGTCGGCATCGTCAACATCTTCGACACCGGAGAGTGAACAGCCGGACAGTGCGGCTGGCGCAGGGTCCTCGTGTTCGTTACATGCCAGCACCAGCGAGGCAGCGATATCTGCGGCGGAAACAGTGGTTGCCAGTGATTTGGATACAAGTCAGCTGGCTGCGGGCGAGTCCACCGACGAACACGATCATCGCTCAAAGAAGGTGCGCTTCCACCCGGACGTGAAGGAGAACGACGGTGGCAATCGCGTAATCCCGAAGAAGAAGAAGAAGTTCAAGGCGACACATGCAGGCGGCAGCGGGTCTGCTGGTGGCGCTGGAGAAGAGGCGGCGTCGTGCAGTCAGCGTGCGGCAGGGTCGGAGGATGACATGGAACTGGACGAAGAGGAGGAGCTCGAGGAAGAGGAGGAGTTTGACCTGGCCAAGACAATAGCAGAGGCACAGGACTATTTGAAAGCACACCCGCTGACCTTTGTTCGCCCCTATGACAAAAGCAGCGGGCGCCTGCAAAACGGGTTGCTGGAGGAGGAGGACCTGCCGCAGCTGTCCGAGTCATCGGAAGATGAGGACATCTACGAGCAGGTGCCACCCGAGAACGGCGTGGAGCGCATTTTGGGCAAGCAAATTAAGTGTGGCAAGGTGAGGCGAATGGTTGAGAGGTTGAGTTGTAGAATTTAGTGCTATCGTTGTCGTTGTCGTTGCAGGTGGAGTTCCTGTTACGCTATGTGGACAGACCTGGCCTCAGCTGGGAGTCCGAGGAGTTCATATGCAAACATTGTCCCAACTTACTTAACAAATACGAGGAGAACCGCGAGAGGCGTCAGGAGCGATTAGTGAGTTGGCACATTTCCAAATTTGAACGGCTGTTGTGATGCTAAAATGTACCCTCTTACAGATGCGTCATGTGGCAAGGCGTCAGAACATACGACAAAGATACACGGACTTCTAGGAGGAGCTGTGGACATGCTGAACCGTGTGGTAACCACCGAACGTCGGTCGCGGCACAGCTCAAGTGCGACATGGCGTAACGTTGGTGCGCTCCCTCTCCAATGGCAATATATGTATGTATTCACAGCAAACTTCCCGACTTTCGGCCGCAGCACGGGCAGCGGTACGCGCGCGACCTCTGGCGCAACTGCTCCACCAACAGCACCACCAGCACTTTCCGTTGATATTTGGCGGCTGCGGAGCGATTCTATTTTGTACCACGCACTTCAAATTAAACGATTTCTGACGCCGTGTTTCGTGATTTCTACGTTTTGTTGTAGTGAGCGAACGTGCTCGGTCCGAGCTTGACAATGCGCATGTAAAGAAGTTTTTTCTTCTAATTTTATTTTGATTTAGCATCAAATTGTTGAAATATTTTCATTTGGAATTTAACATAAACAACAGAAAACATTTAGAAACCACAACAGCACACTGCAAAGGAAACTAATAGAAATAAATATAATAATAATAATAATAATATAATTAATGACATAATAAACTATAAGTAAAAGTCTATTGTAATAAATGTTTTTTAATGGTAAGATTCAGTTTGAAATCGCTAACTAAACGAATAACGAATTGGCAAATAATGAAACGAATAAAGGCAAATGCAAATCAAGTAAAGTGATCGAATGTTGTATTGTAACATTCATAATAGCGCAAACGGATAATTAAAGATTTTAGTATATGGATTAAAAAAATCATTGCTTGGGGAGCAAAAGTATTGCAAAACTTTGGAATTGAACTTAACAATATAAAGCAAGTGAAATGCCCGGTTTTGCATGGTTTCTAAACTATAGAGATTATTCAATCTCCACAAATTTAAATCATTTTTATATAAAACAAAATTAATATCAACTTTTACTGAGATGTAAGAATTGTCTAATTTCTGGTTGCAACCCTGCAGTGTACGGCCTAAGAAAAAGAGCCAAAGCCAACGAGCAGTGTTAGTTGGCAAGATTCACAAGCGTTAGAAAGAGAGATAAGCATTTGAACAATTTGTAGTGTTGAAAAGCGGTTGCTTGTAGTTTAAATCAGACCATTACATCAGATAATTTGCCTCCGATTTCGCAACGCTGGATACGAGAAATTGTTTATATTGACTGAGTTTATGGTTCTGGATAATATCAGTATCCTGATAATGTTCTGATCTGATTTTCAAAGAAATAATTTACAATTTTCTTCGTTTCCTCGTGTTTCTTGTCACGTTTTTCCTAACTGCAACACGAGTACAATGCAACCCTGTCAACTGTGAAGTTTTGCGCTTCGATTTCGTTTTCCACGCTCAGCGGCATTTAGCGTTCTAAACATAAATTTACGGGAGCGTTGTTTCATTTGTAATCGGTTTTGCTGCGTTTTTTCAGTGAGAAAACGCATCATACTAATCGAAAAGTAAGCGCGCAGGTATTAGCAAAAACGTAAGCATACAATTTATTAGAAATCCAATGTAGCTGATCGATAATCTGGTGTTTGTTTTTTGTCCTCACAATTTCGGAATATTCTCGGCTCTGTTACGGTGGCGTCGCTCTGGTTGTTGCGTCGTTTTCGCTATCGCTGCCAATGCCGCCTTTCAGGATACTCGGCGACCAATATTCGAGGATATATTTTTGTTAGTATTAACTGGCGGCGTAGGACGCAAATAAGAAAAGATGAAATCAAAGAAAGCTGAATCGGGCGCTGCCGACTCCGCTGGCGACTCGTCGGAAGAGGAGGAGTATGCGGTGGAGAAAATCTGCGGGCGTCGAGTACGCAAGGGAAAGGTGTGTACACGAAAAGTGTGGTGTTGACGTGAAGTGTTGCTACACGATCACAGCTGTGTTGCAAGTAGATATTTGTTGCTGTTGTTAAATTTGTTTTGGTTTGCGCTGCAGGTTGAATATTTCCTAAAATGGAAAGGCTATCCAGAGGAGGAGAACACCTGGGAGCCGGTGGAGAATTTAGATTGTCAAGATTTGATACAACAGTACGAGGAGGATCGCACGAAGGAGGAGGTAGGTGCCCGTAGTAGCTGCAGTCGCGCTGGTTTTGTTGACTTCCACTTGCTTCGCTGCTGGGCGCTGGTGATTTTTGGCGGGAAATTTAGTTGAGCACAGCAGCCGTCGAAGTGAGTTAGGGGGATAGTTTTCGGCTCGCAGCTAAATGTTGGTAGATTTTTGCAGAGTGGCGCATAATTGCAGCAAGAAAGTCGATCAAAATAGAACTTAGCACGTACGTATCTTAGAAAGCGACAAAAGATTATTTGACATAACTTCTAATATAGAAAGTGAAGTAAAAGCTTCTTTGAGAGCGATTTGTTACGAAATAATTGCATAACTAGATTTAACTGATTTACATTTTTTAATAACCCTATATAAGGAATAGGCCCTTAACTAACAATTCCTCTAGTTAGGTTAGGCACTTTTTATCTATGCTTAAGCATTATCTTCATAGAAGTAAATATTGACATTTTCTGCAATCCGAAGAGGTTACATTAAATTTCTTGTGTATTACAGGCAAATAAACCGGAGAAGACTAGCAAAAAAGATACAAGCAGCAGCACCAGCGGACGCTCTAGTTCGGCCAGCCACAAACGTAAATCGGACGATAAAGGCACAAGTAATACTATTCAGCTCGGCATTGACTTTTCACTAATCACACGTTTTCTTCTCCTTAGCCGGCAAGAAAAAACGACGAGATTCTGTTAAGTCCGAAACGGATAACGAATCCGTATCGGATATTTCGTCACGTACCTCTGAGAGAACTGGTTTCGACAGAGGTCTGGAAGCGGAGAAGATACTCGGTGCCTCCGACTCGAATGGCGGTCTGACGTTCCTCATACAATTTAAGGGCGTCGATCAAGCGGAAATGGTGCCGGCACCCATTGCCAATGCGAAAATTCCACAAATGGTTATCAAATTCTATGAAGAACGCCTCTCATGGTATTCCGATAATGAGGAGTAAAGTCTACAACTAATGAAAATATATTGATTTTAACAAAAAAAAAATCTGCTGGACAAGCTACAGCTAATAAACAAAGGTTACACAAAAGTTGCAAAGTCAAACAACTCTCTTCGTATACAAACAACTATTTGCAGAACATTCATTGATCGTACTAAAATCGACTCATATCGGGTTACACTATTCAGTTTCGTAATTTCCATTTATTTAAATTTTAATTTAAACTAAAAAAGTCTGCAACTTAATGTATTAGTTTTAGTTGGTCAAGCTTATGCTTTTATTATCAATCGATTTGCATGACTTTTGTTCATCTGACCAGTGCCACAGGTGCAAGTGAGCAATCGAGCAATTTTGCCTGGGAGAGCGACTGCTTTGAATGTCGTTCTACGCGCGGAATTGTGAGCTGCAGCGACCTTGTGCTTGGTATCCTCATGGACAGATCGTAGAACTGAGTCAAGTCCAATCTGAAAATCTGTATGAATGTGAATGTAATCAAATGGAAATAAAAATCTCATTCAAGTTTATCTAATTGCGCTGCTGAAAATTATTTCTAAATTGATAAGTCTGTCTGCGGAGTGTGTTGCAAGCGATTCAGCGATTGTAAAACTTGTGTTTGATATCTAAATATTAAACGTTGCGAAAAACAGGGGTCGCTGGCATATTTTGAAGCAAACGCACAACTAGAAAACATCGATTTTTCAGCTTCAGTTTTTTCTACCGGCTGTCTTCGCTTTTAATACTTGAAAGTCTACAAAAATACATTTCTTCGTTATCGAAACGAGAACAACAACAAATTCTTCCACAATCTACAACAACTAGGGGCGTTGTGGCGCAAACAAAAACGAAATAAACAATGCAAAAAAGCGGCTAAAAAATTACTTTGGGGGAAGTCAACACAGTGCGCTGTGCTTAGCGGCTTTGGAGCTGTTCAATTTGCGTCGCGCTTTTTGCTTCGGCCAGACGCGCCTATTGCAAATAAGAAAGAACGCAATTTCCTCTTCCTGCGGCGAGCGCTGATGCCTTCAATGCAAATTGATTTAATCACCACTGTCAATTCTCCAATGGATACTTTGGCAGACGCACAGCTGTCGGTGTTGGTGTCCAAAATTGAAATATTTCAAGTGGATTTTCATCGCACTTTGTGGGTCAATGATTTCCCTGTCGCTTTAGTGAAATGTATATATAAAAGAGAATTCCAACGAAAAACGATTTGTTGCTTTTTTGGATAATTTTAAATTTTCACCGCGTAACATTTTATTTCTTATATATTTTTTGAGTACGAAATCTGTACATATATAATTGTCATTTAGGAAAGAAAAAGATGATTTGCTTTTAAAAAACCCTGAACCACAAAATGAACGTGGGTTGCTTTGGGATTTTTGTGTCCACGTTCTGCCTCCAACGAAAATTGAGCAATTTATTCAAAAAAATTCCTTAACATATACAAACACACATACATGTAGTATGCAAATACATATGGCTGATATGTTTTTATATATTTTCATCAGTGGCCAATTAATATTTTTTGTAATGTGTAAAAAAATTCGATATTTGAGGATTTGCTCACTTATTAAAATGTTTCTTTTCAAAATGGCTACACAAACAAAATACATATTTTCAAATGCTGACAAATTTCCAAAATTCCATTGTGAGGGTTGTAAAAGTTCTTGGCCGTCCAACAAGGGCCCGTGTGTAGAAGCCATGCAATAACACAGCTAAATATAAAAATTCGAATTTCTTTCGACTAATGTGTTTCGAAAAAGGTGCTGTCACAATTAAGTAAACGAGAGTGAGAAAAAAATAAATAACATCTTTGGTGTATTTGACGAGTGCGTTGTGGCATGTTGATGTTGCGGAAAAGAGCAATGGAAAATTTCATATACAGTTTTTAAATTTAAATAAATAAATTTCCAGGTCATATGTACAGTATAATCTCGATAATTCGGACAACGCGGTAATCCGGACACGTAATTGATTTCTATTGTAGACTCTGTAATCCGGACACCACAGATTTTATTTAACTCAGAAATCTGGACACTCATTTTTGTTTGCTTTTTTACGGGGAGTCCCCGTTTTCTATTTAAATATATGTTTTCATAAAATGCAAAAAATTCAAGTGAAAACCTATATGCTTTCTCTTCCTGTCGTATTTGCTGGTTCAGGTGTGAAATAGGAGGTTGCATAAATTCAAGTGGTGTTAATTAATTATAAAAATTGTAATTTAACTGTAAACTACATCAAATATTAACCCTTTCGCTATTTTGTTGCCATATGGCAACATTTTACTTTGTGGACGTCTGCATCCTCTATGGTTGCATGAATACATTTTTTTGTTGGTCCTTAGAATAGTTTGAAGTTTTGGGAAAAATACGAAATTAATAAACGAAATATTTAAGTTTAAAGAAGAGAAGTATACACTTTTTTAATGGTATATCTTGACATAGTAAAGAAAGAAGAAGCAGAAAAATTTAGAGAACTTTTTAGTTTGACGTTTTGTTTCAATTTAGATACTTTTTTTTTAATTTTGGCTGAAGTAAATGAAGAAATATTCAAATTTTCGTTATGGGAAAAAGTTTTATGTTTAAGTAATTATTACAGCCACAACGATGTGGCTGTAATAACACTCTAAAATACAGGGTCCGAGTATAAAAATTAAAAAATGTCTTATGGAATGTTGCTAATATAACCATAGAAGCCTAAGAAGTAAAATTTAAAATTTTAACTTTCCCCAGTAAAAACCTGTAGCGAAAGGCTTAACAATGGCACCTATAGTTAAAAAAAAAACGTAAATTTTAAGCGTTGGGCCAGAAAAAAGAAATTCTAAACAAAATAAGTCGAGAAAAGTCACTTCGTCAACTGTCAGTGGAGTTCAATGTAGGCAATTCTACAATTTCTACAAACATGAAACAAAATTTTGACAAACGAAAATTACTTATTTCTTTTAAAAATTATTATAAAATATTAAAAATTAAATGCTTAAGCAAAAATAATTATATTCCAATAAAAAATAATAAGTTTCATTTGTGTTCCGTAGTATTTTTACCGATTTTTTTGTAATCTTGGTAATCCGGACATTTCGATATTTCGGACAGTGTTTGGTTTTTAATTGTCCGGATTATCGAGATTATACTGTACTTGTAAAATGTAGTGCTTTGTGTTGTTTTCAGCAGAAGAAACTTCTTTTTTTTGAGTAGCTAAAAAGACCAAACAGACAAATTATTGCAGTTGCCTCATGAAGCGGTCGCAAAGCATTGGAATTATTAAGTAAGTAAGAATCATTTTCAGCTCTGTGCCGCTGATTTGTCACAACAACTGTATAAATATAGTGTACACGTCTGACTAACCTAACGACAGCAGGTGCAGCATAGCGTTTTTGGTTTAACGATCGACTGTAGCGCGAAATTTTGGCGCAAATGTGGAAATATTTTGCATTTGATTTCATCGTAAATTGATTGGAGAATCTTGCAAACTGTCGTTATTAATAAATTTTACAATATTTACAAAAAAGTTCAAAGACTCTTATCCTACATTTATAGTTCAATATATCAAAAATGTATAAAATTTTAAAACAATTCTCGAGTGTTGCCGCATCCTTCGTCGCGCCCTACTAGAAGTGCACGCAAGCGATGAAAATCCTTTGCGCTGAGCTTTGTGATTTGTTGCTGTAGCTGGCTTAAAGTGTGCGCTGATGTCGTTGCTGCTGTTGACCGGCGACGCGGTGCGAACATTTGGCGCACAGCCGGCACAGCAAATCGCCGCTCCATAAATCACACGAGTCGAAAATACGACAGGTGCGTCGTTGTGTGCGTGCAACAATTCTTGTTGCTGTTGCTGCTTTTCGTTTTCGTTTGCGATTTAAACAGACATCTTTATTATTTTTCTATAGTCGATTTTGTTGAAATATTGGACTTTTGCTGAAATTAACCAAAGTTAATGGGTGATTTTTTTCGAATGAAATAAATTATTTTTATTTATTTTCGAAGCCGTTTGTCTTCGAAGAGCGCTTCAAAGGCGCTGTTGCTGTGGCTGCCGTCGCACGGGCAGCAATTGGTACTCGGACAGGCGCTGACCGTCGCCTCGCCCCGTTGCCAACGCTGACGACGTCCTCAATTCCGCCCGATTTCAAATGTTCAGCTCGTCTATTTGCTCGCACACACTTTTTACTAGTGTCCGACCGAATATTCGGTTTCGGGTTCGGTTCGGCCCAAAAAGGTGGTTTCAGTTTCGGTTTCAATTTCGGCCAAAAAATGCCCGAACGGCCGAAACCGAAATATTCTAGAATATTTTTTACATTGCAGTGCAGCCGAGCAGATATATTGTGAAGGGATAAGAAGGAGAAATTACATGCCACCAATGTAAATAAACTTATTTTTTTAGAATAAAATATTAAATTATTTAATTTTGAATATTAGCGAGTAAGGTACGAAAGGGTAATTTTTTTATGTTTATGTTTTAAAAAAATGAATGAATTGTTTTTATTAATAAGTATATATTTATTTATGTTATGTTTGTTCTTTATTTACCTAAAGTAAAATTCGTTTGTTGAAAAATGGTTATTTTGATGCTTGATATGGTGATTTTTATTTCAACTAGAAAGTTTCGGTTTCGGCAGAATATTAAAAAAAAAACCCGAAATTCGGTTTCGGCCCAAAAAAGTGGTTTCGGTCGGACACTACTTTTTACACATATGTGTAGTTAATGGCGTTCGCTGCAGTGTTTGCTGATATTTTGGTATTTTGAGCGCGCTGGCGGCGTTTTTTCGATGTTCGAAAAGCAGCGCGGCTCGTGGTCGTTCCGTTTAGTGAACCATGGAGGCATGGAGGATGTTTAGTTGGGCAAAAGTCTTCTGCCTTGCAGTTGGGGCAGCTCTGCGCCAACATTTGGAAAATCAGAAAACTATCACAACCTGAAGTGTGCGCGCCAACGAGCGTCGAAAAGGTGCGATTGGGTTAGACTAATTAATAGTAAAAGTATTTAGACTGAAATTGAAAACTTGTCGCTATTGCAAAGTGTTGACATCGAAGCGAGAAATTACGTTGAAAGAAGCGCACTGCGAGGACCGCAAATCCCGCGCGTTGTCTGTGTGCGTTTCGATTGTGAATCATGGCAAATGCATCTCGCGTCTGTCTAGCGTTTCCTTTGCCGTTTTCAGCTGCTTGGAATTTCTGTTGCGCTTCTGAACACGTAATGGAAAGTGTGCGTGTGTGTGGGTGAATACTTTGGCGTCGTTCATAATCAAAATGAGCGTTTTTCGGACATTTTTATAACATTTTGTATGTAAAAATGAATTAAGAAGAATTCTTTTTTGGCTACTGTCCAGACTGACTGAAAAAATGGCGAAATTATCGTCTCCCAATTGCCATAAAAAATTATATATAATAAACTTTTGAAAGTATTTCCCAAGGCACATTGGAGCCATTATAATTTAAACGACATAATTATGTTGAGATGTGTCATAAAGTAGACGGCAACTCATTCAAAAGAAATGTTCAAATGACAGAATTGAAGGTCATTTCAAAGGCTTTAGTGACGGCGATTAATGTGAAAACGTGGCATTATCTGGTTTTAATGGATTTTTCACGAACGAGGCTGGGTTGAGGACTGTGAATGCGGCACATATAGAAGCGTGGGGGCTGATATATTTAAATAGTGGACTACATTTTTAGAAGTTTTGAAGTGGCAGAAATACGAGCATATAAATAAAAATGATTCAGAGGTCGATAGTCGATTTTGTTTGAGTAGATGATGGACTAAAAACTCTAGTTTAATCTTAGTTTCAGTTTTGTGAGCAAACTAAAATATTGTTTAATGCCAAAAAACCAAGTCCATTCTGGTTTTTAATCTGGTTACACAATTGTCTTCAAGGTAGCAAACATTTCAAAAAATTTGTTGTAAAAATAAATTTTCAATAACTAAACTGACGGAAACTAAACTAAACTCGAATATTGACCTTGTCCAATGGATCAAATGAAAAGCAATTGTATTTGTTTTCTTTTGATTTTCATATTTTTGCTTTTTATTTCGAAGTAAAATTAAATTAGCAGAACATTAGAACGAATTTATTTCTTATTTTTTGCTCCTAAAGTTGGGTTCCAAGAGACAAGTGTGTTTTTTTTCCTCATGAACTACATACCGACCAAATTTTTGCTGTTTAAATCTTAATTTTTATGAGGTTTAGTTAGGAAATTGCAATGACAAATTAGCAAAAATTTCAAAATTGATAAAATAAAATCTAATAAAGAAAATTGGTTTTAAAATAAAAACTGTTATCTATTAGTTCTAGTTTGATAGGGAGGAATTAAAAATATTTATTAAAAGATTTAGCTCTCACAAAATTTAGGAAATTGCTATGACAAATAAGCAAAAAGTTCCAAAATTGATCAAAAATCGAATAAAGAAAATAGGTTTTAAAACAAAGTTGTTATTAGTTCTAGTTGGGTAAGAAGGAATTCACAATATTTATTAAAAGATTTAGCTCTCACAAAAGTTAGAAAATTGCTATGACAAATAAGCAAAAAGATTAAAAATTGATTAAAAAAATCGAATAAAGAAAATTGGTTTTAAAATAAAAACTGTTATCTATTAGTTCTAGTTGGATAGGGAGGAATTCAAAATATTTATTAAAAGATTTAGCTCTCACAAAAGTTAGAAAATTGCTATGACAAATAAGCAAAAAGATTCAAAATTGATCAAAAATCGAATAAAGAAAATAGGGTTTAAAACAAAAATTGTTATTAGTTCTAGTTGGATAAGAAGGAATTCAAAATATTTATTAAAAGATTTAGCTCTCACAAAAGTTAGAAAATTGCTATGACAATTAAGCAAACAATTTCAAAATTGATTAAAAAAATCGAATAAAGAAAATTGGTTTAAAAATAAAAACTGTTATCTATTAGTTCTAGTTGGATAGGGAGGAATTAAAAATATTTATTAAAAGATTTAGCTCTCACAAAAGTTAAAAAATTGTTATGACAAATAAGCAAAAAGTTCCAAAATTTATAAAAAATCGAATAAAGAAAATAGGTTTTAAAACAAAAATTGTTATAAGTTCTAGTTGGATAGGGAGGAACCCAAATATTTAGCATTTTTGTAAGCAAAAGTTGAAATTTATATAAACTATAATTCACAAGATTTTTTTTCCAATTCTATTCAACTATAAGCTAAAATATTTATAACTTAAAATATTTTATCTAACTTAAAACTTTCTTTTAAATTTACAGATTTCAAAATGAGCGAAGTTCAGAGTTTGATGACCACTTTTCTAATATTGGCGGTCCTTTTGGTGTTATTGTGGAGTCTCTATGCGCTCTTCTAACATGACCCAATACAAAATGATGCCTTGAGGTGTGGGGCCTTGCGACCTCGAACATTTGTTTTATGTTTATTTTATGTTTTACCTTCAAAATAGAGGTGAGTTCTTGTTAATCCTTTAAGAATAAATAAAAATGTGGCGTAAAACCGACTAAAACCCTGTTATTGGGATATTTTCCGCATACTAGTTTTAGCTTTAATTTATATTTATTTATTTACTTAATTCGGTCTATGAAGAAATGTTCTTTCAGACCAAAACAATATTAACAAAGTGTCCTTACATACTAAGGCGCCATAAACTGACGTAAAAGCCTCTGAGAAAGTTCTCACTATTTAAGAACCAGGTTGAGTGACTCTAGAAAGACAGTTTTGGGGAGCCCGAAATCAATGCCTGATCGCACAAACATCTATTGAGCTCTATCGAAGCTCTGGAAGCAGGAACGTAATTCGTACTCACGAAGCCAACATAAAACGGCACAAGCAGGGACGGATTCAACCCCCAAACCACCCCCTGAATCCGCAACTGGGCACAAGGTTCCAAAAGAATTTTTGCGACTTTTACCTTGGACTTTTTACCTTGAAACACTAATGTCAAAAAGTACGACTAGTCATGCAAGCGTTAACTTTAACCCTGCAACACTAATCTTAAATAAAGGACTAGAACTCAGGGTTAAGCACAAAACAGCAATTCTACGTTACCTTTGCAAACCTTTAGCTTTTGCATATTTCACCTCAGACACGTCGTCTCCAAAGTTCTGCTCCAGTTGTCTGGAACTTGTCCAAACTGTCCCGATTTTCAGTGCGAAAATTGCGCTTTTTAATATACAACAGGAGCGTAGCCAAGGGGGGGATTTGGGTGTCAGAACCCCCCCATAGCCTATAATTTGTCAGCATTTTCAATCACTATGCATCGTATGTACGTTCCCACATTAGCCAAAAATTCTTTTCATTTTTAAACATTTTAAAGAATAATAACAAAAAATTTTGTTATCGAAACTAATTTGTTTTGTTAATAGTCCCGTTTAGGCTCAATACAGCGATTTTTTTTTTTTTTTGAAAAGGTAAAAGTCGCACGGTGCCGCATCAGGCGAAAACGAGGAGTGGTTGATGGTTAAAACACGACTTTTAGTAAACAAAAAAAAACAGTCAAAACAAGTGTCGATAGATGAGATGGCATCCTTCGATAGCCAAATGTTCAGTTAAAATGCGATAAATTTATGCTATTGAGATGCTTTACCTTCACCTCACCAAAGATTTTTGTATACGTCGTTTACCAATGTCGTTCACTCGGATGACAAATATAAATTTTTTTATACTTCAGTATTTAGTATCTTCCTCTGGCGATAGTTCTTTTTTCGAAAAAAGGCCTAACTATAATGATTTATTTTTTGACTATGGAAAATATTAGAAGATTACTTTCCACAGGGTTCATTGAACACATAATGAGAAATATGAAACAAAATTTCTAAAAAAATATTTTTTTATGTTATTCAAAATTACCTTCAAATTTGTGCAGATATTAAATATGAATATTAAAAAGATCACCCGGGCGGGTATAAGTAAAGCGAAGGTTAAATCCAATTTCAAGAAATTCAATGGGGTACCCCAGTACACACATAAGGGTTAAACATTTTTAAAACAAAAGTTAATATTGGATCTTTGTTCGATGCTCATTTTTGTACGATGACACAAACATACTTTCACTTCAGATGCAATAACTTCGCTTCCAGTGCACCAAATTTCATGAAATTTTTACTAGAAATCGGGAAAAAATTTAATTTCCAATGCATTAAGTCACATAAGCCACCACATTTGGAAAGTGCACTTTACTTTAAAAAACACGTATTACTAAACTGGCAAAAAAAAATTTTTTTAAAACCGCCCCCATGACCAAGTTCTGGCTACGCCCCTGATACACACACATGCATTTTTTAAACAAATAAAAGTACCGCAAAGTTTATTTTTTACTAATTACCTTTTCTGACAGCTAGAGTCGAATAAATTTTGACAGCTCATCACCGGCTTGTCAGTTCTACTACGTAGCGGCTGTCAATTTTGTGTTCCGACAGTTGACAGTAAATAAACGGGACCCACTGCAATTGCCGCCCACTAATGTAAGCCGCTAATACACTGCGAACGCCCAGCGGTGCAAATGAGTTTTTATTGCGATTTCGCGCATTATTTGGTGGAATATTTGCACTAAAACAAATAAGCGCCATTTATATGCATTACTCGTATAAACAAAATATTTTGCTCGACAGCCAAACAGCCAAACACACTGCGATTATTTACGGCTACAATCGATGTTTATTTAGCGCGTGCGATATATCAAAATAATGTGCACATAGATTGAGGCTACATTAGTCATTGGCGCTTTGCAAGTTTTCATGAAAATATTTCCAAAAAATAAATATGCAAAATTTGCACCAGCCACGTGAATGGGCGATCGGCATCGCGATTATGAATCTGTGGGAGTTTGAGTATTCATAGCATAGGTGCCAACGGTGTGCAAATTCGCGCGATTCCAAAGCGCTATGTGCTCATCCGCACATACGTGCATGCGTGTGCTGTGATTCGGCTTTTGCAAAAACAATTTCCAACGGCCATCCCAGTCAATCCCCTCACGACTGGACGCGCGCCGCCGGCCGCTCCAACACTCCACACAAGCTCACTTGATCGCCCACTCACCACATCCACGCATCCAAATGGAATCAAACAGATCGCTCGCTTGATATATGTAAATATTATAGAATTTGGCCGCTATATACCCGCAGCGTGTGTACGTTTGGCTTTCTCCTGCGATTCGATTCCTCGCGTTTGATTGCGGCCACTGTGGAGAATTCTTGCAGATGCGCCTGTCAGTTGTTCCGAGGCTTTCGGTACGAACGGTGTGCTAAATACTGACACGATTTCCGATAACAGTGTGTGCCCTCACTTGTACACTCATTACTCACACACATACATACACACAGAGTAGATATATTCATTCATCATATCAGAAATCAAAACGTCTCCCTGTTCAAAACGCGCCCAGAGCCGTGGCAGACGCAGTGCGAACGCGTTTTAATCAGAAAATTTCTTTCCATATCTTTGTAATTGCACAGCTACATCTACTAGTCAGCGTGATCACCAGCAACCACAGCCCAGCAAAGCAATAACAAAATGAATGAGGCCAAGAGCTTGTTCACCACCGTCGTGATCCTCGTCTTTCTGCTGGGATTAATCTACGCTTTCTACGAGGCGGTCTTCTAAAACGACCGCCCGCCCACCAACACTAACCATGCAGTTCGAAATTTGATTTTTCTTTTCTTCATTAACTCGCACAAAAACCCAATCAACAGCCAACAATCTAAATTAATAATCGTACATTATGGATTTAATGCGAGATAATTCCAAAACAACAACAACAACAATACGTCACAAATGTAAATGGTGCAGTAGTCCGTTTACTGCACCAACTGTACATAAGAAGCAGAAATTGTACGCTACGATAGTTTAAACGTGGATATCATTTAGTTAAGCAAAGGTAAGTCCTAACTTATTTAAAAATTTTGAAAAAATTACAAACGGATAAACAACTCACTTTAAAAGGCGACTAGTGATGATTAATTTGACGTGCTCAAAGTCAAGTAATCGAAAGTTAATTAAGATGCGTTAATAGGTTAGAATTCATTTTAGGCTCATATTAAACTCATCAGCTAACCGGTAAGCGCTAACCGGTAGACAGTAAACTTGACTAGCGCCGACAAGAACTGTGTTTGAATAGTCAGTAAATTTTAATTGTGGCCGGTGAACTTGACTAAAATCGGTGAATAGGATATTTAAGAAGACAATGAATTTGACTGTATTCTTGATTTGATTTCAATTCCTAATTTATTTAAAATAAATAATGGGTTCACTGTACGTTTAGTCACCTTTCGACACAATATCCATGCATTGTTTTGTCTAGAAAAAGTCTTTTAGTTTTTGTCTCTTAACGTGGTCGTATTAATGCCAAAATAAGTAAATTTAGTAAAAATAAATGGTGGTGAATAGGACATTTAAGAAGACAATAAATTTGACTGAATTCTTGATTTGATTTGAATTCTTAATTTATTTAAAATAAATAATGGGTTCACTGTAAGTTTAGTCACCTTCTGTCACAATGTCCATGAATTGTTTTTAGTCAAACGTCTTTTAGTTTTTGTCTCTTAACGTGGAAAGCCACCGTATTAATGTCAAAATAACTTCAATTTAGAAAAAGTTCTTTATTTCATTGAGATTTTTATTTCATTGACGTTACTATTTCCATATCGAAGCACAATTTCTATGAATTTGGATAATGCAATTCAGCATCTCAGTACTTTTCTAGAGAAAACTATATCGCATTAGGCAGCACAAATTGCGGTTCTTGCTGTTTTTTAGATCCACAACTGCACTTTTCTTAAGAATTTCTAAGCAATATTCAAGTCATGAAATGTGCGGTCCAATTCATCTGTTCGAATCTACTCGAACATTTAATTTTCACTTTGATTGTAATTAATAAAACAAAAAAAAAAACGCCGCCGCTAACAGATTTCTGTGTGTTCAGTGTGCAGCATTTTCCAATTAATTTTCCATCAGCAATGCTGCCAACGGTCGCTTCCATTGCACCGCAGCTCCGGCAACGCGTTCGCCATTTGTCTTTCGCCAGTGGCGTAACTACCACCGGTCTTACCGGTCTCAGAAACCGGGGCCCCGAGCACCAGGGGGCCCCCAAAAGTGGCAAGAGAAAAAATGTGTATCCGTACCTTGAATAATACACCCCTTCGAAATCCTGAGCGATGAATATTAATGTGTAAGGCAGGAGGGGGGGGGGGGGGTGGAGTGAGAAAAGTTTGAATGATTTAAAGAATTCTTCTGGTAAGGGCCCCTTAATGAAAATCTGACTGGGGCCTCCATTTCTATAGTTACGCCACTGTCTTTCGCTGCCGGCACACCGAATCGGCGCCGCAACGAATTAATTATGCATTGAATTTGTTCGCCCAGCCAAAAATAAAACGCACACAAATCGGTGGCCAATATTTTCGATCCGAAAGCATAAGCAATCATTGGATGCGGTTGAAAATGTGTCTATTGAAAATTTTTACCCATTTTATGACATGTTTCAATTTAATAACAAAAATCGTTGTGTTGCTAAAAAATAGCTTTGTTGCTATTTTTGTACGTTTCGCCCTTTCGATTTTCTATGTAGTGATTTCAGGTGTTGTTGTTTTTGTCCTGTTGAAATATTAAATGGCTATGTTCAATTCTTTGATGAGATCAACAGAAAATTGTCAACACTTTCGTGTGTCAAACCTGCGCGCCGTCACATCGTCAACATGGGGAAATTTTTTGTGGCAGCAAGAAATCGTCAACTTTTTGAGTGATAATATTTCTGCGCACAAGAATTCGTGTTTGTTTCTTGTCATTCGGTTTTCATCTTCCCACTTCTTCGCAGTGGAACACACACACGCGGCCAGTCCAGCGTTGCTGGCTTCTGGTCTATATATGAGTGTGTGTGAGTGCTTTAGTTTTTTATTTTTGAACAATTATTACTGTACATATTAATTTTTTAATTTATATTGTGCGGCTGTTGTTTCTTCATTTCGCCGCAGAAACCGAAATTCTGGCAGTGTGCTGTTGCGCATTCTTGGCCGTGGAGAATTTAAGCTGCCCTCTTTTGTTGGTTTTAGGTTGTTTGCGTTTTGTTTCACAATTAATGGTCGCCGCTCTATATACAATACATACATACGTACATATTTTTAGCTTTTCTGCTTAACTATTTAAAAGAAAACGAACAACACAAAAAAGTCGTAAATTGTATTGTATTAAAAAAATGTATTTTTGCGACAGCAGCGCATGAAATGTTTGCTTAGAAATTGAAGCTTTTATTGTATTCGAACGCTAAAAATACGCTCACAAAATTCTAGAACTATCTGTGCTGTATTTGCAGTAATATTCAAAGAAATAACACAGCGAAGCTTTAGTAAATTTTTCGATATACTTTTCCATTTCAACTTAGTATTGATTGATTTTGAAGGAATGATTGATTTTTTTGAGGAATGCGCTCGTAAAGCGCAATCTTTGGTTCAGGTGCAGGTTGTTCTTGTTGAATTGAAGTTTGCAAAGTTTGAAAAGACTAACATAGAAAATTTGTTTAACAGTTTAGCGCCGAGTACGAATGGCGGTTAGAATTTAGTTGGCAGTTGTTTCTTCCACACTTGGAGGGTTTGCCAGGAGCGCACTTGTGCGTTTCTTGCGATTCTCATCTGATTCATGTGGGTGGGTAGCGATAGAAGTAGATGAGTGTTTCACCAGCCCGAGCTAGGAATCGAACCTAAGGCCTCTGGCATGAAAGCCAGCACGCTACCCGCTGGGCTATCGAGGCCGGCTTTGTGTTATAGATTTCTGTCTTTATAAGCCAGACAAAGCTACACAATGTCTTCTCGTAATCGACGTTCAAAGTTAATCTTTCTATTTTCTGATTGTTGTGCTTGTTTCGCACTGAATAGTTAAGAATGGCAGAATATTTTTCACATATATTTCTAAACAAAAGACTATAGAACTGTATTCTTTACACCTTACATTATGAGTATTAAGGTGTTCAGTTTTTTTATATTTTTCGTGCCCCTCAGATCGTCTCATAAGCGCTCTATAGGGATTCCTTGCAAGAAAAGTAGGCGCTTTTTTTCATATTTGCTATTTGTTAGTAAAAACTTCAGAGATAATCTTTGATTGTAATTCTTGACACTGCTAGATCTGAACTTCCACTACGAACAATCTTTAGGCTTTTTTTCATTCTTGCACAACTTTCTCTCATTTATAAATTCATTGACAGGCCCAATAAATGAAAAATTTATAAAGTTTCAAACACTAATTTTATCAAGTAAGACGACTGCAATTTCTCGATACGAAATCGTTGTTTATATTTGTTTGGCCTTTAGTAATTAATGGGGCATTTCAATGGTTTTATGGAAGATTCAACAATTCAATTGCGGCACTTGAAATTGAGGCAATTAAGTTGCTTACGCGTACAGTTCAATTACATTTTTATTTTCAGTAAATAAATGCGCAGCGGCATAAAATTCGTGGGGGCGTGTATTGATCACCGCGTCGAATAATGAAATAGTTTTCCAGCACGTTCGGCATCGCATTTTCATTTATTTTCATTTTTATTCTAGTTCTATTTATAACTTTTAGATTTTTCCACAATTCAAAACAAATTTCTATGCATAAATATTTGCGCTGAACAACAAATACAAAGTTGTAGTTATTTTTTTTTAAATATAAATGTACCGCAACGGTTTCAAAGTAAATTTTGTTGAATGTAATTTTTCATATTTACTAAAATATTTTCAATAGAAATAATTCTGTTGTTTTGTTGGGTTTTTGTAGATGACGTCAACACCGCCAAAGTCGTTGAAAAATTGCCAGCCAGTTGCGGCGTCGAAAATTCAAAATCCGACGCTGAAACTATCTCAAACGGGAAAACATTTCGGGTAAGTTTATCCAGCACACGGCCATAAATATTTATTTCCCTGTTGTGTATGTTAATTTGTGTTGGTTTCTTTGTTTGCTGTTTTTCTGCCTGGCCGGCGTATCGTGCAAAAACGTGCAACACTGACCGAAATCTGGACAACAGCGCGCGACACCGCACTGCGCTGCACTGCTGGGCGGAAATGGCGACGGCACTTTTGCGCGCGGAACTTGCAACAGCCGCGAACAGACAAGTGGCGTTGCATGTGCAACCGAACGCGAAACAGTCGTCAACATTCTCACGCTTTTGCCGGCGGCCGTGGCGGCATTAACGTCATCGATCACACAAAAATTACTCTCATTAATAACAAAAAACTTAAAATTGTTATAAAAAAAAAAAAAAACCAAAAAAAAAGGTTTCGTTTTAAATAATGAATTTAAACGAATGAAAAACCAAAATGTCAGCTTATATACATCTTAATTTAACTACTTACATATAAGAGTACTTGATATTAGTCGTAGATATATGGATATATAATATGAAATGTCAAACAGCAACAAGAAGGAGCAACAAAACAAAAAATGAATATGTCAGTGTATAACAACAACACGACAATAAACTACAGAAATCAAACAAAACGAGTTTCATTGCGTGCAATGCGGCTGTGGTAAGTAGATGTTGCAGTTTTTGTGTGATCCCAATCATCTCTGGGATCATCTTTAGTTTTAATTACACACATTTTGCATCAAAATCGAGCGTCTTCACGGGACAAAAGGGACGAGGTTGTCAACTGACAACAATTGAACCGTCAAATTGGGCGCATATCAAACACGGCAACAGTCAGTTGAACTTGAAGCAATAATTAGGCTCAACATTAGTGATGTCACAGCGGCAACGAGCGGAAAATTGAATAATATTTGGTGACATTGTTACATAAAAATATTGGACCTTCAATTACGTTTTTAATTGAGTACAAGAAGTGCCACTTTGTTGCTAAAATATTAAATAGTTAAAAGTTTTGCGAAAAAATATCCACCTTATATCAAATATAATTGTATCTGTGTTGGAATAAAAAATACGGGAATTCTTTGTAAGATGCCACTTTTTGTAATGTGCCACTCCTGTTCGATTTTGACGTTTCAGCAATCCAAGCAAAAAAATTCCTACCGTCATTTAAAGTATATATGACAACATCAATTTTAATATGGTTTTTAGTCTTGGTAAAAAAATGTCAAATTCGGTTAAGAAAAAACTTAAAAATAAAAACTGAAGGTTTTTCTTGCGGAGAAAAAGACATCAAATACGTGTAAAGAACTAAGGTAAATATCAGTGTTGGACTTAGGTTTTAATGCTTTTTCATAATCCGAAATGATATCCGAGCATATCGTAAGAGGAGAACATTGATTCAATGATTTCCAAAATGGCGTCAAAATGTAAAGTGCCACCTTTTTTCTTTGTAAAGTGCCACCCCTCTTTTTTTATTGTTTTTTGGCCCTATATCGGTAAAATGACTTTTTGTTGCTCGGAATCGTCATTAAAATGAATTTAAAGTGTTCTTAGTCAATTTTTCTCTAATCCTATCATGAGGAATAAATTAGTTCAATTTTGTTTATTA
This sequence comes from Melieria picta, assembly GCA_964056695.1. Lineage (NCBI taxonomy): Eukaryota > Metazoa > Arthropoda > Insecta > Diptera > Ulidiidae > Melieria > Melieria picta. The sequence goes on along the minus strand of OZ057399.1, from coordinate 130,713,366 downwards.
ATTTCCATATAATAACCGTTTTATTCGTTACCATTCAATTTGCGTTTTGCTTTTGATCATTTTCTATTCAATTCAAATTAAATTTAATAATCTTTCGTAAATTTTCTGAATCATGCATTTGTACTTGAGATTTTTACGTTTTTAGCGATGTTTTTAGGGGGTGGCACTTTACATCAAAAAATTTTAGGGTATCGAATTTTAACACTTTCGAAAATTCACTGTAAAATTCGTATTTACGAAAAATTCAAATGAGGTGTTTCCTTTGATCATAGCTCTTTAAACCCTCTTTCCAACGGTATATGAACATTGGCGATAAGTTAACTTTCTAACGTTAGACGCAAAAAAGCCATGGGGTGGCACACTACAAAGAATTCCCCTACCAATTTGCAATGTGTTTGAAATTATATTTATGAAAAATAATAATAACAGGCAGATTAGCTTTGCTTTTTGCATAAGTGATCATTAACCCTTATTCTCATACCCGGGTACCCGGGTGCCCACTGCGATGTATTTTCGTGAAAAAAACTAACAAATAATGAAAATTTTTTTTTTACCTTCCGGATCCTCGTTATTTAGGTGAAAAGCGAAAAAATCATATATTTAAAAAATTTTGTTTTCTATATTGAAAACTTAAAAATTTCATGAAATGGGTACCCGGGTACCCCGGGTGCCAAACGACGTTAGTAAGTTTGGGTATGAGAATAAGGGTTAAACACATTGAACTAATGTCGATATAAAATCAGTATTCTGAGATGATGAAATTTGAATGTTGTTATGCACTGTTTTCCTTACTAAACAGGAATCAGATCAGAATCATTATTGGTGTCCTAACGCAGAGGTTGGGACTGTTTTCAAGCGACTTCAGCCGCAGCTGTATGGACGAGACGAGACACTTCACGTTCTATGCACTTGTCCTGCTTTATCCAGAAGAAGGATGAACTATCTGGGCAACTTTATCTTTGATAATCCGGGGAATCTAATCGATAAGACTACTTGCCGTCTACTAAGATTCGTGGGAAGCTCGAATTGGTTCAATGAGTGAGCGGTCCTGTGCTCGACTGCATGTATCATAATGGGCCCTCATGGCGTTGCAGCAGCCACTCTTTCCTACCTATAACCTTTTTTTAATTTCCATTTTTTTTTATTTAAATCCACCCTAATTGCAGTTAGTTGCAAGTAATTGGCCGCCTTTACGCAATGACTGGAATACAACAAAAAGAAAACAATCGCAGTTCAGTCAACTGGTTGTGGTCGTTGCACCATACACGTTGCTTGCGCGCCGCACGTCCAATGGACAGTTGGCGATTTTGCCAGTGCAACCGGTTTTCGATGGACTTAAAAGTCGGCGCAGCCAAACTGCAACTGCCGGCATTATGCAATCGTAGCGGCCGACGCGCTATTTGCCTGCATTTCGCTTTGTATGAGACAAATTTACTGGCGCTTGCTGGCTGCCGGTCTGTGATGCAACATGGATGCAGTGGGTTTTTCGCTGGTCAATTGGTCAATAAGTGAAAACGTGTTGGCAGCGTTTATGACAGTGGAATACAGGTAAGTGTGTGGTAAATGTTATACCCATGTTTCATTAATGAAAAATACTATGAAAATAGACTATTTGGTTTGTGTTCATCAGATTTGTTCTGCTGTAGAAATTGATTGGATTTGATTCTCTAATGAATCAAGTCAGTCATCTACTTTTGTTTTTTGTTTCCTTCTCGTCAAGGCAACGTCTTCCTGTTTTTTAATCGACCCACAACTAAATTAATACAACTTGGCCCAACATTTAACAAATTAGTGAAAACATTTATTAGGCTCACGAAAATGCAACCGTCTTAAGAGCTAATAAAAACATTTAATATACACAAACACATAGAATTAAATACTTCAAGTAACACCAACACTCATGCTGCAACATTCAGTCTTTTTAGGCCGCCTTGCGCTGCGTGGTGAGGTACTCGTCGCGCAGCTGCCGCGTCAGTCGATGGCTCAGGCGAATGCGTATCCACTCGGGGCACAGTTTCATCACGAAATACTGCAGGCGCACCAAATGCATTAACAATACCAACAACAATTTCCCGCCCCGGCACTCACCTGTAGACCGTGCGTCCAGTAGCCGGTCGTCTCGCTGCACTTGCCCAGCGTGTAGACGGCCGAGCGCGTGAAGCTCTTCACGTCGGGAATGAGCAGGCCGCCCTTCATCACCGTGTTCGAGTACTGGTTCATCTTGGTGACCAGGAACAGCGGCGTGACGCACTGCACGGCCACGTTGTGCTCGGCCAGCTCGCGCTCGATTGCCTGCGTGAAGCACTTCACGTAGCGCTTGGTGGCCGCGTAGACGGCCATGTAGGGAATGGGCTGCAGTTCGCTGCCCGACGAGATGTTGACAATGGCGCCCCGGCGCCGCTTCTTCATGTGCGGAATGAGCAGGCGCGACATGACCGTCACGGCGGCCACGTTGATGTTGATCAGATCCCAGATGATGTCCTCGGGTATGTTGGCCAGCTCGTCGGGAAAGTCGTACATCTTGCCGACGTTGTTGACTGCAGCAGAGAAGAGGTTGCTTCAGCGCGGTCGATACACAAAGCGTTTCGCATGAGAGACACAATTATGCCTATTACATGGTTTGCATTCTTCATGCTGTGTGCAAGCAATGCTGGCATAGGGGAGCAATTAAAGTCGCACTCTGACTAAATCTGACAGATTTCTAAAGTGTTATTTGGTTACGTGCCTTGGCGCGCCAAAGTGCTGGCATCAAATTAATAGCCCTGAAAATGTATGGCACTTCCCTTTAATGGCCAACGCGGCTGATTGTGGCCAAGGCAAGGCTAAGCTCAATTGTGCCGCCATAAAATGTTGGCGTTTGTCTGGCCAACACACACACACACATCAAAAGCTTGTACACAGCTAATTGCAAGGGCCCGACTGACAGTCATGTCAGATCGCATTTGCCAGATGCGGGTTTTGTTGAATATTTGCTTCGACCATGTTTCGGCGCTTTAACAAAAAGTTGTAATTGTTGAAAACATTGAAAATCATTGAGTCGAAAAAAAACGCATTAGTCGGTACGCACTGCATGGCATTGAGTACAACTTTACAACAACAACTTTAACAATGACTGGCTGAAGAGTTGCTGGCATTGTTGTCACTGTTTATTTGAATTATTGTTAGAGTGGGCCTTGAGTTGAAAGCAGCCTAACGGGTCGATTTCGTTTTCGATAAATTTGTGCAAAATGTCGCTTACCCAAAATGCCCACCGGTATGCCGGACAGCTCCCTCTCGATGTGCGCGTAGACTTCGCGGCCCTTGGCAAAGTCCGCCACAATCCACTTGGTCTTGACTTTGTATTCGCGCTCTGTAAATTGTAGACAGTGAAATTGTTCAAATATTTGTCATACCAGCGCACTGACTCACCCAATTCATTGGCCACTGCAATGAGTTTCTCCTTGGTGCGCGAGATGAGCACAACGCTGAGGCCCTGCTTGGCCAATTCCCGGGCGTATTCGCGGCCAATGCCATCGGTGCAGCCGGTGACCACTGAAATTAAATGAGAAAGATTTTGTGAAATTCAAAGAACTGTTATGGCAGCGTAAAAGATAAAGAAGAATGGAGAAGGATTGTTAAAGGGAGAAGATGTTTGAAAAAGACTCACACCTCAGAGCCGTTTCATCTTCACGAATCAATTTTAAACTAATCTACTCTAAAGTATTCTCATAATTGTTATCCTTCTAAGGTTGGCTGTCTTAGGCCGCCATAACCTCACATAATTCAATTTAGCTTCGTCCAACTTTTCGGAAAACAAATCTAACCTGCTGCTACTCTCCTATAAACTTCTCCACCTTCAGGCGCTGGTTTTATAGGTCAAGCTGGTTGAAGTTTACGTTACTTAAGATTTAACAAAATTAATAAAGAAAATGCTAAAAATTTTGTATATCACTGCCGTAAAGTTTGTAGTTGCTATAGTTGATAACTGTAAATGCTTATAAGCGATGACGTAGAGTTTGTAGTTGCCATAGTTGATAACTGTAAATGCTTATAAGCGATGTCACCTATAATTCATTGAGCCAAAAACGAAGTTTCTTGACTTTTGCTGTGGAAATTAAATCAAACAACAACAAATGATAAAATTTTATGTGAGAAAAAATTTAAGGAAATAATAAGCAAATAATAAAAATGCAATACTTACCATAGTTCGACAATTTTTTTCAAAATATAGCATCAGTTAAACAAAACTGACTCAACAATCTGGCTTCAAGTAATAAATGTTCCGCACTTTAAAATATTTCAAAAATGTTTCATAATGTTTTACCTCCAATTGTCGCAAGGTCGTCGCTTTGTATGACAACCACAACAATGAAGTCAAGAAAGCCAACAACAACAATAATAGCACAACAACATTAACCCACTGTTCAAATGAAAGCGAAACAAAAGAACAACAACACTACAGAAAACCCAGCTCACGCGACCAGCAGCGCCGTCAGAGCCGAAGCCGGCTTAACAGCTTTTTACTAGTCGGGTGAATGACTGCGGGCTGCTCCACAAACCGTCAACAGCTGCGCAGAGCCAAACAACTGCACCACACAGCTGACTCATACAACAATAACAACAAAAATAGCAATACAAAATATGAATGAAGTTACTGGAGCGATGGCTGATAGCGTTAATGCTATTAAATGCTTGGCTTTTTTTAATTTTTCTTGGCAAAAAACATTCGCTGAAACGCTCGACTGATAAGCCAGAGTTGCCGCCAAGCGCGCAGTTTGAACAGTTAAAATGTATCTAGCGAAGCGCTTTTGCAATGTCGCTCTGTGCTAGTGTGTGTGTGTGTTGGGTTTTGTTTAGTAAACTTGTAAGTACTTTAATTAGGCTATAAATTCACTGGTGCACAGCTTAAGTCGTCCCCGCTGCTGCGAGTCGGCTTGTTTGTACTTAATTTCTTTGCATTAAATTTTTGCACACACTTTTGGCAATATGTCAAATAATACCGTTTTGATGTTGGACATGAAATTCCTTTTTAAGCATTGCGGCTGGTAGTTTTGTTTTGTTGTCATATGCCTGTTTCAGGGGCAGCGTTTGTGGTTGTGGTGCGTACTTGATGAATAGTTGTTGGCAATTTGTGTAGTTTGCATTGTTGGCTTTTACAATTTGTATGGACAGTTTAGCAAAAATTAGCTAACTGTGTGCTTACACGTACAACACAATAATTTTGAATTGGAATTTGGAAGCAAACTGCGTTGACTTCAGGTAAACAAGATTGCATAATTTTGCACACTTCAAATGATTTGCCAATATTTATTTTAATTTTTAAGTATTTTTTAAATATTTTTCAACTAGTTATGAGCCATTTATGAATTGAAACTACTGCCATAATATGAAGTTTAACCTTTAATATAAGTTTTTCCTACTAACCTATAAACGTTTATTCCTTTAATTTATTTGTTAATACGCACAGAGCGTAGTCCAAACGTGTTAATTTTCCCTGACTAAAAATATACTTGTCCTTCATTAAAAATTAAGTCACATTTTCATAACCACAAAAAATATTTGTCTAAATTACATACATTTCAAGGAATCATTTGTAGAAAGGAATATCGCTCACCTGCCCACTTGCCGTATTTCTCGGTCAGCGTCTGTGGCAGCTGTGGCTGGAAGTATGGCTCCAGGACTGCTTTCAATACGGAAACAACCGATTTGAAATTGTCGAAGAGAAAGGCAGCAATGGCCAAAATGCCCACCAAGTAAATGCCGCACGAGATTAGCTGCCAAATAAACGCCATCCTGAGCAACGTGTAAATGCTCACTTCGAGCAGCGCCGTCATGACGTTAATGCGACGCGGAACGAGTTGCTGGTATGAAATTGAATTACAACAACAGAAATACTGTAGTAACTATAAGCTGCTGATAAGCGCGGCGATTAGCGGCACTTGACGGTCAGACAAAAATTCTTGAAGTGTGGATTGTGGCGATAAGTCTGCGCGAATTTGCTTTGTGTTTGCTGTTCCCTGTTTCACTGTTCCACTTCAAATTCAATTTATTGTCTACAAGCGAGTCAACTGGGGCGCTATGTACGAACGCCCACCGACTGCAATGGCAACGCACTGCTCATGAAGGGAAGGGGAACGAGTACTAAAGCGATGTGCCACTTTTATGCTTTCCACGCATTTTTGAGCATTTTAATTGAAGGCTTCAATTGGCTGCACATTTTTTCACAATACGTTTTAGTTGTTCACAGAGCGGTTTTAATATTTGGTTTTAATGAAATCGGCAGCGAAATTTCGCTTGAGCCGCTGTGCCGTGTTGGTACCGCGCGTTCCGCTGTCGACTGGGCCACTGATTGCCAGTGCGGCTGCAATCCGAAAATTCATTCGAAAACGCTACACCAGCACAACAGCACTGACTACAATCACAATAACAACAACAACTGACAACAATAACAGCAACAATATAAACAACAAGCAGCGCCAGTGTTTGGCCAAGCTGCGCCTCAAAGCGGGAAGTCAAGTTAAGCGTTTCAGTAGTTAGCAACTTGAGTTGAGTTGAGTTGTGTGTGCGGCTTCGGCTGCATGCAACATGTGGAGGCTGCATTGTATCTCTTGTTGTTGTTGTGGACCTACATTTTGTGTGGGTTTTCTTCTTTTTCATTGTAAGTTGTTGATTAATGCGAGTTGTTGCTTTTACCCGAAAATATGTAAATGTCAATTTAGACCAAAGTTACAAAAACCAAAAAAAAAGAAAATAAAATAAAATAAAATAATATAAAATAAACTAAAATTAAATTCAATAAAATAAAATAAAATAAAATAAAATAAAATAAAATAAAATAAAATAAAATAAAATAAAATAAAATAAAATAAAATAAAACAGAATAAAATAAAGTAAAATAAAATAAAATAAAATAAAATAAAATAAAATAAAATAAAATAAAATAAAAAAAAATAAAATAAAATAAAGTAAAATAAAATTAAAATAAAATAAAATAAAATAAAATAAAATAAAATAAAATAAAATAAAATAAAATAAAATAAAACAAAATAAAATAAAATAAAATGAAATAAAATAAAATAAAATAAAATAAAATAAAATACAATACAATACAATAAAATAAAATATAATAAAATCAAATTAAAAAAAAAAGTAAATGAAATAAAATAATATAAAATAAAATAAACTAAAATAAAATTTAATTAAAAAAATAAATAAAATAAAATAAAATAAATATACTACAATTTGTTTTTTGGGCTGGCTTTTGGTTGTATTTTTATTGTGTCTGCTGTTTTGTTTTTTTCTTCATTACAACAGAACTGGTTTGCTTAAAATAATTAAAAATAAAAAATTTGCACCGAAGCGCAGTTGCAGCTTAAACAGACTTAACACGAACTTTTTCGACACTTGTTGAAGTTAATTTTGAAATTCATTAAGGTTTAGGGTTTTTAATTGGACTTTTTTATTGCAGTGAAGCACAATTAACACGTTTTTGATAGGAAACGCCCCTACATTGGTAATGGCTCGGAGACAGTGTAACAGTTATGACCAAACCATTTTCGATTGAATTTACAAATTGGATTTATAATTCGACGCTGAATAGTTGTAAAGGGCCGCACAGAGTCGTCAAATTTCTCCACACGCTCAGCTTAAGCGGCCGTTGTCGCTCCCAGCGTAGCAAAGGAAAATCAACAAAAATCGCCTACAACAACTATAACAACTGTAATGAAGTTATTTACCGAGCGTCACTATTTGCAGGTAGCTGCGCGCAAGTAGTCACAATTTGTTTAATGTCTGTGAAAACGCCGTTTGTGTTGTTGGTTTTGGTTTGCTTTTTCTGTTGACACGGTTACCGTTTTCATGTTTTGCATCGCTCAACTCATACGCCGCCAAAATGTCAATATTTTAATGTCAACAACAACAACAACAACGCTGATATGGCGTTGTCATCACTGCACATCACATTTCGTTTAGCGGCAGACGGCAACGCGAAAACTGCACGCGGCGTTGCTAATTTCTTTTCGCAATAAATTAAAATCTAACCATTAAGCATTGCGTGTACACTTTGTCGTTGTATGACTATTTTTTATATAAATTACTTTTAGTGTTTTTCATTACCTCATTAAATGAGTTGGACAGCAGTTGGCAGCGTCGGGAAAAACAAAATTAATAGAAAGCAGAAATTTAATGTCTAGTTGGCGGCTATCGATTTTGTCACTGTCAGCGGTGTAGCGGCGCATACAAATTCGTGTGCGGCTCTTTGAAGACTTCCTTGCAAGATACACTTTAGAAAACTAGTTACAGTTGCAATTTATATAGATAATCCATAGCTTAGGCATGAATTGGCTACTATTCCTACTAAACCTGGTCACAAATAAACCTTCAACATCTTTTGTAGATTTGTACGTTTTTTTCTGTCTAATTCAGAACCTAATTCAGAGTGAATGTAACTTCTGTAGAGTACAAAAATATGAGAACAATCAAAAATTTGTTTCAGTGTACATTTTATTTGTGCATCTATTTATGGGTGTGATATCCACTTATTATGGAATTGTGCCCATAAAAGTTTTCAATTGTTCCCAATTAATGAGCTTTTTGCTTCCACTTACACAGCGAAGGCAGCAACCAAAGCTTTCGACTACACACATTCAATATTCAACATTCACAACAGGGAATGTAATTTCTAACACTCGACAATTCAAAAGTATGATACACGACTCTCCACCCGTTGCCCACTGCCTCGCAGCTGCTTTAGATGCATGGCGTGTCCAGTGTTTTGAATGTGAGGTTATAAAATATGCCAGCAATCGGCGAAGCCACCGCACTGCGCACATGATTCGAGACCAGTTTGAGAATTGCCATCTCAAAAGTAATAGAAGTGCAACAAAAAATTGAACAAATTCAGTTCGTTACACCATTAATAAATATTTGCAGTCAGTGCCGATTGTGCTCCCCGCGCAGCGAGCATATCGGTCCGGATCGGCAAAAAAGGCCTCCAGTTTTGGGCGCAACCACTTGCACGGTGATGCCAGAGAACTGCGCCTCCTGCAGCGACAGCGTCAGACTGTGAGTGGAGGCTTTCTAGGCGGCATAGAGCGCCACGTAGGGGCACGGCAGCAGCGCTGTGGCGCTGTTCAGGCGCACATTGTTCCATAGAGACAAACACCGTTTGCATGAAATTTCCAAGACACATTACAGTGAACACAACTTACCCAAAATCCCAAGAAAGCGTTCAACAAGTTCAGCATCATGTCGCGCCTGGTTAAATATTCTCAGCGAGCGTCCGGATTCACTGTCGACATGCCGCCGACTGATCAAAACCACTTCGTGCGACCAGTGGGCTTTAACCGATATCTGTGACCGAGTAGACTTGTAGAATATTTTGGATGAATGTTTTTAAAAGATGTCATAAAAAATTTAAATGTAGTAAAGCTGTTGTATTGTTATGACTTTGCGGCTTTGCTGACGTGGATTTTATTATTTTTTTCTTCTTATTTACTCAGCTTTTGAGCAAAGGGCCTTAACAAGGCTGATGCCACCTTGGAATCCAAGCATGAAGTGTATTGGACTCCTATCCCTACCGATTCCTACCTGGCTTGGATTCCATTATTATAAAATAATAATCCTATAACTTATGTAAAAAAAGAGTGGATGTATAATAAAAGTATATAGGAAGAGAAGAGAGAAGAACGTTGTAAAAAAGGAGCCCATATGGCCCAAGTGACCTCCTTGACCGTACGAGTACATCTTGTATAGCAATCTTCTGGCCATTTGATTCAAGGACTACAGGATGCAACTAACTTTTGAGAGGTAACTCTACTCTCTGAAACTCGAACGAATATGCTTTGGTGATTTGTAGTATTTTTTGGATAAAAGATCGATCGCTTTTTGAACACATCCAGTGATCACTGTGCAATGTTGTCATGTGACAAGATTGAAAACTCATATCAGTTATCTATCTGTTGAGCCACTAACTATCGACTAACCTTTCGAACAAGATGCAACGAGTGATCCACCAGAGGAGTCAGTAACTCTTGAACAGCCTTTTGAACCAATGCACAGTGATTCGACTCCATACAACCGCGGGACCAAATTAGAAGGAGTTGTCCGTTTTTCATAAAATTTGGTATACTAGTTAACCATGGTCTGCTAAAGAGAAATCTCCATTTTGGTTTTCTTAAACTTTTGTAGTTTGGCAATGCCTGAGACTTAAATTTGCAATTTTCGTCATTTTTGGAAAGCTATATCAACAAGTGTGTTGGCTAGATTTTTCAGACTTTACATTTAATCGGTAACGTCAACATTGATAATTGCAAAGAGTAACCGAAATTGTCTTAGGACCCTTTAGTTTTGCAATAAATATGATAATAATAGACGTATGTTTTGCATTTGTGCAGTTTTTCCAATTTTCATGCTGATTGCATACTTTTAGGGAAGATATCGGAGGATGTAATTATATTATCCGACAAAGAAAGAATGCTTCTTAAAATAAAAAAAATATCCAGGAACATACTTTCACATACTTTTTAGCTATTTTCCTCTAAGTTTTGCCAATTTTCAGATTTTTAATTTAGAAAAATATTTTAAATGAAAATTGAAGTAAAAGCCTTAACTTTGCAAATTTTGAAAAAACATTCAAATAATAGCGAAATTGCCGCATCAGTTCTTAATCTATATTTAAAGTTTTAGCAACTTCTTGCTAACCATGTATTTTTACGATTTCTTTTACTCAATAGATTAAAAAACAGAAAATATGTGTTTAAAATTTTTTGTGAAAAAAGTTCCGACTTTGAGCAGCTCTTGAACTTGCACTAATTATTTTTTCGCACAGATTTTTTGGGGTTTTCTTAGTTCTTTTAAATGACATCAAAATCGTTAAATTCTGAGACTATAAATTTTTTCAATTTTGTCTATGGAACGAATCATTGTGCAATGATTTAAGTTTCTTAACAAAGTAAGATTTATGTGAAACTGAAACTGGTTTGTGTTACTACACCCCGATTTCTATAAAGAATAACTTTATGTAAATGTACTTATATCCAATATTGGATTAATGACTCTTTTCATGGCATACTTTTTGGCACAATACTAAATGCTCCTAATTTTATGTTGACAGATCAAATTAATTAAAGCAATACATTTTCAGTATAATAAAACTTTCAACTATTATAAAGTCCAATTAAAGGCATTCATGAGCACTTATTACATATCGCCCTCATTGGCACCTTCAGTCTATCTGCGTTGAATCCATCGCAGCCATTCGCATCGTCCGCCGCACTCGCACATTTGCGAGCATTCGAAGCGGAATTCATAAATTAGGCGACAAAAAGGCACTTAAGTAGAACGAGCGACATGCGTTCACGTATTGCGGCGCACCAGCAACCGGCAGCCGAGCGGAGGATGGGGACAGTGCGCTTAAGACAATCGGGAAACGGAAATATGGCGTGGCGCTGCGAACTGAACTTTACACGACTCGAACAGCACAACGCACACCAACGTCAGCAACAGCAGCAGCAGCAGCAGCCAAGCGCTGCTAACGAGCGGACAAAAATGTTGCGCTTAGATATTGAAAGCATTTTTAGCTGAATTACGGCTGCCACTGCGCAGCGCCAGCAAAAAGATATAAAAATGAAATGTGCAGATTTCCAAAAATTTTTGCACAAGCAGACGTCGAGTGTGTGCGTGGCCACCGCATTATTCAAGTGTCAAATAAATTCATTGAATTGAAAATTTAGCTTCAGAGCGCAGAAATGCCAGCACGGGGATTTTAAGGATATGAACGCGCCGGTAATTAAGTCAAATGGCTGGTTTGGCAGCGCTTTTCGAGTAGGTGTACACATGTGTGTGTGTGTGTGTTGGGGCTGTGGGTAGTGCGGCATTCGTTGCCAAAAGAGCGTATGCGATTTTTCAAACTTTGCGGTGGCACAAATGCAACGCAGCCAAAAAGTATGCAATGAATTAAATGAATGCATAAATTGGCGACATTTTTAAGCTTTCGCATGCTTAAGCTAATCGCATTTAAATGCTTTTTAAGCGCAGTTCTAGGCGAATATATTAATTGCACATTACTCATACGCCCCGTAAAGCCAGCCAAATGCTGCGAAAAGTAAGTTTGAATGTGGAAAAAACAACAGTTTCTAACTCAACTTCAACAAACTTATTGCACGGGGTTCAATAAACTATCGCAGCACATGTTTTTATCTTTTTTTGCGCATCGTGAGCTTTAATTTATTTGCTATGCGATAGCAACACAACTGAAATAAATCAGCACTAAAACACATTGCGCCGAATAACAAAGCACGCATGAACAGAAAAATTTTTAGCGAAAATCATAACAAAACTCACTTAGCACCCACACCCACTCAACGAATCTTATGACAGCATTACCGGCCAAGTGCACTCCGGCTGCTTTGTGTGCCGTCACAAAAGTCAACTCGTTTGAGTTACGATGCGCCATTTGTGCGCAACAAATGGGCAACACCCACACTTGCGGCAGTGCAACTTTGACTTTTTTTGTGTGGCATGCCACAATTTTTAATATGCCGCACTGGCTGTTGACGGCAATTGACTTGTAGTTTTTTTGATTGCATTTGTTTGAATTTCATTTCGTTATTATGATTATGTGTTATTGTTGCATTTCGAGTGCACATAGCGTTCTGCAGTCGGCGCCAATGACGCTGACGTCGGAAATATAAAAATGACACATGCTCCGGCATACGAATTGTCACAATTTCAACGATTGCGCTGATTGTTGTAGGCAGTTAAATTCTTTTCATGTTTTTTGTTTTTGTCTTAAACGCGATGTTGCAGTTACGAGTGAAAGGAGTTGCGCAATTTTCCATTTAAGTGGCGGCTGCAGCTGACTGTCGCAAAACGGCCTTTTGACAGTGGGATTTTTTACGGAGACACCACTCAATTTTTTTTTACTATTCTATTAACATAATTTTATAACAAAAAAAATTACTGAATTGACTTTTTGATAAGGATTCACTAAATCATGATCCTGTCTGGTAAAATTATAGCTTTGTGTTTGATTTTGAAACATTTTTTTAGTCATTTTTAACTTAAACCTAACAAAAAAAAAAGATATTGCAAATTTTTTTTTTTATAAATGGAAATTTTTTAATATTTTTTAATAAAATTGAAAATACAAAATTATGGCACAACCAACTTTCGCTGCAACAGAATATTTTTAAATAGAATATTTTTGAACTTATGTTTCAGAAGAACTTTTCAATACCAAATTTTCCGTTTTGTTTAGTGACTATGGGAGTTTTGTAAAAATGTTAATTTCTTATTTGTCTCCAATATTTTTGCCTTATCGGCTCATTGTCGCAGTTGTATGAAACCGACAAAAAACCGTACCAAAGCTTCAGCCCAAATTGACTGCATCAGTGAATTTAGCATAAAGCCGCAGTGTGCGTTTGGAATTCTGCAAAAGCACAGAGGGTGCCAAGCACTTTTCTATTGCGTTCGAGTGGAACCCGCATTGGATGAGTTCTGTGGCAAGTCGCTGACAGATGAGGTGACCATATTATATATGTTTGCGCATTCTTTGATTTTCATATTAAAAATTGAATATTAAATCAGAGTTCTTGTGATTTGATTCCTTTTAAAACAAGATACGAAAGTATTACGGAAACGAATGTAAATATATCGTCTTCAGTGGTAATTGTTTAATGGGCTCTAAGGTCAGTGGTTACCAGTGAAAGTTTAAATATGTTTCCTTTCTTGACGTTTCGCCAGCAGTTCGCCTTTGTTCCAACCGAGGAACTTATTTTAAAGCAGCAAAATTCAAAATCAGCTCAACGCAATCGTTTCAATAAAAGCCTTAACTGAAATTAAAGAAGACCACTTTTTAGCATTTTCAGACATTCTTGAAGACTGCGTTCTCTCCTCGACGTTTTCCAACCGTTCTTTCCACTTTTTTTTGTCGGATTTTACGACAGTAAACTTGCAATTTATCAAAATCCCACAAAAATGCGAGTGTCCTTGCGAAATTAAACCAATTTGGTCAGCCTGCTGCTACACCAAAAGCATATTTGGCAGTGAAGAACAAGAAAATAAAATAAAAAATACAAAAACCAAAACGGAACCGTCAAATAGAAAGTCAGCGTCGAAAAAACTGCTCTACGTTTTAATGGCGCATGAATATTAGCTGGTGGATTGTTCTTGTTGTTGTTGTTGTTATTGGCTGGATTTGTGGCATTTGCATTAAAGTGACGCCACAACAAATTTGATGCGATTACTTGAATCCATTGCGGCGCAATGTAAATGAGCCGCGAGGACTTGGGATGCGCGTCAAATGCCGCCAACAGTTGCCAAAAGCCAACAATTGCTGAAGCGCAACTCGAACAACTTAATTAGCCATTTGGCTTGAACATTTGCAATATTAACTGCTAATCTGTGCAAAGCTAATTGCAACTTTTTTTGGTAGTCTATCGAAAAAAAAATATACAGAAATGAAAGTATGACAAAAAACCTTGGAGGACAACAAATTTGTAGAACATGAAAAAAGGAACAAATTGGTGGAAATTGCCAAAGTTTCGGGCATAAAAATGCAATCGGCTGTGAATTATGTGCCACAATTTGGCGCAAGCCACCACCGAGCGAGTGGAGTCGGCAGGAGCAACTGGCCACCTGTTAGGTCGTCGTAGCTGTGGTCGTCGCACGACCGCAGGCCATGGCCATAAAAAATGACTTAGTGCGACTGCACCTGCAGAGCGGTACTGGAGCTGGCTTTGTTTGTCGCTGCAAACATTTCTAGCCAAAATATCAACACGGTAAAATCATAAAAGCCATAAAGCGAGGCGCGCTGTCGAAATAAGGGAAATCAAAATCAAATCGCGGCCACAATAAAAGCCAAATCAAACTCATAAAACAGTAAAGTGTGCGCCAGCGCGTGCCTGCAGTGCGGCTGTCAGTGGTGCAGGAGGGCGGAGAGAGGTTGTAGTTTTGTGGGTAGTCGTCTGATGTTTGGCTTATTGTTGCAGTGTTGTTTTGTGTCGGTTGCCGACGAATGACAAATGTAATTGCAGCGCCCCGATCTACCCGCATGCTTGCAGTTGCTGTTGTTGTTTGTTTGTGTTCTGCACATGTTCCGATGTGCTGTTGTGTGTATGTTCACTGTGCACAGCAATAACGGGAAAATTGCTCTCTCAACTGCCGCGCTGCCATAAACGATAACAAAACAACTGCAACTTCCGCCGTTGTTCTCCACTTAATCGTTGCATCTCGTCTCGTTGTTGTGACTTATTTTTGTTGTTGTCTCTGTGCACTCTTTTTTATTTGATGATGCTCATTCGGCTATTCAGTGTTGTTGTTTTTCTTTGAGCTGTAAATATGTGGGTGCCATATTGAGTGGATATTCATATTTTTATTGCCATATTTGAGAATTCTGGTTTGTTGTTTGTTTGACTTGCGGCATTCATAAGCAATAAATTTGTGGGATATGTTGACTTTAAATATAGCAGTTTTTTTTTAAAGAACTTTGACTTGTGAACATGTGACTTGTTGTTGCTTACTGTAGAAAATGTTCAAGCCATGCAAAGAGAAACTCAAAATACTAAAAATAGAAGCAGAAGCAGTAAACTATATACATTTAATTCTTACTGCGTTATAAATCTGTACTTCTACATTCTGTAAGAAAAAAATATTAAATTATAGAAATAAAATAACTTGAAACATTTAAAAAAATATGTAAAAAAATCTTGGTCCGCTCCACATAAAAAGTGCTGAAAAGTCAAGTAACGAAACTTGCAATCTTAATTCTCACACAGCAACAGTTGCGATACTTTCGCCACACAGCACAAGTGCGTCGCCAGAAGTGCTCGCCATGGCACAAAAATAACCAGCCGCGTTGATCGTCTCCACCTGTTCTGGAAGTGTCGTTGACATGTGCGGCCGCCAGCATCGCGCGCCGTTGCACGCAGCGGCAGCAAAGACGGCAACAGGGCGGACGACGCGCAGAGCGTTCGTTCGACTGTTCTGTGTGGAGCGCAACGAAATTGGGGGAAATTTGTTACGTACGCACTCGAACAGGATCTGCAATTGAGAAATCGGCAAAGGGGAAAATGAAGCATACGACAGTCGCAAGTCGGCGAACGGTTTGTTGAATAAAATACGCATGACGCATGCTCGGCATGTTGGCCACTTTGATTAAATCTGGCAAAAATGTTCAGTATAAAAGTTGCGAAATTTCCACACGTCGCTTTGTGGTTGTTGTTGATGTTGTTGCCGCCTTTTGCTTTTGCCGTATCGCGCAGTGCATAGCGTCTACCTGACTGCCTTACAAATGAGCCACATAAAAACCAACAACAACAAAAACTACAACTAATGCAATTGCAATTGCATTGGCAACAATGCAACTACTGACAACAACAGCAACAAAATGAACTTTCACAATTCGTTCGCTTAGATTTCAGTTTGCCCTGATTTAATTGGACGGCGCTCTTCGTCTTCGTCTTCTTTTTGAATATTTTTGTTGTCTTCGCCATACGTGTTTTTGGCTATTTATTTGCTATGCCGTTTTTATGAAGCGTCAAGACAACAACCAAAACAACAACAAGTTGCAGTGCCCCCGCCAGAGCAATTCGCGGGTTTTGAATGCAAATGTGCACAAATTTGAAATTTTCTAAGGTTTTCGCCATAAAAACACGGCATGCATGCGAAATCGCACGTTGTGCGTGATTCTTGGCTCGCTACGAAAACTGATTAACGTGCCTAATGACCAAAAGACGACAGCGATATATGCAACAATCACAACAACAACCGCAACTTTAACAAGAAAAACGAGCGCAACGAAACCGGCGACAACTGCAGTGGCGCACTAACGCGTTTGTTGTTGTTGTTGTTGTAGTTGTTTGCTGCACTTGTTGCATCTATGATGGTCACAAATTGGTATGCAAAAGTCATTTTGAATTAATGTGGCTGGCTGCTGTTGTTGTCGCCGATTGCGACTGTGCGGTAAAAGCGGTCAATTTGTTGCAGTGGCCGACATTCTGCAAATGATTTACAAGCGTCAAATGTTCAGTTAATCGTAAAAATAGATAATCCACAATTGTTGATGACTGCAATAAGAAATATATAAAAGATATCATATAGAATTTAACTATTGAAAAAGTTAAAGCAACAAAATTACTTTTGGTTTTAACTCAGAAATTGGTCACCAAATTCTTGGTCACCAACCTAACTTAAAAACTTAACCTAAAAATATTACTTGATAGCTTACAGAAGCATTCTCATCTTTAAATTTAAAAACCTAACCCACTAACCTGAGCTGAAAACTAAAAAAAAAACATTCTTACTTAAGAACCTAACCTACAAACTTAAACAGGCATCTCAGTCAAAGAACATCTTTACTTAAAACGTACTCCTAAACCCGTGATAGAAACTTTACTTAACTACCTAACAAAACAACTTAACCTAACAATCTAATCTGCGAGCCTACACCAGCATCCTAACTTAACCCTTCGTTGCATGATTTAATTTCCGTGAAGAAAAAACATTTTTGTCATATTATTCTTGTTGCTTGTTAAGTTCTGATGGTCACAATGAAATTTTGTTGAGGTCCTGTATCTATGAAAGAAGTTTTAAATGAAAAGTCGAAATGAAAGTCGGTTTTATCTATTTTTTAGTGTTGGCTACGACGGGGAGTCAAACAGAGGTCAGGCGTCACTGTATACTCGTAATTCAATGCACTAAACAGCTAAGCGACGACAACCGCCATATCACCATCGCCATCAATAACCAAAATTATTTCACCAAATCGAAACACTTGTTGTTTTTTCAATTCTTTTGCACATATTTTCAATGTTATTCGCAAAATTCCGTTAGTAATCAAATGTTTTAACATTAAAGGTACAACTAAAGAATGAACGACTGTAAAATGGTGAATAGAATTGTTTCCAAATCTATGAAAAGTTAACATTGCATATATGCAATGCCATGCAGCGAAGGGTTAAAAAGAAAACAACCTAATCTACTAACTTAAGCTGAAAACTTGAAAAAGCAGTCTTACTCAGCAACTTAACCTAAAAATTTAAACTAGCATCTCAGAACAACTAAGAACAACTTTACTCGAAGCTTTACTTTAAACCAGGACTAGAATCTTTACCTAACACAACAACCTCACCTAACTATCTAATCTGACAACCTACTCTGACAAGTGACAAGCTAGTGTAGCCTCCTATACCAAAAAGTTAATAACTCAAACTTACAACTTGAGCTGAAAACTAAAAAAATCTAAAAACTAAAAAATCTATCCTAACAACTTAACCTAAAAACTTTAACTGGAATGATCCAAGCCTAGGAACAACCTAACCTTAAACCTGGAGAAACTAACTGACTAACTCCTCACCCAACAACCTTCTTTGACAACCCCGATTGGCATTCTAACCTAACAATTTAAGTTAACAACCTAATCCAACAACCTAACCTCACATTTAAAAGATACTCGATATGCTGTCCGCACGCTCCTATGAATTTTATCACTGCTCCATCAAATTACCAACAATGAAATTTTATTGAACTTCAATTTGTCTTTCTGCGCAGCGTTCGCTGCTTATTCATTATGCTTACACTTAAGTGCGGCGTATCCTTGTCGCATACACCCGAGGACATGCAGATAAAAATTACATATAAATCGATGGAAAAAACAGCGAAATAAGAAATAATGTGGAATTTCAAGTAAACGTTTTAGAGCGCAAGCGGCAGCCAAATTGAACTCGCCGACGCCAAAGGTCCTCGAGCAGCGGAAATGCCCACACGTCATGGCTGTGCGGTGCAGTGCAGTGCAGCGCCATCCTTGTGCGCTTGCCAAGTGACAGGCTACACTCCAGAGCAGCAGGCGGCAGGCAGGCAGCAGCAAAAACGCACCGAAACTGCTGCCTTCGCAATTGAGCATGTAAAAATATTTAAACGCTCGTCTGCACAGCGCGCGGATGCAAAAGTGCACAATGCCAAAAAAGGGCAACAACAAAGTCAAATAGAAACACAGCAGCAACAGTAACAAAAATTGTGCATGTGTTGTGTGCGCAAGACAGCGCCAGGATACTTGCCGGCTCGGACGGCAGCAAGCAGCGCCGTGGACTGTCGACTATGCAAGAAACAATTTCGCCAGCGAATGCCAAACGAATGACAATTTTTTTATGGGCGTCTGCTGGCAGCGGCAATTCGCAATATAAATACACGATATACAAATACAAGTCAAATGCGTTGCTGTTGTTATTTTTTGGGTTTTCAAAGCGGCGCGCAATTGTTTCAAAATACATAAATCTGTCATTTATGCATGGCGCACGCGTTGTCACTCTGACTCTGAATCTTACTCCAACTTTAGGCCCTTCTCCCTCTATGGGTATTTGTTTTATTTATATAATTTAAAACTTGAATTATTAGGCGTGCATTTTGTGTCTGAAACTTGCTTTTAAGAAATTCAAATTTCTATTTATAAACACATTTTTCTGCTCCAGTTTAGCAGCTTTCCATCTGGCTGTCTCCCTCAGTACGCGCATTGTTTTTGCTCTGTCAACGCCTGCACCTGCAGCACATTGCTGAATTCACACTTCCCACAGCGAGCGCAGCTGCCAAACTTAATGACCCGAAAACTTTTCGATAGCAGTCGCTGACATTGGCACCAATCCTTTTTCTACTTGTTTTTGTTGAAGTAGTGCAAAGTACACGCAAACCAAACCTCAACCAGCGAAAATGCAGAGCGTGTTGTCAGCTGGAAAGAGGCAACCAAAAAGCACAGACTAGCACACACAGCTCGCTCCCTGTGCATCGATAGACTGCACTCTAATCGAGCGACATCATTTACAGGGCTTAGCAAATCAGCAAATTATCGCCCACACTGCCGGCTCGATGCGCTTAAATTTTCCTTTTAATTTCCTAAATGCTTCTGTCGTCTCGGTGCGCAGCTTTTTCTTTCAGTTTGCTGTTGTCAATTTGTTGTTGTTATCGCTGGCATTTGTTGTTGGTCTTTCGGCGTAATCCTCTGCAATATGTTTACACCAAAAGGTAATCCTTTTCTGTCACTGCTTTTTTGTGTCAACCTAAGAAATGCAAATGTGAACCTGTTTTTGCCGGTTCGGACTTCATTTTCAGATAAGCGAACACAAACCAAATTTTACTGCTTCACAGCAGTTCATATATGAATTTCGATTTCTAAACTGCTCAAACGTATTGCAGGTTGTTGGCGACTGCTGTGTGGGTTGCCATTTCCAAGTCAGTATTGCCAACAGTTTTAGTATACGAAATAAGTAATAAGAGTAAGAAAACCTATCACCATGTAAAGAGATTAGGAGGAGTTTTGAAAGCGATCTACCAAGTTTGAGAGCTCGAACTTGTTTAATGGTCGATTCCATTTAAGTCTGTTAACCCTCGATTTGCTGGCTTAAGAAGATATTACTCTAACTTTATTAGTTCGAAAGTTATTAAAAAAAGGCGGAAGCTGCAATTCTAATGAAGTAAACATTTTATTTGAGTATCAGTATTTTAGGTTAGGTATTTAGTATTTTAAATAATAAAAAGATACAAAATCAATAAAGCGAGAATAATGAAATTTTGACATGTGATCAAGGAGATTTTGGGATTTAACATACTTACTTCTCAAGAAAATTCTATATAAATTTTCAAGGATATAAAGGATTAAAATTTTCAAAAGACCTTTTTCATATCCTTTTTTTACAAAAAGATCAGAAAAAAGTCAATTTTATTTAAATTTTTGAGCCTTTCCTCTTTCATTTGATATACATATCGCCATATTCTAACAAGGTTAAGTATTTTTCTACTTTTTTTTTATTTTTTACCCCCTTCAAAATTTTAAAAACTTTGAAATTTTGAAAGGACAAAGGATGTATAAATGAAAAACTGAGTACGCAGTATTACTATGTTTGGTCTCTAGTTTCACGCCCATTTGAATTTTTTCCGGTGTGAAAAAGCTCGGCTTGAGCCTCTTCATTCATTCAGTTCTAAACTTTTCTGATTTCATTAGACTTTCGGTGAAATTATCTAATCAACAGCTTCCACTATGGATTCAAATATGGATTTACTGAAACAAACTGAGTGTAAATCATTCGATAGTACAAAGTAAACGTAACGGTTTGTGTGCTACATGGCAACCCTGCTCGCTCCAGCCAAACACCAAAGTAATTGCCCGCATATGTTGCTGGATGCTGTCTTTGCTTTGTCTTGCAGCCATTGGAATCTACACAAGAAATTACCCAACAATCCCCACACCTAACGCGCCTTCGTAGACTCCTTTCAGCGCAGCCATAAATGCGGCAATAAAATTTAAATTCTAATGTGCAACAACAGCAACTCTGTGCCGCCAGTTCACCAGGAACAATGCATAAAACTGCAGCAAAGTAAAAACCAGGAATTTATGCACGCAATGTAATGAATGCAAATGGTCAACAGGTCCATGCGGACGGCTCGGACTCGGACGAAATTCGCCGTCTTGTGTTGTTGTGTTGGCGTGACATAAAACGGAGACTGGATCGCTGGCGCCACATAACAGTTGTGCGCAGATTTTTACGAGCCAATGCTTTGCTTTAATTTCACCTTTAAAGCGGCGCAATCGCCGACACAACTTTCGAACCAATTACACGGACGCAGCCGCATGTCGGTTGTCGGTTTTCGGGTGACATGAGGCCGTACATGCCGCGCAACGCCCATAATTCAGGCGAATTGTGTTTCTGTTTTTGCGGCAAAGGCGGAACATGTGGCACGGTCGCGCTGTTAATTTGTCGCCCATTATCGACTGTTAATGACTCATTTGCAGCATTAGAAACTAATGGCTCGTGTTGCTGTGTTGGCGGCACTGTTCGACGAGCCACCACACACGCAAATTCCAAAATTTTGCTGCATGAAAAAATGGAAAAATTTCATGAAAACATTTAAGCCAACAAAATGTTGCACACTGAAACTCACCGTCTGCCTTCGATGCTTGTGGACAAGCGGTTTTTAGAAACACCGCAGCTCAGTTAAACAGGGCCGCGCAACTGAAATTAGCGTTGCGTTGGCTGCCGAAAGAGTTTGTGTAGTTTTGTTGCTGTTTGTTGCGCTGACAATCGAACCCTCCTCGCAGCGGCGCAACCACGTGTGCCCGCAAACACACAAAACCCAAACAAACAAGCAGCACGTGCTTTTACTACTCGCCTACGCCAACGCGGCTAAAGCGTCACGCACCCCTGTGGCATCCTGGCAGCAAAGCGGCGGCCAGCAGCCGGTACACTGCGCCGCATTCGCTGCACTTCCACTAAACCAATGCAAACGCATAGACAAACTGAATTTTTATTTATGGCCGCATGCAGCGCCAAAGGACGCCAAAAACCCGCACCCACCCACCGGCACGCAGCCGGCAACTCAATTGACAGCGTCCAAGTCCACTCGAAAAAAACAGCGCAAAACACATCACTCGAGCGAGACAAAAGCGCGGCCAAGTCGGGCCAAGACACGACGACGAAAGATAAACACAAGTTGTGAAACATCCGCAAGATGCCAAAAATATTGGCAGCAGGAGAGCCGCGAAAAAAATTGCGTAGACTTGGCAGTGGCCAAAAGTGGCAGAAATCAAGATTGCATTGGACGAGAGGGTCGCGGTATTTGGGTACACCGGTCACGTAGCGACGCTGCTGAGAGTGGGGCAACAAAAGACGGTCCAATGTGTTGCAGCGGTCTTTCGAGCGAGAAGTTGGATGTGGATAGTGTTGAATTGTCATTTGATGTTCAAAGACATATTTTAGGGATTGATGGTAGTTCATGTTTTGGAAAATTTGGGGTTCCGAACTTGGAATAATCATCTAACTGCACTTTCAGAGCGAGAAATGTGGCCAAAAGAATTTTGTAAATTCCATTAATTTACCCCTTTCGACCCCGAATTTTACCCTGTGTCTCGATATTACTTTTCGGTATTTAAATCATGAAGCCTAAGAAGTGTGCACACGATATTTGAAGTCGCCACGCCTCTTTGTTGGAGTTCTAGAGCTAGTTTGCTTTTGAACAATTTTAGCTTAAAAAGGGTTAAATATATTTTGTATCAATATTTTTTAATAACAGAAAAATTATTTAATATTTAGGGAAAAATACAAAATTATCATTTTTTTGATTTTATTTAACCATTATTAAAGAAACAGGGTTTTGATAAAATGCGCCCAATTCGTAGACTGCAATTAGAACACAAACTTTCCCTGATATTGCTGCAAATTATTGAAAATTATTTTGGGGATAAAAGTAAAATTTTTGTAATTTGCTTTGAATTCACTTCTAAAAATATTAATTTGTTGGTGCCTACTTAAATTAAACCCATAAATCAATCGTAGCTTTTGCTATAAGATGACAAATAGGTGAAGTTGCTTTCAACTTTGGGGTCGAAAGGGTTAATACTTATTGATTTTATGGCCGCTGTGGCTCAGTGATTAGTGGTAGATTTTGGGTTGGAGCTTAAATTTTGTCTTCATCAAATATATAAAAAAAAATTTGTTAGGGAGATGAATTGAAAATAAATTGTTTGCCTATGAAAAAGCGTTCAATTCGCCAACCGGAATTGTCAGATGACTGCAGGTCTATCTGTCTCAGTCTCGTAATCGGGCTGTCATAGTTATGTGACCAACTGCACTCAGCAAAATTAGTTCAACAAGCAACTATTTAGTTGCACATTTTTTAAAATTTCCTTTCGAATTTTGCACAGTGTAGAGTTTTCATGTATGTTTGCCCAGCTGTGTTGTGGAAATGCTTACAGATATGGGGATCGCCAAACCAGGCGACAGAGCAAGAGCGACAGTGACAGAGAGAGTGAGCGAGAGAGCGCTCGCGTGCCGTTGCGAAAGCCAAATGGAGCGCGCGAGCGTCGCAACACTACAAAGCGAATTTTGCGTGTATATTTTGGCCGCATCTGATGCGAACAACGACAACGACAACGGCGATGACGACGACGACGACAACTGCTGGCTGGCTGTTTGGCAGGCCAAGCCGAAATGAGCGCGCCAGTCGTCAGTTAGTTGGCCAACAAAGTAGCAGCAGCCAACGTGTGGTGTGCTAGCTGGCACCGAAAGTGGCAGTGTGCCCTTCGGGCGATTTTCTTGGATTGAGACGCATCCAAGAAAATCGCCACAGCAGCTGCGAACAGCAAACAGCGACCAGAAAAAAGCCAAAAGCCAAAAACTAAAAAAAACTAAAAAAACACAAAAACATTTCGTCTTGCTTGTGTTTGTTTGTTTTTCATTTTTGAATGGTTGGTGCGATTTTTGGCCAGCAGCAAACAGCAAAGTGATGCATGTAGTGTTGGTGATGGTCATGGTGCCGGTCCGAGCATTAAGACACCACGCAAGGATGAGGCCGTGCAGTTGGCTGCGTGTGTGTGTTGGCCGCAGTTGGCCAACAACTCAGCAAGTCATCAACGATTGTCAGCCGGCGAAGATGGTGTCTGCAACAACAGCACGCGGACACGATTAGCCAAGTCATGCCACCAGCTGGCCGCATCAAAATGCAGCAACCAGAAGAACAGCAACAACAACAATCAACCAACGGCGACAGCAACAGGGACCGCAGTCGAGGTCAACTGAGTTGCCAAACGGTAGCCGGAAACGCAGCCATTTGAATGGCCGACATTGACAGTGGCCAATCGGCGGTGCGAGCGCCAACTAATCAGCAACGACAACAACATCATCAGCAACAGCTAATCAGAAAATACGTCCGTCTCGATCATGCAGCTGCCAGCAGCGCCGAACGTCATCAGGCGCGCTGTTGGTTCGTGGACGCTCGCACCGATGCCGGTTGCGTGCACTGTTGGCGCGGCCAATTAATTGTTGCGCGACGACTAGCAGCAGCAAAAAATAACAACAACAGTATGACGCTTAATGAGCGTCCAGTGCCAGCTGAGCCTTGTGCGCTCCTTGCTGGCCGCAGCCGCTGTCGTAGCCAATGTTTTTTTATCGGCGCCAGCGCTGCCAAGGCGGGAAACTGGCGGCAGACCAACAAAATCCATTGTTTTAAATCTTTTTGGCAACGTGCAGCGGCCAGTGATGGAAAACGCGCGCAAAAGATGTCAACGCCACGTCAACGCCAGCACCGGCCCCACAGCCGCTCGGCCACGTCGGGAGTCGTGTGCGGCGGCACACGCGTATCGAACGCGCAAGGATGCACACGGCCGGCCGACAGCACCGCGTACAGGACGCGTTCCGTTCGCGGCAAAATATCCAATAACGCAGTAATTCAATTGAATAAACTTGGTGTTAATCACAGTTCTAAGCATTACAAGTAATATTAGTGCCAATAAGAATAATAATAAGAAGAAGAATAACAGAAGACGCAGCACGTTCTATTAGTCTACCACTAGCAGCCGTAAGCGAATTAATACTCGTAGTTGCTTCGATTCGAGCAATTAGCAGAATAATCACGCAAATATAATAAATACCCAAATACAATAAAAACAAAACTCAATGCTCAACAACAAACTTCAATTAACACTCAATTAAATTTTAAAGCACAAATACAAACAAAAAAACCGAACAAAGAAATAATAAGAAAAAGCATAACAAGAAACGTCATTCGTGTTTACCGCAGCGAACATTGCGCGCGAGCAGAGCGAAGAGCGGCGCGCGTGTGGGCCACAGACCCTCGGATACGTCTTAACGGTTTTAACTCCCATGCACCGGCCCGGCTCATCCGCCTTTCAATTGATGCGAATGTTGATTCCCGATGTGCGCGGAAATTCTGAAATTCTGGTAAGTTGAAGCGATCTTTCGACAAGTTATGAGTCACAGTGCAAGTTGGTATTTTTCAAATATCGAAATAAAATAAAAGAAAAAAGAAGGGGAAAATAAATAAATACAAATGAAAAACTTTTTGTAGAAAATTCGAGTCGAGTCGGCCAAAAATTATCCACTGCGTGCAAGTTAGTTGATTTAGTATTTGACGTTAAAAATATGATTTTCATTTGACATATAATTAACATTGCGCAACAAAGAACAAAAGAAGGGGAAAATAAATAAATATAAATGAGAAACTTTTTGTAGAAAATTCGAGTCGAGTAGGCCAAAAATTATTAACTGTACAAGTTAGTTAATTTCGTATTTGACATTACAAATATGATATTAATTTGACATAAGATTAACACTGTGCGACAAAGAATATAAATGAAAACATTCTGTAGAAAATTCAGTGACAGTTACGAGTCGAGTTGGCCAAAAATTATCAACTGCTTGATTTAGTATTTGACATTAAAAATATGATTTTTATTTGATATAAAATTAACACTGTGCAACAAAGAAAAAATAATGAGAAAAATTATTATAAATGAAAAACTTTTTGTTCAAATATTACACTGAACAACAGCATGTCTGTTGCATGAAGATTTTTACATGATTCTGAATAGTTTCCGTATAATATTCCGTTTTTATGTAACAGCTCTAGTTTTCGCAAAAAATGGGCGTGTCACTTTTCGAATTCTCCTCGACTTTTTTCACATTTTCGACTGTAATTTCCGAACCAATATCCTATCGACATGATTTTTATATCGTTGCACTTACAACATTTCACGCCATTTTTTCTGACATTAATCAATTTTATGCGTTCTAAATTGGCGTTGTAATACGGTTTCAAATTAGGAAAATATTGAATTTCAAGGCGTTTTTTCTGATGGCGAAAATTGTACAGATGTTTCATAAATCAAGTTATGAAGTATATGAATATCTTAAGAAGAAACATCAAGCAATACAACACAGCCAAATTATTTGGCGGAATACACATTCGCATCGAAATAATAGCAAAAATGTACCATAGTAATTTTCATCACTTTTCATACATTTTCCCTAAAAAATTAGGGGCCTCAAAATATGCAAAGTTTTTATTTTTTTTTGTTTCGAGCAATTCAAAATCTTTTTGTGTTTTGCTTGCATTCCAGACTATAAAATGGAACATATAAAAGAGCATATTTTGAGGCCGCTAATTTTTTAAAAAATATGGAAAAAGTAGCGGAAAAACTGAAAAAATGAGACGGTACCTATATCTCACTAACTAGAGCTGCTAGAAAAAATCTGAGGATAGATTTGAAATCAGCGCACCCAAATTATTAAAATACAGTGGAAAAACTCCATGCAACAGAAAAAAAGTGCGATTTTGTTGTCCTGTGTTATCAACTGCGTGCAAGTTAGTTGATTTAGTATTTGACGTTAAAAATATGATTTTCATTTGACATAAAATTAACACTGTGCAACAAAATCAAGAGAGAAGTATGAGTATTTAGTGAATAGTTTCAGAAGCTGTCTTTACTGTTCATGTGGTAACTGGGGTGAAATAAAAAAAATTTGATTGAAAATTAAAAAAAATGTGGTTAGAGTCCGACCGATTAATCGGCATCGGCATCGGCCAAAAAATTTGGTAGCGGTCGGACTCTAAATGTGGTCTTTTCGGAATGAGACGGAATATGTATTCATTTAATTGGTTTTGTTTAATACGTACGCAAGCACGATTTGGCCTCTTTCAATTAATTACTTTTTCGCAATCCTTAGATTCTGAACTAAATACGCTTTTACTTCTTTTATTTGATCACTTTAAGTATCAATGTTTGTGCTTAACCCTTTTAAATTTTACGTCTTAGGCTTCTATGTTGTTATATTAGCCACATTCCATACGAAATTTTTTAATTTTTATACTCGGACCCTGTATTTTAGATTGTTTTTCTATGAGAGCAACCACATCGTTGTGGTTGTAATAATTACTTAAACATAAAACTTTTTACGCATAACGAAAATTTGAATATTTCTTCATTTACTTCAGCCAAAATTAAAAAAAAAGTATCTAAATTGAAAAAAACGTCAAATTAAAAAGTTATCTATCTGCTTCTTCTTCCTTTACTATGTCAAGATATACCATTAAAAAAACGTATATACTTCTCTTCTTTAAACTTTAATATTCAGTTTTTTAATTTCGTATTTTTCCTAAAATTTCAAACTTTAAGGACCAACAAAAAAATGTATTCTTGCAACCACAGAGGGTACAGACGTCCACAAAGCAGCAATGTGCCATATGGCAACAAAATAGCGAAAAGGTTAAGCGATTTTTTCAGGAGAAGGCTGATCCGCCAACCTAATCTAAGTTTCATGATCTGTTAAGATGAGTCAAATGATTCTTTTCCTTTCGAATTTAGACTACGAGAAACTAAAAAATTCTCTTGAAGAAAACAAAAGGATGTAGTCTAGTTAAGTATTTGGTCTCTGGTCTCACAGGTACAGTGAAGCACATCATAATGGAAGTAGACGGGGGTGGGCTTTCGTACACAACTTTTGAGCCTAATACCATTTGCCACCACGAATTGATTGTGGCGTACACAGGATTTTTTTGGGGGGAGGGGGGTTTACGTACAACTTTTGAGCCGAATACCATTCGAAACCATATTTTATACCAGAAATTTTTGTATTTGGGGGTGTTTGAACATCCAAACCCCCCTGTGTGCGCCACTGGAACTCCAAGACCCCCTTCCGTGAGCCACTGTACGGGCTTATAGACTTTTTAATATATTAAAACTCACTATTGAAGCATAACAATGATGACAGAATCAGTTAATTAGCTCAACTATGAGGTTAGGTAAGTTAGTTGAGTTCGATATATATTACTTACTAAATTATTAAAAAAAGTTCACCCAACTGTAGGAAGATATATGTTTTAAAAAATTTTTTTTTAAATTTAGATCAACATGTATACGATTACTTGACTAGGGCCCAGTTTTCCATAATCGTCCGCTTTTTGGGTGTGAACTTGAACGCGAATAAAAGAGATCCAGTTTATTTAACTAAATAATTTGCATGTATATTTAAAACAAAATTCTAAGAGCTTAAATAATCAAAAAATAATAAATAATAAAATAAAATAATAAATTTATTTTATAAATTTATTTATTTAAATTTAAATAAATTTATTTAATGTAATTATAGGATTACTTGACTAGGGCCCAGTTTTCCGTAATCGTCCGCTTTTTGGGTGTGAACTTGAACGCGAATAAAAGAGATCCACAGTTTATTTAACTAAATAATTTGCATGGATATTTAAAACAAAATTCTAAGAGCTTAAATAATAATGAAAAATAATGGAATATTAATTCTTTCTTTTTTACTTTTTTTATTCTGTTTTACTTTATTTGGTATATTTCTATATTTGATTTTCTGCCATCACCTCAAATGTTTTTCAAGTATTTTTTTTTATTTGGATAATTTAATTTTATTTAGTATTTTCGTGTATGAAACTTATTTGCCAAGAATTCAAAATTCAGTAAACAAAATCCAGCAAAATTTTGAGAATGCACTGCATTTTAAATTATCCAAATAAAAAACTTACAGAACGGTGGAAAATAACAAAAATAAACACAAACTAACTCAAGAATCCTGTGGTTTCCTGACACTCTTAGACTAAAAACCTGCATTTGAAAAATGTGCCATGAATTTGATGATAGATTTGATGAATATTGTGTGAAACAAAATGGTATATATTTTTTATATAAAACTTCAAGTCGCTCTTCATGTTTAGAGTATTTTCGTTTAATATTTGAATATTCTGTTGGGCTTAAAAAATCGTAAATTTTTATTTTCCGCTCATTTTTCTAGACCATCTTTTGTGTGAAACTTTAAGAAAAACCCAACAAATGAACTTTTTGTGCAGTTCCAAACTCAACTCAAATCTCAACTACTGTTTGAATCAAAGTTACGCTTCATAAAAATTGCGTCTTAGAGCAAACAGTGGGGACACACTGGCGCCACATAAATACTGCGCCACATGACTACTGAGCGGCGAGCCGAGCGCCCAGCACCACACATTCATACGCGCCGTCATTTGTAGTGCATCTAATTTATAGGCTTAGCCACAACCAATGCCGACAGCAACAAATAAAAGGCAGAAGAAGACAAGGCAAAGCTGCAGCCAGTGCTCGGTGCAGAGGCCGAGCAAACAGCATGTCGAAGCGTTGCTCCTTTCATTGTGATTATAAATTATTGTCTGCCGCTGCAGGGTTTGCGATCTTTGGTTCACTGCACACAGCGCGACAGTCAGTGGAGGGGCTGCTTTGCATATTTTGCTCGTACTTACTTGTTTGCGAAATGTCCTTGCGAGAACTTATGTGGAGAAAAGCAAATATGAGCTGCTTGGCAACATTTTGTCCCAGCAAAGTGTGACAAAGCACCCAAAGGTTGTGGGCTGTTGACGCAGGTCAGTGAATCGAATCGAATTTTGACTATTTAGTTTTTCAATAATTGTAAAACAGTTGTTTATAATAAAGAAATACGGCACGTGCTGCTGCAAGGACAACAACAAAAAAGCACAAACAAGCTGGTACAACATTGAATGCGGAATGTTGTGGATGTGCGGCTGTTGAAAATAGTCGCTGTTGCATGTAATTTGGTTTTTGTGCGATTCTAATGCCCAATAAAATTTAATTTCTTGTTGTAATAATTTGTTAGCTTAGAGCTTTGCAGCGACGTCGACAGTAGGCGACTGTGAGCGGATGATGCAAGCGTAGTCGGGCGGGCGTGTCGGTGTCTTGTGGGAAATGTTGTTGCTTTTATTTTTGGATTATTTTTCTTCAATTTCAGTCGCTGTTGGGCGTTTCGGTTTTTTGATGAAAATTTATAATGTTGTCTTAACAGTAAAACTTTTTATGCGCACATTAAACGGAGCGTATGAGTGGCATTAAATAAGAATTACGAGTGTTGCGTATACGTACCGTATGCCGCAATTATGTATTGTGTGAGTGCTACTATTTGTTTTCACTATATGTGATTGTGTTAGCTTATACGCAAATTGAGCTGTTCGAAGAAAATTGTAACTTTCAGTCTCTCGTTCGCATACAAGTAGTCCAACTTGCAAATATTGTACTGCATGCAGTTAACTTGCATTTGTAATTAGACGCCATTGCTACCAAGTAAATGTAAATAGATGAAAATTCGTGTTTGGCAGTGAGATACGTTGGCAGCGCGCAAATTTATGAGCCATTAAAACAATTAACAATTACGAAACACGCTGCAAGTGCTCGCTCCACTCCTTCTACACAATTCACACTCCACCTTTGGGACAACTTCCGCGACGTACTCAGCCAAATAGCGCTCAAGTTAATTAGCATCTCGATGGCAGTCGCCCAACATGGCCCGCAAAGTTGGCCCCCAACCAGCGACAGGACAACAAATTTGCCGTTACGTAAATTAGGTGCGCAAACTTTCGGCTGCCGGCGATTTTGCGCGATATTTAATTGCTGCAGAATTTGAAAAATTCATCACGCTTTGTTGCAACATTCATCGATGTCCCCGCATCTCGACACTCGCTGCCAAGGGATCTTCGCCAAAGGCAAAGGACCAACAAAAAAGTGACCAAAAAATGGCAAATTCCTTCGTAGCTGGCATGCAACTTTTTTCACTCGCAGACAATGTCACATTTTATTCGACTTGGACTTTTTGTCGCTCGACAATTGCAGTAAAGGAATTTGTGCACGAGTGACACCAACAATGCTCCGGACATGCTGGCAAATAATTCTTTCACCGCTGCTGCGGCGCTCACTCTCCGGCAACGGCCGGAAATTGGCAAGTTTGTGTTTTTTCTCCTCCACTGAATCGGCTGCATATGCTCCACTTCGGCTGCACTTTTTTTTTACTACAAGAATGGAATGATTTTTTTGTTTGTTTGGGACAAGGCATTCACTTGGAAATCGCCGGCCGGATATGCTGGTCAGCGGCATGCAGCAAAATTGTTATTCACACTTTTCACTATCATTTCCGGCTCATTTTGCGCGTCGCTTTGTGCGCCAGCACGCTGAAGATTTATTGCCGCACGCCTTATTGATAGCAAAACAGCGTTGTTGTTTTTTTTGTTCGTTTTCAATAATGGCTGGCAATTTGAATTCGATTTAAATTGAATGGCGTTGGCAGAGAGAAGTGAGTGTTTTAATTGTGAGCATTTAGATTGTTGAAGAAGAGAGTGGGAGGTTTGTATTAGTGATAGATCTGTTATATAGAAACAGAGTTGCACTGTGTTGACTGTAATTAAATTTAAAAAAAATTCCTAAAAGTATGCTTGATGTAGGACTTTCAAAGTCCTACTTTACAAACCAAGTAGTGTAAAATTAATAGGGCGCACAATTTGATCTGTTGATGGCATACTTTTAGGAGTATAACTGCACAGAGTAAAAAATTTAGGTTTTCTGTTGGGTAAGTGGGTAAAAGTAGCTGCTCCGAGGGAGCTCTCCCACACCACTGAGACCGATTATGATACGACAAACAATTTGGACTCAGACAAGCTTACTTATAAAACCAATTTGATCCTCTGAAGTCCTGTCTGTAGCGATAGAAGTTTAAGCGTGCGGTTTTCATCTTCTTCATAAAACCAGTCTTAGCCTCTGAAGTGCTGTATGTAGCAGTAGAAGTCGAAGTAATTGGTTTTCTATTACATAGGAATCTCTAATCTGCCGATCTGTAACTGCTAACTGCTCTAATTTATTCTAGGATGTTTCCCTGGAAGGTATCCTTACAACGCAAGTAGAATAACTTATGAATGACTCATAGAAAAGACAATCATGATTGGATATTAAATTAAGGTGGGTTTTATTTAGAACAGGAAGGTGTAACTTTGTTTATTTTAAGGGAGACCAAAAAATATTTTTAAAAAAAATTTAGACATTGTTGTAAAGAGGAGTGAAAGGAAAAATTTACGTTCGGATTTGGCGTTAAACTGTAGGTCCCCTCTCTCCCTTCTCCTATCCGTTTCAAATGTGTGTTGAAAAAAAAAAAAAAAAAACCGTTTTACTTACACATTTCAAACGGGTACAATTTGTGGTATCACAATGGGCCCATATAGAGGCCTAAGTGTGTCTCATACAGAGGCAGCCACTACAACCCTGCCAGACACGTGTGATCGAAACTCCAACACATTTACAAAAATTCTCGGTGAAACTAACACATTAACATTTACAAAGGAAATTTTTAAGTATGTTCCATGCAAGCGGGAAAAAGAAGTTTCAGTACGTTAAATTTCCCTGTATGAGAAAACGAGATGACAATATATGTCCATACGGCACGTGCCGTTATGACGCTTGCGCCCATGACGCAAATGTCAAATTGTGAAAAGTGAAACAAAAGTGTGTCAAAAGCAGGTCTGCGGTGGAAAACTTAAAAAAAGATAAGTACAATTGTTTATTTTTTATAATAAATATTTAAATTAAATTTTATTTAAAGTAGATGAGAAGTGTATCAAAAAAATTGTTTACCTAATGTTAGCGTTCTTTTCATTGAATCTTTGCAGATTGTGTTCAGCGCTAGCGCTCCTAACCTCAAAAATGTCGTGGACTGTGGGTGAATTTCATTTCATTATTTTTCGAAAATTTTGAATAATTTCATTTTTTTGTTATGTACCTACTATAAATGTGTAAGTTTTCAAAATGAATAATAATAATAATAATAGAAAACCTTTTTTATAAAAATAAACATATGAAATAATAAAATACCAAGGCTTTTTTATTTTCAATCATCTGTGATAGGTTTATACGTCAAGTGTGATGCCATTTGATATCACTGGTGAGAGAAATTTCATCAGCAGTGACTAATCACACGTGATTGGGATTTGATCATTGCTGATTAGAGTGAGCGAGACAACTATATGTTGGACCACGGTTTAAATCGCCTGTGTACGAAGGTGATGCAGAATCACATGTACACAAAAATACCCATCACATTTTTCACACTGCTAGTGGAAAAATGATGGGGGATTGTGATCAAAATTTCATCACATGTGATTGTCATATGATTGATCAAATGATGGTCACTGTCCTTGCAGGGAACCTAACCTAACCTAACCTGTAAACAGGAGTTTGGGGTAGAGAAAAAGCAGAGTGAGAGATTGAAGGCTTGATGTTTTTTTAGCAAATTTATTTCAAGAAGTGAACAATTTTGTGATCTTACATAAGTCTTACACGATCTGCTCTTCTTATTATTTCACATTGTTTTTTTTTAATTAAATGCAAACAATTTTTCTTTAACAACTTTTCATATGCACTTACAAGTAATAATATAACTTAATTTCAGTGCTGCGCCATCCATAAATTAACACTGCCAAACGGATATAAATAAAATCATAAACAGAAGCAAACATTTAATGGCCGCAAAGATGTTCAACCAAATTACGTTTCTGCCAAAAATTGCACTCAAATGTCAGTGTCGTTAAAATGCGACAAATCGCAAATGATTTCGGCTTTGGCTGTGATTGCCGACCCTCCAGACCAAATATTTTACAGCCGCCGAGAATGCGTCGCCTGCGTTGCAAATTATTAACATTGCAAAGACATGAAAGCGCACAAAGCAAGTGCTCAGTCGACGCCATTCACCCACACACACACACACACACACACACAAACGTATATGAAACGAGTGCATGCGAAAGTGTCAAAAGCAATTGGCGAGAAATTATTTGTTTTTGCCAAAGAAATTCATAATTTCATTGCTTCGGACAGTGCGGCCTGCTTTGTGTCCTTCGCCGTTGGCTGGCGTCGCCTGAAAAGTTTGCACCCAACTTTGTCGTCCCGTCGCCCACAGTCCAGGCGACAAAAAAGACTAAATGCGGCGCTGATTCGTTGCGCCGCTTAATGATTTACGTTATTTGCATATTTTTCCACTTATGGCTGCGCCAGGCCCTTTGACGTCGCTCCCATTTTGTTGTTATTGTGGCTGGCACACAAAATTCATAAACGCTTTTTCATTTTCTTAAAACTTATTAGTGCATGCAAATGGCAAATGGCGAAAAAAATATTATTTTTCGCTTTCGGCGGCTGTTTTCCCAACTGTCTTGCTTTATAAAAATGTTTATTGTTGTTGTTGTTGTTGTTGCGGCTGGTTGTGTGGTGAGTTGTTTGGAGCGCACAGTGGCGGCTGCGGTCAGCGCGGAGTGCTGTAATTTATTTGTTTTTGCCAGTGCGGTTTGTGGCGCAACGTGACGTATGAGTGTTATTGTTTTTTCTGAAATAATAAACACGCAGCGGCCGCAGTTTGGCTTCAGACATTTCGGCGAATGTGCGACGGCGACAGCCTTAATAAGCGCACAGAACGTCGCCTTGGTGCAGTGTCTTCGGCTGTCTGCAGTGTGCAGCGCCTACAAGTCTACTGCAGCATTTTTCTTGGCTCGGAGCGGCTACCCGTCGACAAGTGCGACGCGTCTTGCGCGTTTCCTTCCTTCCATGGCTGCCAAGAATTCGTGTGGCAGCCACGAATCGCTGCCAACACATTACAAATTTTCACATTTGGCCGCAGTCGAAATGGAAGCGAACCATACACAGCCCCACAACAACAACAACAACGCAAACATACAAAAATGTGATTTGCAGCCAAAAGCGGGCGGAAGACAAGCCAAAAGTCGCTGCGCGTGGCAGCGAAAAAAAATCAAATTGCTGCGCACAGTTTGGCCAGTAAAATGTAAACATTGTTTCTGAGGCCGCGAGTGCATCTTCGAGATTTATGCCGATTCTGGCGGTTAATGGCGCTGCGGCTTTTTGGCACTGGAAGCAGCCGAACGCACGCACGCACGCCGCCTCAGCCGCAACAGTCACCAACACGAAAGAGAATTAAACGCGCTTAATCGCGAGAGCGCAAAATTTGGCTCCTTTCAGCGTTAACTTGGCCAAATGGCGCTTCGCGTTTTGGCAACTGGCGGCCAACTGCGTGCGCCACTCATAAAACTCATTCGGCGAGGAGGCAATGACGTTGCCAGCGCCGGCGCCGACGCCGATGCTGCCGTTGGTGTTTTCATTTTTCTTGGCACATCCTTTTGGCGCTGCATCACTACCAACAACAACAATGGGAGAGACGAGCGCGCGTCGGCATCTTCAAGGCTGCGCTGTGGCGCAATTCGCTTCTGCCATGTGTGGCCGCGCAATTATTATGATTTTTTAATTGCTGACGCACATTTTTGACGAGTTGCCCAGTTGTGTTGGTGTCGATGTTGGCGCTGCCGCTGATTGTTTATTGGCTGAGCGCCTGCTTGGCCAGCGCGCTGGGAATTCCCCAGCGCTGGGCCAACTTCGTCTACGGCCGGCCGACCGCGTTTTTGGCAGCAAAGTGGGAGTGGCGCAGGAGCAGCTGGCAGGTGGCAAATCAACGCTATTGTTGTTGTTCTTATTCACAAATTGTAATCGACGCAACACACGTAGTGGCAACACGTAGTTCAGACGTTGTTCGATTACGGTGGCGGCGGCGGGGCAATGCCGCTGTGGGTCATTCACTCGATTGGCAATTGTTGGCAATTTGGCCAAATGGGCTGCCTGGCACAATTTATTGGCTATCATACAAATATTTGGGTGCGGGCATTTGATTTGATTTGACGCTGCCAGCATTGCTGTGCTGACGTCGGCCGGTAGTCGGCAGACGACGGTAGTGGTTGTTGCTATTGTTGTGTTGTTGCCTGGTGTTGGCAACAGTTAATATCAAATGTTTGCCAATTTGTGTTGCATTTGTATGGTGAGCGAGGGGCCGAAAATCACTTGTTTGATTGGCACTCGATTCATGTGTTGTTGTTGTTTTTTGTTATTGTTTGCAGTTGAAAAAGTGAAAGTGTATGGGTGGTGAAATCGAAACGTTATTAGTTGGGTTGGGTTCAGTAAACCTGAGTTTATGACTTAAGGTCTTTGAGGACTTAAGGCTTAAGTCGGCTGAACAGTTTTTAGTATCACAGAGAGAATATTTTTTTTGCTTTGTCATTCTGTCAAAGTGTAACTTGATATTTTATTTGTCAACTCGTATTTCATAGACAAATTTAGATTAGATTAACAGCCCAATTCTGTACACTTGATAAATTCACCATATTGACTATTTGTCAAGTTTTTACTATTTGTCAAGAATCGGTATTCTATTCCCTATAATAAAAACTCTTTTCTTGATAAATTGTCAAAAATGTGAATGCTATTGACAACAGCATACAAATTGAAATTTTGCCTATTGAAAATGGAAGAATTGTGCATGTTAACACTTTTACATCAGAGAAAATAAAAAAAATTCCGTTAGCTCCCACGCCTATTGTGAAACTATTGAAAAAAAAACGCACGAACTTATGGACTGACCTGATAGATGAGCGTTTTTTCCAGCCCGAGCCAGGAATCGAACCTGGGGCGCTCGGTATGAGAAGCCAGCGCGCTACCCGCTGGGCTATCAAGGCCGGCTTTTTTTCAAAACTTACTTTTCTTAAATTTTTTGTCTTATTTTTTGACAATTTGACAGCTGTCGCATATTCACCTTATGTTGAATTAACCCTTATTCTCATACCCAAACTTACTAACGTCGTTTGGCACCCGGGGTACCCATTTCATGAAATTTTTAAGTTCTCAATATAGAAAACAAAATTTTTTAAATATATGATTTGTTCGCTTTTCACCTAAATAACGAGGATCCGGAAGGTAAAAAAAAAAATTTCATTATTTGTCAGTTTTTTTCACGAAAATACATCGCAGTGGGCACCCGGATTCCCGGGTATGAGAATAAGGGTTAAATGAGCTTTTTACTTTATCAATGTTGCATCAGAATGACAACAAAGCTTTTGCTTGATAAAAATTTTGACAAAATTCCTTGATAAAAAATTTGTCAAGAATACACAGAATCAGGCTGTAAGTTCGCACTTAGACTAAAACGTGTTCTGCAAAAACATGGAGTTGTAAATGATTCTGAGTCAGTGGAGGCGTAACTAAAAAAAATTAATTAGATTCAATTTTGTGTTAGACTAAAACCTATAAGTAAATCTGTAAAAAAAATTTTGAGCTCATGTGTCTTTGAGTTTGAAAAGTCAAATTGTGAGCACTAGCTTGCTACTCTTGGATAAGTTTTATTGAAGAAAACTCAATTTTTATATTTTCAATGTCTTATGAAAAGAAATACTTAGGTTCAAAGGCAATTTTGAAATTGCAAAATTAGTGTATTTAACCTCCAGTTTTAGCAGCATAACGATTTATACATGAGTTAATTAAATATTTTATGTTTGTCGTACGGTGCAATATATCTTTGTTTTATATAGAGACAAGTATTACATTTTTTATATCCTAAATTAAAAAGTTAGAAGGACGAAATTCAAGGATGTGGTAGTGTACATATTAGTTCTTAAGATATATTTTTTTCAAAAAAAACTATTGGAAATTTGCAAGGATATTCAAGGATAAAGTTTTAAAAGGACATTTTCAATACCTCTTCGTCCTTTTGCACCAAAACATTAAATTTTCTAAGATTCTAAGGATTTCTCTCTTTCATTTGATACCCATATTGTTATTCTACAATGCGCTCAAATTTTAAAATAATTTTTTGAAATAAACATGTCCTTGAAATTTCAAA
The DNA here is from genome assembly GCA_964056695.1 of Melieria picta. Lineage (NCBI taxonomy): Eukaryota > Metazoa > Arthropoda > Insecta > Diptera > Ulidiidae > Melieria > Melieria picta. The sequence continues at coordinate 130,675,063 of OZ057399.1, read as the reverse complement.
GTTCTTTAAAAAAAATCCAGATGTCCGAGAGAAAAACTAAAAACGCAGTTTTGCTACATTTGGCCCCTAGTTTCGCAAGTATATAGATTTTTTCGTGTGTAAAATTTGTTGTCGCACTGTGTTATTGATTGACGGAATTTGATGCTGAAATTTTGAGATGTTTGATCCAAGAAAATAGAGACCAGGTTGTGTCTTAGAGCCTAAACTAGTTCATATAGTCAGTTTCAGTGCACAGTTGTCAATTGAACACCAGAAGACACTAATCAACTGAACACTGAATACAAATGTCAAAAAGTTTCGTAGGAATTTTCCAACCGCCTGCAAAGTGCGTCAATCCCATGTGGGTGTGCTTGACATTGTTTAGCTACATACATAGGTATGAACACATGTATGCGGCATTATTAAAACACATAGTACCCGTTTTAGTTGGAGATTTATGTGACAAAAAGGCACAACAATGTTTTACACAACAATGTTTTTCAGGTCGTACATTTCAACGCTGAAAGTTCTTCAAGGTTGTTAGGTTGTTTTCAAAATGTATTTTTAGAAAACGCGTAGACTTTGTGCTTGGGGGTTTAATGGTGTGTGTGTGTAAAAGTTGGTTTGGTAGTGGAAATTTCAGTGCAATGCTCACAGTTTTAATTTTTTGCTCAAGACCAGCAGATAATCTGATAAAACTGTTTACATTTGAGATTTGAGTTAAAAGTTGAATTTGAGTAATATTGAAGAAAAGTCTAAGAATTCGAGGAAATCAATTCTTAGAGGTTGGTGGTGATTGTCTTTTTGCAAACAGGCATGTAAACAATCAGGCGCGGATTCAGAAAAATATTTCGGGGGGGGGTTTCAAAAAGTAATTCTTTAATATTTATAAAATGCCTTTAATTTGTATGTAGTTTTATAGTCGATCCAAATATTTCGAGGGGGCTTTCAACCCCCAAACCTCCCCCCCCCTGAATCCGCCACTGTAAACAATCGAAGTGTAATTCATGGTGTGAACAACTTAACAACATTCTATGATAGAAATAGTAACAAAGCCCCCAGAAAAAGCCAATTATGTGACGCCACTTTTTAGACGGCTGGACTTACTGATAGTCAAAATTCATTCTTTAGAGTGCAGTAATATAATTCTTCTTCTAATTTGGTAGACAATGAAAGCTAGGTAACTTTAACTTGATATTAAAAAAAATTTGATTTTTCTTATTAATTAAGAAATTTTCTCTTCAATTGAGTCACTTTGTTCTTTGTTTAAAAAGAATTATTATTGAACTATTATCGAATCATGTCTTGAAAAGCGCAAAAAAAAGGCGCTGTAAAATTTTGTTTTGGTCTCTTTGATTTGTCTTTTGAGTGCCTCGATTTCTAAATCATCCAAAAGTGCATTTCAGTTGGCGAATTGTTGTTGTTTTTGCTTAGGCAAATCTGCAATAGTGCGCACTTTTGGCGTTTTAATGGAAGATTGTAAAAATTTAGAGCAGTTTTAATGGTCGAAATTGCCAAAAACATCTGCCGCCATCGAGCAGATGCAAACTGAACACAATTTTTATTAGATTTAAAATACAAACATTTTCCTTTCGTAAACAAATGGGAAAAGTATAAAAAGAAAAATTTGAGAGCACAAATTGAAAACGGCTGATAATTTTGAATGTACCCGAGCGTTGAGTGGAGACTGCATTTAGAGTGAAATATTTCATGAAATTAGAAGAAAATTGCTTGCTGTGCCGTCTGCGGCGCGCTGAAACGGCATGAGGCCTCAACACACACACACACAAACACACAGCAACACGGAAATATTTTTTACTTCAAGTAACCGACAGCCAGCAACTGTTGCAAATAAATTAGACTAAAAAATTAGAAAACTATTTGCGCTAATTTTTATATTTATTAAAGTAATTTTCCACTTCTGAGGTCGGCCAGACGGCGGCAGACGGGTGTGTGGGCCGCTTGTTGTTGTGTAACGGTGCCGAGCGCAAGTTGCGAGCTGAACCAAGCCGAGGTGGCATGACCCTGTATGAGTTTTCACACAGCCAGCGCAGCAGCACAACAAATTGTTCGGTGCCGATGTCTCGAATTTTCCGCGCTAAAAATAAAAGCCGACCAACAAAAGCGCGGCCACTGCAAGAAATTAAAATCAAAATTAATCTCTTGTAAAAACAAAAAAGGTCACAAATAAGCGAAAAACACAAATGAAATAAATAAATGAGTGCATAGAAAAGGTGGAGACGCGTCGCGCTGCGCCGAATGTGAATTTGCATTGGCGTTGTCTGCACAAAATAAAACCGAACAGAGGGATTTTCAGAAAATAAAAATTGAAAAAATACAAAAATAATGCTAAAGATGAATTGGAAAATCCTCGAGCACGACGACGACGACGTAGAGTTCGCTTGACGTTTTTAATGGATTTTGCCGTATTGCGTTTTGCGTATTCAGTGTCGCCACACTTATACATACCTATATATACTTGCATGTATGTACATATGTATGTGTGCTTTGTTTTTGTTTTTCTAAGTGTGTATGTGCTTGTTTGTGTTGCTGTTGGGTTATTTTTGGCGTTTGTGTGGCTCGGCGAACGCGCGCAGATTTCGACAACGTCAAAGCGAAAATGCGCAGAAATGTCGCTTTCGAATGGCGGCGGCCGCACATCCACAGATCGATCGACGAACGTACCGTCACATGCTGAGACGACGGCTGCCGTGTTGCGTTTCACGGTGCGGCTAGATTTACGTTTCTCTGCGGTGTTGTTGATTTTTGTATTTCTTTGTTTAATTTTTTTTATGTATGTTTTTATTCTTGAAAATGTGATGACGCGCGTGCGATTAATGCCGAGCCATAACAAAAAAACATAAAATAAAAAAAAACATTAATGGGCACACGTCTTGAGTTTCGAGCGAAATGTTGTTCTATTTTTCAAATTGTGCGATTTTTATGCACACTTAAAACATATATTTATAGTTTTTTAGTTAAAGCTATTTATTTTTTAATTTTTTATTTTCTTTACAAAATGATTTAAAAATTTTTGAACATTTTCTTTTGTATTTTTATGCACCTACACTACTTTCTAGTCCAATTTTGTGATGTATTTGTTGTATGCTGTGACTGTTCTCTTGTTGTTGTTATTGCACATCACCCGTTAATGCCCGTCAAAAAGTGCAGCAACCGCAAATTAGTTTCGCCGCCACTTTTCCGCTCAGCCTTTTCCTTTTCGAAAATAGTTTTTCTATTTTACGAAATTTTAATTGAAACACATGCAATAAATTTTCAGCAAATAGCAAATGGCAATGCAACCAAACAGTTGTGCAAGTCGCGCAAAAAACATGAACACGATGAAGGCAAAGACTAAGAAGAAGAACAAGAAGCGCATCGACATGCACATTCACAGTAGTACGGTTTTCCTGCCGTTCGACGTTCGGCAGCAAGTGATTTAATTTTTTTGTTGCCATCCTCACTCTGCGCTGTGCATTGGTGCTAGTGTTGTTGTTGTTGTTATATTTTTAGTTGTTGTTACGTTTCTCTCGAACACTTTTAATTAAGGTTAAAATAGCAGAACAATTGTGTGTTCATGTTCGCGTCAGCGCGTTTTCGGATCGCTTGTCCGAGGTGTTGTTGTGTTGCTTTTTACGGTGTACATAGGTACTTGCATAACACTTGAAAAGAAGAGTCTAGAAGAGTCTTCAACTCAGTTTGTGAATAGAAAGAAAAGCCCTCTGCGGGGTGTAGTGGTACCGCGTGACCACTTATGCCAACAGTATAGCGCACAAGCCAATCGACAAGACCAACGTACATCAATCGGTGCGCGCGCCACTTTGTTTACATTTGCAAGTGTCAAGTGTCGCATGCACAAGAACGCCGGCGTCACTCAAGTGGCCTGCACTTGCACAAGCGACACATGTCACAACACATGTGGGCACTTGCACCGATCGCGCATTGCAATACGACCCGACCTACCGCAGGTCGACGCAGAGCGTTGGCCCACTTAGAGAAAGTGCCGCGTCGTCAGAGTTGACCCGCGCTGTGATTGGTTCGATGCAAATCGACTGGAAATGGAAGGAGGAGCACTGGAATTGCCCCTCCGCACAATCGTTGTAAATTTTAGTATATAAGACCTTGTTTTTCAAAAATAAAATCAGCTTAATGACAAGAGGCAAACTGCTCGTTTACTTTCTTAGACTCTAGCTCAACACATCGGCTCCTAAGCCATCCTCCGTTTGGCGCGACCCGCCTTTACAATAGGTCACCCCGAACTACTGACGACCGCAACACTGACATTTTTTCCACCACATGGCGATCCTGCCGACCAAACCTGAGATTCTGTTTTAAATGCATCAGCAAAGAAAACTAAACAAAAAGAAATAGAAAAACAAAAAGTATTTGTAAATTTTGCTACTTTTTACCACCGAAAATGATAATGATGGTCATATAATAAATTTTACAAAATTCACAACTAAACTGAGAAACACTTCGACCACATCTTCTGATTCTGAAACACAGACTAATGAAAAACCCACCGTAACACCGATCCTGCCCAACACGAACTGACGACACACATCCGACCTCGCAATGATGAAAACGCAAGCACTGATGACAATGGCACCGATCACCTTCATATTTACAGACAGCAAAGCGCTACGCAAACAGCTAACTACCAAAGTTGCGCACCTGATGAAACCCCATCGCAACCGCCCAGACGCAAGGGTTCTACGTAAAATTCGTCACCACCGTAAACCAACTAAGCCGCTCACTTGCAAGCCACCAACACAGCACCGAGTGCAGGAAATCACACAAGACTTGAAGAACGTTTTACCGAAGGATACACAGGTCCAGACCCAAGAAAAGTGCACCTTAATAATCAACAACATCTTTCTATATATTTACAATTAGTTTCATTTACATTTACAATTATTTTCATAATTTTACAATACAAAAATAAAAAACAAAAACAAAAAAAAAATGTACACAAGAATACGTAATAACAACATTATACCAAACTTATAGTCAACTCCAAAGTACACACCAGAGAAACATTTGCAAATTTGTCATTACGTTACACTATACATTAAGCATGGTAGAATAGAAGTAATGCAAATTAACCAGCAGTGAGATGAGATGTCAACAACTCAAATCACTATCAACCAAACTACAAAAACAAGAACCGAAGCAACAGAAACGATCCACGGTCATTACCAACAGCAATTAAAATGCTTGCAGAAAATATTAATAACCGACAAGGACGCCCGACTCGAATAAACTACATACAGGGAAACGAGGGCGACCCGGAGGAACAGAATTCGACTCCTCCGGGGGAAGAAGAACAAATAATAAACGAATATATTTAATAACAAACAACTTAACCAATTATGTAACATTCAAATGCAATCAATTTTACAAACCCATGACATTTCTCATTGACACCGGAGCAGACGTATCAATTTGCAAAGTAAACAACGACGACACTTTCGACATTAACACTGAAAACAGATGCAAATTAACAGGAATATCACCTGCAGAAATCAATTCGATAGGAACATTTAAACTAACATTTCCCTTAAGAGACGCAAAAACCGAACTAACCTTTCAAATGGTCAACAACGATTTTCCAATTATCACAGATGGAATTTTAGGAAGAGATTTTCTACTGAAATACATGTGCAAGATAGATTACGAAACCCTCACTTTAACAATTATAATAAACGAAATTGAACACGTATTTCCCATTACAACAAAAACCCCACACAACAAAACACACACAATTCCACCCAGATGTCAAGTCATAGTACCGATAAATTTAAACCTAGAAGAAGACAGCGTCATTTTAAACAAAGAACTCACAAACGGAGTATTCTTAGCCAACTCTATTGCACCAGCAAAAGGCAACTGTCACATCAAAATCATCAACACAACAAACAAAACAGTCACAATAAAAAACATAGAACCACAAATAGAAAAACTGTCAAATTACACAATATCAAGAACACAACACAGGAATAAGTGCACAAACAATAGCAGATTTGAAAAACTCATAGCCACGCTAAAGCTAGACACTTTTGACCCACAAATTAAACAAGAACTAGTGAACATTTTTCGACAGTACCAATCGATATTTCATTTGGAAGGAGAAGAACTCACTACAAACAATTTCTATGAACAGCACCTAAATCTAGAAAACACAACACCAGTTTATATAAAGAATTACAGGCTACCACAAACACAACAAGAAGAGATAAAACAACAGGTACAGAAACTAATAGACAGCGACATAATAGAACCCTCAACAAGCCCATATAATGCACCTCTGCTATTAGTACCGAAGAAAAGTGATGATAACACAAAAAAATGGAGACTAGTTGTGGACTACAGAAAACTCAATGACAAAATAATTAACGACAAATTTCCACTCACCCGACTAGAAGACGTTCTAGACGTCCTAGGAAGAGCCAAATACTTTTCAACCTTGGACATGACCAGTTCTTTCCACCAAATCCCCTTAGCACCAAGTTCAAGACCACCCACAGCATTTTCAACTCAAGATGGACACTACCAATTCAAAAGACTCCCTTTTGGACTTAAAATATCCTCTAATAGTTTCCAAAGAATGTTGACAATAGCTCTCAGCGGATTAAGCTCAGAAGCGTTCTTATACGTTGATGACATTATTGTGTTTGGATGCTCACTAAAGCATCACAACGCAAACTTAATCAAAGTATTTGACCGATTGCAACAATACAACCTGAAGCTAAACGCAAGCAAATGCCACTTTCTTAGACCAGAAGTTATCTATTTAGGCCATTTAATCACCGACAAAGGCGTTAAGACAGATCCAACCAAATGCGAAGCAGTTATGAAATACCCCACGCCAAAAAACGCAGATGACGTACGAAGATTCATTGCCTTCTGCAATTACTACAGACGTTTCATACCTGACTTTGCGAATATCGTCAAATGTTTAAACTCTCTCCTCAAGAAAGGGACACCTTTCATTTGGTCAGACGAGTGCGAACAAGCCTTTAAAAATTTAAAAGAAAAATTAGTCAATCCACCTGTACTACAATATCCAGATTTTAACAAACCTTTCATACTAACAACAGACGCCTCAGACTTTGCCTTAGGAGCAGTACTATCACAAGGTGAAATAGGACAAGACCTACCAATCTCTTATGCAAGCAAATCACTACAAAAACACGATATAAATAAACCAATTATAGAAAAAGAACTCTTAGCAATACACTGGGGAATAAATTATTTCAGATCATATCTCTACGGTAGAAAATTCGTTGTAGTAACTGACCATAGACCACTAGTTTCACTATTTTCTCATAAAAACCCATCGTCGAAAATGACAAGAATCAGATTAGACTTATCTGATTATAACTTCGAAATAATATACAAACAAGGAAAAATTAACACAAACGCGGATGCTTTATCACGCATAAAAATCGACAGCGACACCCTGAAGGCAATGATTCCAACACAGGAAGATAACGTACATGACGGCAAACGAAAAGAAATTCTAGCAATTACAAGGAGCAAGGCAGCAAATTTAAGAGCAAATGAAACAAAGAACATTGAAGATGCGCGCATTACTGAAAATGAGAATATTAATGAAGATAAGGGTACCATTACACGCGACAATAGGAAGGACAAATCTCAAGAGCCCGATCAACTCTACATATGGGAATGTACCTCTATGAACGACGTGAAAAATATGAAAAAATTGAAATTTGAAATTAAAGAAAAGCATCGGCCGATGATACATATTGATAATAATGAAGTGCACGTGACTTGTAGCGATGACCCTTTGAATCTAGATTCAATGTTGGAGAAACTACACAGCTCACTAAAGAACCTGCATATAAAGGAGCTAGCCCTTTGCAGAGAAAATTTTAAATTTGAAAATATTACAATGAATGCATTCAAGAAGAAATACAATGAATTAAATAAAGATAAATGCTCGCCTATAAAAATACTAATATACAACGCTCCACGACATATTCAAAGTAAACTACAACAATATAAACTAATAGACGAATATCATAACGCTAGCACAGCCGGACATTTAGGAATCAGAAAAACAATTTTAAAATTAAAACAACGCTATGCATGGAAAAACATGCGACAAATGGTAAAAGAATTCGTAAACAATTGCTTGACCTGCAGCAAGAACAAAACAATTAGGCACACAAAAGAAAAACTGGTCAAAACAGACACGCCAACAACAAGCTTCGAAACCATCACTATTGACACAGTCGGACCATTAAGAGTATCGAATGGATTCCGCTACATATTAACCATGCAATGCGATCTGACAAAATTTGTCATCGCACACCCAATAGAAACCAAGGACGCAAAAACAACAGCAAAAACACTTGTAGAACAGTTCATTCTGAAGTACGGTTGTTTTAAAACATTGAAATCCGACCGAGGCACCGAGTTCACAAATGAACTAATGCATAACATATGCCAACTACTTGACGTACGACAAATATTCTCGACACCCTACCACCACCAAACAATAGGGGCACTTGAAAGAAATCACAGAACACTACACGAATACCTACTGGCGTTCACAACTGAACATGAATGGGACAAATGGGTACCATACTACACTTTCGCGTATAATACGACACCACATGTCGAAACACTGTACTCACCGTACGAGTTAGTTTTCGGCAAATTACCGTCACTACCATGTGACAAAATATACGAAAACAAAGCTATTTATGACATTGACAATTACGCCAACGAAACAAAAGTTAGGCTACAAACATCTATAAATAAGGCTAGGAATATCATAGAATTAGCTAAAGATAAGAGAAAGATAAATTATAATAAGAATGTCAACAATATACCATTAAAAATAGGAGATTTAGTTTTTGTTAAGTTAGAAACAAATAAGAAATTACAAAGTCCCTACCATGGACCATACAAGATTGTAGATAGAAATGGAGTAAACTCCACAATAGAAATAAATGGTAAACATAAGATATTACATAACAATAACCTTAAGAAATTTCTAGGAAATAATGATATAGCAACTATCAAATAAAATTGTACAAAAAGCAAACACAAAATATACTTATTGCACTAAGAATTTAAATTACCCAATAAAAACTAAACATAGACATTATCTTACCCAACAAAAATATAAGAACACATACAATCATATAAGATAAATATCACATTGTAAATTTATTTGATAATAAGCCCCATCATATTGTAAAGCAATTCCAATGCCCCCCCCCCCCCCCCCCCCGAGATTCTAAGAATTATTCCAAGGAATAATTCTTCGCTTAAGGGTAAGGGTGTAGTGGTACCGCGTGACCACTTATGCCAACAGTATAGCGCACAAGCCAATCGACAAGACCAACGTACATCAATCGGTGCGCGCGCCACTTTGTTTACATTTGCAAGTGTCAAGTGTCGCATGCACAAGAACGCCGGCGTCACTCAAGTGGCCTGCACTTGCACAAGCGACACATGTCACAACACATGTGGGCACTTGCACCGATCGCGCATTGCAATACGACCCGACCTACCGCAGGTCGACGCAGAGCGTTGGCCCACTTAGAGAAAGTGCCGCGTCGTCAGAGTTGACCCGCGCTGTGATTGGTTCGATGCAAATCGACTGGAAATGGAAGGAGGAGCACTGGAATTGCCCCTCCGCACAATCGTTGTAAATTTTAGTATATAAGACCTTGTTTTTCAAAAATAAAATCAGCTTAATGACAAGAGGCAAACTGCTCGTTTACTTTCTTAGACTCTAGCTCAACACATCGGCTCCTAAGCCATCCTCCGTTTGGCGCGACCCGCCTTTACAATAGGTCACCCCGAACTACTGACGACCGCAACACTGACATTTTTTCCACCACAGGGGATACTCGTATCAAGTTGAATATTTATTTATTTTGGTTAATTATTTCTTATAATTGAATTGCGTGTATGAATATTTATATTTATTAAAGGATCGTTTTTCCTTCTTATATTAAAAAAATAAAATTGACTATAAAACAATTTTAGTTATGGCCTGCGGTCTTTGAACCAAGAACTTACGGTTTCGTGTAACGTCTTGAACGATTTTTTTAACTCTCTGGCTACAGAATCTCTCACGAGGCAACAACTCTATTGCTGAGAGTGAAATACAAATTAAAAATAAAAATTGTCGAGGCTCCACAGAACCCGGCATTGAAGAGTCCCTTAGTTCACAGCAACTTGAGCAATGTTGCTAAATAATGTTGCGGTCCGTACACGAGTTGCCACCTTGCGCTAAGTCCTACTAAAACCATGTTCGAATGCAAATTATTCACATCCGTGTGCCATAAATTTCCAAAGAACACGTCCACTTGTGGTGTCCCCATATGCAACACATGCAATGGGCAGCTCAAGCCAAGGATGCAAGAGCTTTCGGTACGTGCGTGTGTGTGTGTGTGTGTGGCTGCTGGTCAACACACGCCAAGAGACCCTTAAGAATCGACACTGGTGCGCCGCTCGCCGTTCACTGCATAAATCAAGCAAAAGTGCATAATTAACACTTGCCGCAGTTGCCCACTTAGTTGGCAGCCATTCAATGACAGCGGCCACATGACGTCACAGCCAGCATATTGACTGCTGCTGGCGTCATCGAAGACGCCGCCTGAGGCCGCGACCTAAGCTAACAAGTGCAGTGAGGAATGCAGCCGAAGCCATTTCCAAATCTCAATGAGCAGCGAACGCAACTCGACGGCTGCCTCCCCCGGCCGCTCAACATCTCAACAAGCAAATGCGAAGTGAATGAAGTGGAATGTGTGTGTAGCGGCATTGGCTGCCAAGAGCCGCTCGCGTAGACGCTGTGGCGTGTGGCTGAATGGGAAAATGTCCAGAAATCTATTGGCAAAACTCCATGAACATAATTTATGCAAACTCATCGCGGCGCGCACTGGGGCGGAGGAGCGCGCGGCGACGCAATCCGGGCGTTGCTGACTGAGTGGCGAGCTGCGGCAGCGCCATTAACATTTTCAAGCTAATTAATTGTGCTTCAATTAATGCCAATGAATATCTACAAATAACAACTAAATGTCTTCGCAGTGAAATATTATGACGCAAACTGGAATAGGAAATGTGGTGGCAATAGGTTTTGGCACAGATTTTTTATTTGATTTGATTTTTTATGATCTATGCGAGCATACAACGAACTGTATGTATTTTTTTATGGGCCAATGACTCAATTACTACTTTTTTAATTGGAATTAGTTTTTAAATGAATAAAAAAGAAATAAAATCAAATGAGCATTTAATTGCAGCCAACATGCACAAGTGGCAGCTTGCAAGCACACTGAAAGAAAAAATCCCGTAAATATTTATAAAAAGTATTAAAGTCCATTTCTGGTTCTACTATCACTAAATAATTTCATAACTTACATTCAGGTTGACCATTTCAAATTCTTTGGCCATATTAGAACTAACCAAAAACTCTAATATTTCACTAATATTTTCCTTGGTGTGTACGAAAACGTTTTGTATTTTTCGAATAAAAATTCTTGGCACCATTCACCAATGTTCGCGTTCGCATCAACACATGTAAGAATTTATTGACTTGCAACTTGCGTAGGGGAGTTTTTGGTTGGTTTTGTTTACCGAACAAAAATCTGGCAACCTGCGCCAATTGCAAGCAAAAGGAAACACCTTGCAAAGAACCAAAATAAAAACCAACACACACACACACACATACACACACACATCGACGTAAAACTGCAACCGCAGCGTATGTGTGCCAGCGGCGATTGCGTAATTTTTACGGGTTCATTGCCTGATTTTCGCATGAGAAATAGTTTGTGTGGTTTTTGTTGGTCGAGTTTTTGGAAGCGAGCGTGAGAAAAAATTCTTTGGCAACACTTCCTCAAGGGTAGAGTGGGAACTGTTTTTACTGGCCCAGCCCCAGATCGGGGAATGGCGGCCGGCGCTCAATTACAATTAATTTTGGCAATGAAATGTTTGAGTTTGTTTTCGAATTGTATTTTTGTGGTGATGCGTAAACAAATTGCAAAATTAAAATAAAAACGTGACTTTTGCGTAAACGGCTGTGAATGTTTGAGTTTTGTGTTTTTTCATTGTGTGTGTGTGTGAAAGTTGGCAGCGTTTGGTGTTAATTGTAGAATGTGATTTTGGCGCTCAATTCATTGATTAAAAGTGGACAGCATTGAGAGATTTGTTTTGCTTTGAGTGCACGTGTTCAGGATATCAGGACACAAGTGGGAAACTAGAGTGTCGAGAATTGTTGCGTTAAAAAGTGATGGGGAAGAAATGATTGTGGCATCATTACCAGATGGCGAGTGATGTTGATAGATTGTTGAGAAATGCAAAGGACATATAGGTAAAAGATATAAAAAGATATACATTTCGCTTACACGGAGTATCGCACTTCAAAATACCGAAATAATATGAAGACATTTTCTATTAATTCTTAAAATTTATGAATGCTTACATATTTGTATGGCAACTATACGATATATTAATTTTATATTTCTGCTTGCATACTTTTAGGAGCTCGTGAACTATTTATCGATTGTACAAGTTTCAGTTGTGTTGTTTTGAAATTTTCGATAACATATTATTTACACTAGAAAGACCATTGTGGTCATTTTGACGGTTTTTCATTTTTAAATATCTGTATCTTCTTGAGTATTTCTATCAACTTTTGCTTTGATGACTTTGATTTTTTTATCAGGTTCTACAATTAGTTCTACAATTAGGGTTCTACAATTACATTTAACAAAATCCGATGTGCACTTTTCGAGATATCATCGGATATAAAATTTAGTCTTTGTAGGTATGGAAAACTTGCAGTCTTTCTAGTGTTAAATAATCTGTTGACGTTTTTACAGCGTTAACATTAATATTAAATAATTAAAAATCATTAATAAAAACCCGATTTTCTACAAAGTCAAAACAAGAACCGCATTCGAGCTTTTAAGTTTTTTGTTTATAGTCACTTAGATTTTATTTTATTCAATATTTTTTAATAATTTAAAATAGCAACAGTCGAAAAAAAGAAATAATTTATATACTTTTATTTCTAAATGAAGTTATAAATATCTCCTAATTACTAACTAATGTAATCGTTCGATTTTCATTGCAGGCTGCTCGACGAACTCCTCCAATTCAAGTATAGAACAATAACAACAATAACAGTTCAATTCTGCCCCAACCAATGAAGCCCTACGCCAAATTGGCAGCACGCAAAACCTCCGCCAATTGGCAATTGCGACGGCTGTGCGGCAGCGTCATTGGCCTGACCAACCAATGGCGTCCGTCGGTCGGAGTCCTGCTCAAACCACCACCGGAAATGCATTGCACTCGGCAAACGAGCGCCGCGTCGCGTCGCCTCACGCCGTGCTGTGCACTCACGCCGCATGAGCCGAGCGAGAGAGGTTGAGTCCGTCGCCTCACGCGCCTGGGTGTGCAGCACGCGGAGTAGCAACAAGGCACGTTTGCCGCTGAAATGTGTGGCCAATGGAGTGGCGGCAGCTGCAGGCGAACAGTTGCACAATTGCCGCAAGTTTTGCTGGGAGACGAACGCCGACGAACGTCGAGAGGCACTCAAATGGCAACTGGCTGATTGGCTGCAAGCACCCGAAGGATGCGATGTGCGCCGGCCGACGACCAATCGACGGGTCGGCGCGAAGCTATCCGCAGCTGCTTGCGGTCAACGCAAGAAGCCACAGTGGGGGAGACACCAGCCCGACGCGGACAGCAGCGACACCTGCCAAAGCAACACCTTTGGCGCTGGCTCTGCACATTCCTGGCAGTCGAAGCCCCAACCTAATCAGCGAATTTCAGGCGCAAACGAAATTTTGCCAAAATGCAAAGCGCGCATGTTCGCTCCGATAAGCTTTAGTAATTTAGTAATTCTTGTAATTGTACATAAACTAAGCGCTATAAAATATCAAGTTTTATAGTCATTTAATTTTTTGTTGCGACATTTTTAATAATTGCAGTTCTGGTTCCCTTGTCCATAAGCTAATAGTAGTAAAAACGGAAGCGAGAACGACAGCCGGCGATCAACAACGCGCCCACTCGCGTCGTTTTCGATTTCCAAATATTAATTTTAACTCGATTTAATCCAAATGAATATACATTTACGTATGCGATTACTCACATATAGTAAGTTTGTAACTTATTACAAGTTTAATTATAACAATAAAATTAATTAAATCGATTGTTCAAGACAGTCAACATGAGGAAGAAGAAGAAATTCAAATAAAAAGATTGTAAAAACTTTGTGAAGCTTACCACAGCCGAACAGCAAAAAAAAAATTGCATTGTTGTTTTATTTGTTTGGATGATGGGAGATGTTAAGATGCAGGGGGTAACGGAATATTTAACCTATTCAGGTTCATGTGCAATTTGTAGGGGAATTCTTTGTAATGTGCCCATGGCATTTTTGCGTATAACTCGTTAGAAAATTAAATTATCGCCAATGTTAATATACCGTTTAAAAGAGGATTTAAAGAGCTATAATCCAAGGAAACACCTAATTTGAATTTGAAATTTCCCTTTTGAAATTTCCCAAAGTGTTAAGAATCAACACCCTAAATTTTTTTAATGTAAAGTGCCACCCCTCTAAAAAATCGCTAAAAACGTAGAAATCTCAAGCAAATATGCATGATTTAGAAAATTTATGAAAATGTATTGAACTTAATTTGAATTGAATAGAAAATGGCCGAAAGTAAAATCCAAATTGAATGGTAACGCATAAAACGGTTATTATATGGAAATTAATAAACAAAATTGAACTAATTTATTCCTCATGATAGGATTACAGAAAAATTGACTAAGAACATTTTAAATTCATTTTAATGACGATTCCGAGCAATAAAAAGGAATTTTACCGATACTACAGAACAATCAAAAAAGAGGGGTGGCACTTTACAAAGAAAAAAGTGGCACTTTACATTTTCACGCCATTTTGGAAATCATTGAATAAATTTTCTCCTTTTACGATATGCTCGGATATTATTTCGGATTATTTTGGAAATCATTGAATACATTTTCTCCTTTTACGATATGCTCGGATATCATTTCGGATTATGAAAAACCATTAAAAATTAAGTCCAACGCTGATATTTACCTTAGTTCTTTACACGTATTTGATGTCTTTTTCACCGCAAGAAAAACCTTCAGTTTTTATTTTCAAGTTTTTTCTTAACCAAATTTTACATTTGTTTTTACCCAGACTGTGTTATTGCGTATGTTCCCTCAAAAACCACATTAAAATTGATGTTGTCATATATACCTTAAATGACGGTAGGAATTTTGTTTCTTGGATTGCTGGAACGTCAAAATCGAGCAGGGGTGGCATATTACAAAGAATGTAATGTATGTAATTACAAAGAACTCCCCTACCATAAAAAGGTTTAAAAGTTTTAAATACAATTTTGAATCGTTTAAAAATCATCAATCAATCGTTAAAAGATCATTTGAATCATTTAAAAATGAAAAAATATTTATTAAAAAAGAAAAACTTTCATAATTATGAATTTTTGTAAGTACTTAGATAATTTATGATTATCAATCGGTACAAATCATTTCAAAATTGAAAAATTTGGCCATAAATTGAGGTAAAAGGGTTAAAAGAGTAAACAACTATAAAACGAGCAAATGTTATATATAGTATATATTTACCTCTACATTTTGAGAGTTCAAATCTCTAAATATCTGTTCGTTACAAAAACTGAGGGTGACTAATATGGTTTCGAATGGTACTGGGCTCAAACGTTATGTACGGAACCCTTTCCCCTCCCAATAATAAATTGCTCTGTGCTCACTGTACGACTTTCACAATTTCGGACCTGAAAGTATGAACCAGAAATCGTGTAACAATTTTTGACTTTTGGGGAATGTGGTTTTATAGAAGTGCATATAGACAAGATGCAAAGCGTTCCATTTGTATGGGATGGATGGGATGGGAACGAATGTCTACTGGAATTAGGCGTCCCAACTATTAAAACGGTTTAGGGAGGACATAATTTGGCTTGAGGAGGACTTTATATGGGAACTACTTTGTTTCAGGAGGACATCATTCCTTTAATATTTCACCATGTTTTTAGAAAATACAAGTGTAAAAAGAGAAAACCTAAAAGCACATGTAAATCTTAACTTTTTAACCACTTTAAAAAATAAAACAAAATGCATAATTGTGCGACTGTAATCAACAATATCAAATAATATTATCAATATCAACATGCATTTGCATTTGTATTATTAGCACTTAGGCACACAACATTTTTCATTTTTAAGTCTAATTTTTCCAATGCGGACTTAATCATGTTGAACATTCCAGCAGCTGACTCATCCGGATTTTCAACGAAGTCTATAATTTTATTTTGAATGCCCAAAGCAGCATCGAAATATTGGACACAAATTGGAAACATTTTCCTCATTAATTGATTAAGTTAAATAAAAAAAATAAAAAAAATTTAATTTTAATTTGAGCTTGAGGAGGACGTTTTGACCTTTGAGGAGGACGGAGGACATTTTCTGTTCAAGGAGGACTGTCCTCCTTAAAGGAGGACGGTTGGGAAGCCTAACTAGAACAGACGCTGAAGTGTGGGTCAAACAACTAATTTGACTGCGAAATTAGTAGTTGGGTAGCTGAATTGCGCTCAGATTTGCAGTTTTCTCGCATAATTAACTAAGAAAATAGATAATTTTTGCGTTGAAGACAATTTAGAAGTCACATTGCGGGTAACAAACTCCGTTTCCATTGTGAATGATTTTTGCTCTTATCGCAACAACTTTTTCCTACAGATGGCGCTTTCGACAATGCGCGCGAAAACAGCTGCTTTGCCAACAACAGCTGATACTTGTTTGTGTTTGGTTACCTTAAAAAAAAACCGGCAACTGGCCGCAATTTTAGTTGCAATTTTTCAAGTTAACCTTTAAAATGCCGCCTCAAAAGAAACGTTTACCAATTAATTTGCTGCGCCAACAACAACGCGAGCAACGACATTCGAATGTTGCAGTCAGTAAGAAGAAGAAGACGAAGAAAACGTTGCGCAGATTCAAGAAGCGTAAAGATTTCGAATGCAGCGAACTGGATGCACTGGTGCAGGCCACCGAACAGGAGCTGCGCAAGATTCTCACACAAACCGAGCTGCTGTCGGACATTCCACACGATTGCACGCCGGACGAGCTGCTGGGCGAGGTAACTGCTGCTGGGCATTTGTTAATTAAATTTGTTGTTTATTCATTGTTGTAATCGTGAAGTTCGTTCAACTCTTAGTGTACGTCATGTGCCAGTTGTGGCTTTGTTGTTGGTTTGGCAGCTAAGATTGGAGGGCGACCCCAATTAGGCGCTAATTAAACGATTCTGAGTTCGATTCTGAGGGATTGCTTTGGTGTTGGCCTAGCAAAAGCAAAACAGTCATAGTGCGCTGTGACTAATTTGAATGGTTTTCGGTGATTTTCCAGTGGGAGGTTTTTGTGTGGCCAATGCAATCAGTAGAAGTGGAAGTGTTTTTCTTGCATGTTTGCCGAGTCGTGAAAGATGTTTGTGTAATGCTTGCAACTTCGCGCTGGTGTTTGCATTTTACATAATTGACTCGACATATCTACTAGATCGCAGTACACATGTATTATAAAAATTTAAAAAGAAATATATTAAAAAATTGAAATGTTAACTAATTTACTTAAGTTCGTTGGTCAGTAACTACCTAAATTAAATTACTTTTAGATTATTTAAACAACTTTATAAAGTAAATGTTTTTTCAGCTTCAGTAGCTTGCAGACAGAAAACCATAAACTGTCCGAGAAAAAGATTAAAATGATTTCTTTAAAGCAAAATAACAAATTTTGAGAATGGAAGTCGCACAGCAGCGAAGCCAGCGAACACCTAAGGCGGCACTCTGTGTTCCGGCCATATCGGTATTTCCTACTAGAGGCCCTTTGATCTCATTAAGAGTTATAAAACGGCAAGCTATTCATTTTTCTTATGTACCTAATGCGATTCACATCCATGACTTCCCCTTACTGCGAATTACCTAAAGTTTAACTAAGAACCTTTGCATGAGAACTGAAAACTACCTAAGATATCAACAAGAACCTTCTGAAGGAAACAGGAAAATTCAAATAGTATCTCTGGATTATTAAAATGTTTTCATCAAATAATTTTTGTTGCAGGGGCTTTAAAAAAATTATAATCTTTAGCGTAATCGCCTTCAGCCTTCATTCTCTAAGTCGCTATAGCAACAAAATCCTCACTTTTCTTTAAAACACGCTTAGAGCATAAATAAATGAAATAATAAAACAAAAATGCCAAAACCACTCAAATACAGATTAAATTTCTGAATACGTCAGCGCGCTGCTCTCGTGTTTCATTTACAATTGCGACTTGTGTGCTGATTACTTATCGCCAAATGCAAGTTTCACGAATGCTTATCAGACATTTTCAAAACTCATATTTCAGTTATTAGAATTTAATACAAGTTTTGCTTTTTTCGCTATTTTTCTTTTCAGCTTGCACTGGCAAAGGGTCACGCTACAACGGTTTATGTGCTGCGCGATGGCCTGTCGACGCTGACAGTTGTGGTGCGTATTCTGCTCTACGAATATATATATTCTACATCCCAAGTGTGCGTCATTTGGTTTGGAAATTTTAAACATTAACTCACTGTCCGTCTGACTGAGTTGATGCAACTTGACTGAATGCTACAACTGTTTGCTTCTACGATGCTATTAACACATTAAATATTTACAAAAACTCGAAATGGCGTTAGGGTTCTGGCCGTTGGGAGAAGTTGCTTCCTCTCGTGTTCAAATGCCAAAGTACGCACAGTTCAAAATAGTCGACATCTAAACACAAATCACGTTGGAAAAACGTTGTGTTAACTTGAGCTTTGTTTACTGTCAGCGATCGGGGCGAAATTTCAAAATATGTAAACAATCGAAAACTCCACACTTCAGAGAGAAACAGTGGCATTGAGCTTTTTGCTGTGGGCAACAGCGTTGCTGTTGAAACAAGCAACCAGTTGTATGGGTATTTACGTTTTTGTTTAATCATTGCACATGGAAATTGCGTATGTTTCGATTTAGTTAAAAAACTTAAATCACTATAATGCTCGAGTTGAAAGATGTAAGGGCGAAAATTGATGATAGACTGGTAAACAAGCACCGAAATTTCATTTAAAGCCAAGCTGTGTTCTTTCGAAGATGTAGAATATTTATTTACATTTGTTGAGTGAGGTAAAGATTTTGTGTACGACTTTTTGCATTTATGTAGAACACAATCACCTACTTTTCGCATTTGTTAGTGGGCGCAATTGGTTTGCGTTGGCGTCGGAGCACAGCATCAATTTGCTGTCTGCAAATTGCTTGAGCAAATCAATCGCAAAGCGCACACTAGACGCTTTTAAAATTGGGTTGAATGGTTGCGACGCAAGTGCACGTCAAATGCGGAAGCCGGCTCGTGCGATGTATTTGCACATCACTGTGCAGTCGTACAAAACACGCCGAACTTAATTGGGTATGTCGAAAAGGCAATGCCAATAATTCTATTCGAAACATTTTGAATTGGTGTCGAGGTTATTGAACTTCGCGATCCAGTTATCGGCAGCGCCTCAGCTAGAAAGCGATGTTGAAAATATTCCATTTTAAAGCAAGGCTTATCAATTGATGTCAACCTTTGCGAAATTCTCTTGATTTCCTGTAGTCTTTCAACAATCTAGAAATGCTGCGACTGTAAAATATTGTAATTACTTTCAATGACTGCAAACAGCAGCCGCACGATTCATTCCCAGCCGCAGTGACGCGCTCGAATTGTTCACTGCATTTGTTGTTGCAATTAATTAAATTTAATTAGACTCATTCACTGCTAATGACGACCGACATTTGTCGAGATTTAGAGGCTTCGCAGCCATTGTTTGTGTGATAAGCAGTGCGATGCTTCTGCGTCGAGCGCCATGTCTGAGCGGACAGCACTTAATGAAGACATTTTAATGTGGCCCCATAGTTGTTGATGTTGTTGTTGGTGCTTTGTTAATTTCAATTTCAGTTGGCGCGAAATAGGTCGCGCCAGCCGAACTTGAAAACATGTCAATCGCATTGAACGTTGCGAGTATTTCGCGCTTTTGTCAACACATTTTTTCACTTCATTTGTATGACTTCTGATTTAGCATTTTGTGTGCTTGTGATTTATGTATGTTTTAAGTTCAAGGCTCGACGCTCGACGAAACGCGCGTCAACCGCATATTTGCTCAAAATCATAAATGCTGTTGGTTGTGGTTTTGTTGCTCTAAAACAGGCTTTTTGTTTGTGTTTAGCGCTGACCAGGCGGAAGCAGATTCTCTGAGAGTACTAGCAAGCCTTAAAATCAGCGCTTCGCAGTGCAAAGTCGCTAATAACCCAAGAATATAATTTTGCCTCCAGAGATAGCTTGGAGCATGTAAAAGCGTTAACTTTGAACGTTAAGGAATATCAGTGATTTGAACTGGTTTTGACATTTTACAAATAAAATTTGAGCAGAAGCAGCATTCAGTATTTGAAAAACAGTTTCCAAAGTCGAAAGAGTTTTAAACCTTTGTACCTCTGTACAAGTGAATCTCAGTGTTGTCATTATACATTTCTGGTCAAGCTAGGAGGGTTTTTTGTTTCTCAAGCTTATGCAAGTGTGTTGTGTGTATTTCTGCTCTTCATATATGTATTTAAACTATTCAGAAAACTTGCACGAAATTTCTTCTTTATAACAACATTAACAGATAATGCTTCGCTCTTTTTTCTCTTTTAATCCATCGGCCATGCGATGAACGGTGTAAACAATTTGCTCACGAGCAGTTGCCGCAGAAAAAGCCTACGATCGCCAACCTCAAGAGAGCGATCGAGTCGACCGCACGTGTTCAACTTCAGCGAGAGCTGCGCGAGCGCCACGAAAATCGCTTGAAACGTCGCGGTGCAGAAGCCGCAACAACTACAGCAATGGTCTCAACTACTACCACTACTACTGCAGCCGAAACTGGAAAGCACAGCGGCAGCGCCGACACGAAGGAGCAGCAGCAAGAGCCGGTTGATTCGTCGGCGACGTCGCTGGAGCCTATCAGAAGTACTGGAGAACTCGTCTACTCCACAACGCGCTGCGGTCATCCACATCGACCGAACGTTTCGTGGCGATTTCTATGGCGCGCTTACGCCCTCTTCAACGTAGATACGAAGGAGCCACTGAACGACGAAAACGGGCGCAAATTGCTGAGTGAATGTGGCATTGAAAACGCGTCCACGTTGAAGTTTTGCAATCGCGACCGATACTTCAAACGTCGCCGCCAATAATACGAAAGCAAACAATCCAAATATATTAATGAGAACACATCTGCGTCCGTAAAAACTTGCACTGTAAAAAAATCAACTAACAATAACAACAACAACACAAAGCATACAGCCATCCATCATCAAGACAAATGCCAGTCTGCGTTTCCATGTCACACAACGTTCCGCAACGCCCGACCAGCGACAGAAAACGAAAACCGCAAACGCAAAAGGAGCTCAACAACAACCCGCGCCAATCCCCGCCACACATTCCGGCACCCGCATGTGCGTCGGCTGCTGCTGTGGCTCGACCACCACCACGCCGTATACAAAGATGAACTCGACCAGCGAGTGCAACATCTTCAATCGGCAGTCGCTGCTGATTTCACTGCTCGCATTGGCCTTCATTTGCACGCTGCAAATTGACCTCATTCGCGGTGCATTCGAAGATGGCAACAACAACAACGTAAAGATCACCAAACACAGTCTGGAGCTGACGCAGACCATCAACATACAACGGCAGGAATATCTGCAGAAACAATGCGAGACGCTGGGCTACCACACGCTGACCATGGACGATCTGACCGAGGAGCAAATGGATCACATGATTGTCGATCAGGAACACAAGTTCCTCTACTGCTACGTGCCGAAGGTGAGTGGACTGGCGCCCAGCACGTTGGTTCCGCATTGCAGAGGCAGCAAATTGCTGCTGCAGTAATTCGAATTGTAATTGCATTGCTACAATTTCAATTTCTACCGTTGCGAACAAATATTTGACTAACGGCGGCAGTGAAAGGCAAAACGAAATCGGAGCTTGTCATGTGAGGTTTGTGCAAGCGCGGTTCGAGCCGAAGCAATGACCAGCAGGTCAAAGTGAAACATAGAAAAGTGCACGTTCTGGTTTATGGTTTCAGACTGTAAGCCAAATTCGATAAGACACCGTGTAGGATTCGGGGCAGAGCTCGTACTGAGGCTTTTCGCATTGGCAGACAATCCTTTGCGCGTTGAATAGTTATTGCTTTTGCTGCTTGTGTTACGCGACTGCATGGAATTTATTAAAAATGTTCAGCTGCGCTCATATTGCAAAAATTTGCAAACGCTCATTAAACGAAACTATATGGTCAGGGTTTGTGGTGTTTTGTAAGTATGTTTATGCGGTTAAGGCTCGTTCAGTGCTTGAGTTTTACGACCGCTTGCCAAGAGTCAAAACTCAGCAGAATTGCTAATAAAACGACGCTTATTTACATTGAACTCTGCTGCACTCTTCAAAGTGCTGTGCAATTTTCCTCGAAAAATTTACATATTTTACTACTGCACATTAATCCAATGTAAACTAACATAGCGAATGTAGTTGCGTTGTGGCCTCTAGTTGCCTTGTCAGTGTGTGTGTTTTGTTAATTGCCGCCGCCCTGATATGACTTGATTTCTCAATAGGTCAATGTAAGAGTCATTGATAACTAATTGACAATGCTTACATTGTGCGGGATAGAGGCAGCAGATGAGATGAAGAGAGTAGTACGAGCAGAAAAGCAACTCGGACTTGGTAAAAACTAGAAATGAAATTAGTGATAATTTGAAGTGAATTCTAATTGGCGTATGGGATGCATTTTTATGGAAATCAAAGTGCACGTTTTCATTAGTTTGCAGCGAGACAACTGGTAGCGTTCAAATTTCTACAATCTAAAGTTTATAATGTAATATGTAATGTAAAATAATTGACTTTTAATTGTTGGGTTGCTGTTGAGTAAAAATTGCTGAAGTGTTGTTTAAAAATTTCCACAATATGAGCAAAGAGTAGGGGCGAAAAATTACAATTGATACGAAGTCAGTTCGTATGTAAAATTCATGAAAAGTGAGTGCGGCTGATGTTGGATTTTAGTGATTTTTATGCTGCGCAGTTCTCGTGCTGGTTAATACATTCTATGCATACAATACTTGCCTATGTGTTGTATGTGTCAATATTTCCTCAAGTCCGCTGAAGAATTTTTTGGTCAAATTAAACCTTAAATACTTTTGATGGGAATAGTTCTTGTCAGACTAGAGAAATATTTTAAAATTAGAAATAAGCTTCAACATTTGCTTTGCACGTGCTTCAACACTTCTCTGCATTCCCATACCAATATGATGCTTCTTCTTTCCATTCATCGTTATACTGAATACTGAAAGCTTTGTCATTCATACATATATATCATACATAAATATGGACTAAGCCACCACACCTGCTGGCTGATGATTTTCGCTGCTATATACAGATGAATGTCTTAATCATTGTTCATGTTTTTGTGGTTGAATATTTATCGAAGAATTTTCCCCTGAAAACACATTAAATTGCTCACTTATATGAATAGTTTCAGTGGATGCAGAAGTTTGATGAAACTATCTTGAAAATATGAATAGTTCTGTTTTGCGCTTTTCTACTGGCGAACCAGCAGACAACTGTGATTCAAGCGGAATGGTCAAAATTTGACTCACAATTCAAATTTGCTTGAATACTGATTGCTTTAATTTTGCTTTGATTTGCTTTAATACTAAAAAGTATTATGGTTAATTAAAGAACTTGGATCTTTAAGAAGTATTTAAAAATCATTTAATTAGTTTGTTAGTCAGTCTTCCTTATTCACCACGTGTCTTTTAATAATAACAACTTGAGATATCTTTGCTTGAACCCCTAAATGGCTGCGCTTCGCTTTTGTAAAGCCCCCAAGTCTAGGTTTTGAAAGCCCTACAATTTACAGGCAGCTCAATTGATAGCATTTCCCCGATACATAATCTGGCTTGACATAATTAAGTTGAGGAAAAATGCTCAAATAAATCAAAGGGGCCATAATCACGTTTTCGTGATAGCAAGTTGCACGAAGGGCTCACGTCCGTTTGCGACATGCAGCGCGGCATTAACGCTAATTCTAGACAAGCAAACTCGAGTGCCGCAGCTAGAAATTGATTATCACTTTGCCAAGCTGTTGAAAACTATTAGCTAACCATTTACGGCGATAAGATTGCGATACCGAAAAACAATGCTGTCGGCTCAACACCAAAGCGACACAAAACATGTCTGGAAATAAACACAAACCAACATTGGCACGCAATCAATCAGCCATCACCGAAATAATTCGCTGACTCAAAAGCGTTGCTGATTTACGTCGATTGCACTCAGGTGTGCTGGCGGCACCAAGGAAGTGGAAAGATCCACGGCCCGAAACATGCGGTCCATAAATTTTGTGCGAGCAGCGGAGGAGAGCTGCTTAATCGATTTGCGTGAACGCGGCTGCCCACAACACGATCGTTCGCCACACTTGGCCGAGTGTGCGGCATTTGGACGCTCTTTTCTATGTTTTGGGGGAAAATGACGAATTGTTGAGTTGCCGTCGTGCGCGGAACATGTGCTCGAATCGCCTTAGGAGTGCGTCCGAGTCGACCTTTGGCCGCACGATAAACTGTGAATTGAATTGAATTGTTGGTCGATATGGTTTCGCCGAAATGTGCGCAGCGTGTGGGCCTGATAAATCGTTCCGTTTGCTATCAATGTGCTGGAAAAATTTGCAATGTTTATAATTAGTGCTTTGTTGTTCTTCCTTCAGTAGCAAGAAAGAAGAAGATTTTAAAATTAAGTGTTGGAGGATGGGAGAATTGGGCACTAAACATTTTCAAAGCGCTTTAGTTTGTGCAATGCAGTTCAAAAGAATTTGTTGAAAATATCGCATATGGAAATTAAATAATAAAAATTTTGCAACACATTCTTTTGGAGAAAAATTTCGAGTGAGTGAAATGGATCTGGCTGTGTTAGATGGAATGAGAAGTGGGCAACTAATCGCCTTAATTTGCTTTTTTTAATTTTAATTTAACTATCTTAATGCTGGCCGAAACCATGTGCTGAATAATTTACTGACTTATGAATTATATTCTTTTGTAGAAAAATAACACGTCATTCAATTTGATTTGGCTGTGTTAGATGGGAAGAGAAGTGGGGACCTAATCGCCCTAAGCAACTCATTAACTTTTTCAACACTGACTGAAACTATGTGCTGAATGATTTATTTCAGTTCAGTTCATAATTTTGTTTTGATATTTTTTGGACACAATGTGCGCACAGAATTCATAATTTAAAGTTTACGCATGTGCGACACGACAGCCGAACAACGACACACGCATAGTTGTATTATGTCGTAAAACATTGTTCGGTGAAGAGCTTCCAAGTGGCCGTTTAAATGTTTGACTGCGCGTGATGAAAAATTTAATTGCCTGAAACGCATTAAGCCGGCATTGCATGTGACATAACTTGGTATATTTTCTCTTTATGACCATTTGTTGTGGTTTCAGCAATAAGTCCAGCAACAGCTGGTCCAGTAGTAGTTTTAAAATTTTGTAGTTTATGACTCACTTTTGAAATTATTAAAAATTTTCAACTTTAACTTGACAACAAGATAGTTTGTCAGCATTCTTACTTGATTTGGCATTGACAACATTTTTTTGTTTACTAATGATTCCATTGCGCGTTGGATAAATAATCATTAGACAAATATATCATATAGACAAATAATTTGTATCGACTAAATAGTTGCAATGACGTGAAGGCAGCTTTAGTGATAGCATTAGTTTTTAATTAAAGACAGTATGGAGCGATTATTGGACTATTTTTGTAGGTAATTCAAGGCTTTGAGTAATTAAAAGATACATTTTCCAAATAAAATATTGCAACAACATTTCAGTAAATTATTTTATATCGTTTAATAGTTCAATACTATGGGATACACATTCGACTTTTAGCAGCTAATTGAATTGATGGTATATCAATTTGTGCATAATTGCAGCAGTTTCCTTATTACTATTTTTGTTTTAGATATTAATTAGAAGTCATTAGAAATCAAATTAGTTAAAAATTTAGCTTGCAAAAATATGGGAATTTAAAAAAACGCAAATCCGCAAGTAAAATTGTGTGTCAACAATTCCAAAAAAATGAAATTAATCGACTGCACTCACGATTGCTCATTTCATGCATTTCTTTCTTTTATAAAAATCATAAAATTTGTCGTTTTGTTTGGTTTTTCAACATCGCACACCCAAAACCTCGCAGCTGCAGACATCACATAACAGAAGTGTGAAATCTGCATACACTTACGAAAAGCAAAACAGAAAACTGTAATAAAAATTCAAAATTAAAAACAAAAAAAACCTCAACAACAACAACACAGGGGAACTCGCTTGGCGCGTGCAGCGTAAATGAATAAAGTGCCAAGTGATTGCACTAACGAGATCAGCGCGTTGCGGACAAGGTGAAAGCTTTTAATGTGCAATCACAGCGAGATGGCAAAAACCAACGACAACAAAATCAGCGCGAAACGATTAAGCGCAGTGAATTGCATTCGACTGGCGACACCCGAACAACCCAGCCGGACATGAATGAACCAAGCAGCGTCCATTCAACAGTGGCGCCACTCACTATTTCACCGCTAATTTCACTGATTCACAGTGCAACGAAAACTATGATGAATTACCACAAAACCGAAAATGAATCAAGCCGCACCACGCAGCTGCGTGTTGGCGGTTTTCGGTGTAATTCTGTTATCGGCGCCTCGCAATAGTGGCCCGAATGTCGAACACGACATGGCATTTTATCTTTCAGCGTCGAGCGCCGAAATGTGCCAACGTGCGCGCGCTGCGATTGTAACGTCCAATCATGTTGTTTCCAAATCAAATAAACAAACAAACATGAGACTTTCAAAGCTGCCATGCAGCGCGGCGTGAATAAGTCATCTGGCTGCTGAATCGCCCAGACCGCAGCGTTGACAGCCGCTGTGCCATTTGTGTCGGTTTTTGTTTATGCGCCAACCGGCGATTAGCATTTTCCGCACTGACTTTTGTTTACATATATTTTAATTTGTGAAAATGGCGCTCTCACGCACTCACTTCCTCTCATTCTCTTTCGCTTCGCAGGTGGCCTGCACAAACTGGAAGCGCGTGCTGATGATCCTGTCGGGCAGCTGGCAGAACGGCACCGATCCGCTGCAGATACCCGGCTCGGTGGCACACGGGCCGGGCGTGTTTCCGAAGCTGCACTCGCTGTCGGAGGAGGAGCGCGCTCAAGTGTTCTCCGAGTACACGCGCTTCATACTGGTGCGGCATCCGCTGGAGCGGCTGCTCTCCGCCTATCGCAACAAGCTGGAGGGCGATTCGGCCAGCGCGCGGTACTTTCAGTTGCGCATGGGCCGCCAGATTGTGAAAGCGTTTCGGGTCGGTGCCAGCAAACTCTCGCTCGAGCGCGGCGACGATGTGAGATTTGCCGAGTTTGTGCAGTATCTGCTGACGCCGGGGTTGAGCCGCACCAATCATTCGTACAACGAGCACTGGGAGCCCATTTCGAATCTCTGCAATCCGTGCGTGATGAAGTACAATGTGATTGGTGAGTTTCTGTTCTGCGATTAGATTTTCAAATTGACTTTTTCACGCCTAATTTGTGTGCTTGCAGGCAAATATGAAACGCTGCTGGATGACTCCTCGCTGGCGCTCTATCTAACTGGTGCCGGCAATTTAACATTCCCCACCGGCCACAAGCCGTCGAGCACGCGCGCTCATTTACGCAACTACTTCGATCCGCTGCCCGTCAGCGCCATTCGTCGGCTGTACGACATCTACAAAGACGACTTTCGATTGTTCGACTACGGGCTGGACGATGTTTTGGGGTTTGAGTTTGGCTAAAGCCACTGGCTGCTGTCTGCGCTTCAACGCTATGGTTAGTTAGTTTAATTAGGGAAGAGATGATTTTATCCATGACGCTTTAATGTTTTCCATTTGTGATGTTTGCTTTTAAGTGCAAGTGTAAATAGTTAGCATTTTAGATAAGCACCAGGCTCTCAATTTGTGTATAGGTATACATAATTACAAATAAAATTAAAGTCGAATGTACAACGCAACGAATTACAATGCCACATTGTAAATACTAAATATCTTAGAAATGTTTAAGGCAGTAGTAACTAAAAATGTTGATGCTTAGTAGAAATTAAAACAATGGTTGTTTTGCAATTCAATGTTTCAATTGTAAATGCTGTAAAAAAGTGAGTACATTTATAATCTATGTTCTATTGTCCGTGGTAGTATGCTTTTTATGTAAAAATTTCTAGAAAATTCCACATAATTTTTAAAGTTCAGACAAAAGATAAATCATGCAGAAACTTAAATATCATTGAAGGAATGGAACAAATCGATTTATAAAGTGATGAAAAATATTATACATAGCTATTTGTTTTCTTCTTGATTACCACTCATTCAATGTTCCTCATTCAGTGATTCTGTTCGACAAGATTTAGTCAGTGGCTTCGCTGTTTAGCCAAGTGCAACATATATACTTTGGACCTGTTCGCCTACGTAAATTTCAACAAATATTACCTCTGAGTATGAAAAATATACAGTGTGTTGTGCTTCGTATTAAGGGGGTATTCTGGTCGAGATGGTCCGAAAAATCGATTTTTTTTTCATTTAATATTTTTGATGTAGACAATAAGAGGAATGTGTGTGCAAGACCATTTTTCACAATGACGAATACTTTTCGAGTTTCAAGGCTATACAATGGGCGACGCTTCGCTCCCACCATCTGTGAATTCCATGTTCGTAAATCTTTAAACTTGTTTTTCTCGAAACCATTTTTTTCGGGACGGTAGACACGATTCACAAAAAACTACTGGTCCAATTGACTTGAAATTTTACAAGGATACTAAGCAAATGTGTGGGTATCGCCTTATCTAGGATTATGGCAAAAGCATTTGTTTAACTAATGTTTTTAATGCAAAATATCAACAAAAACCGGGCCAAAAATCGTCTTTTTTTTAAACACCTGATTTTAATTGAAGACATTTTTTTTTTGCTTATATCCTAGATAAGGCGATAGCAGGAAGTCTTGCGATTACAAAATGGGTCACATTTTGTGTTTCAGAATATTTGAACTAAAGATATCATGTCCACCATGGAACAACTATTTTCGGCATGCTCAAGTTCGAGGCATCGAATGAACCGTTATTAAAGAAGATATTCTTAACATCATTAATGAAAATTATTGTTCAAAACCTGTAGAAAAACTTGCGAAAAACCTTGAATAAAAATATTGAAAAGCTTTTCATCCACAACGATTTGAAAACATCGATATTTCGGACCGCCTCGACCAGAATACCCCCTTAAAGCACAAACAAATCGATCAGCACTTGAGCGCTGGACTCCAGCAATAACTCTACTTGCAATGAGCAAAAATCCCAAATAATGGAAACTGTTCTGTCGTTATGTAATCGTTATTTTAACTACAGTCGTCAGCTGAGCATTCAGCAACACAAATTTCTGATGTAACTAATGCAATCTATTGATATGATGAACACTGCTGCGTAGAAACCAATTGGCACCAACTGTTTTAGTTATTTCAATTCTTCTTCGCCAGCGCTTCCGCAATTTTCATGGTCACATGCTGCATTCCAAGCACCAATGCCATTCGCCGGCTCGTGCCACTAAAATATTCAACAGCACACAATTAATTCCGGTGAACTTTTCATTTATTTAAGGTCCATTGAGGACGTCCAACAATCACACTAACAAAAAACAACATACAAATTACGTAAATACACGATTTCCGCATTGCGAATTTACTCGTAGCGCTGCTTGATCGTCCGGTACTTTTTCAGCGAGTACAACGCCTCCACCTCCTTGGCCACATAGCGGCCGTGTGCCAGAAGGGACTTTATCTTCTTGGGATCAGTCTCATCTCTGTTCTTCATAAATGCGTCGCGGATTTGTTGACGGAACTTCTGCGGTCCATTCGGACCGGGATATTCCCGCCCCAAGAATTGCAGCTGCAAAAGCAAGCACACAAAAAGTGCGTTTTGGTCAAATTGCGTCTCTGTTGCTTGTGCCACCGAACAGTGGAGCACTTTCAGTTTGCCTAGTATACTCACGTGCTTATATAGACTAATTACTTTCGATCTCAAATCCGATGACATTACCAATTTGCGCTGAAAGTTAAAACAGAAATTTATTTACTGTATCGGCAAATCACTTCTGTCACTTCTGTGCCAAACAACGCAGCCAGCGAGCACGGGACAGCAATCAGCTGCTGGCAACGGCGAATCACTAATGTGGCGTTGCCATGTGGTGAGAAATGTTTTAGAAAATTTTTGAAAAATAAAGGTGCTTTTTAATTGACATTGAATGATTTTTAGTTACTCAATGGAGTTTGAATTTGACAGTTAGTAACTTGATCATAAGAAAATTGAAATTGAATTGAAATTATTACTGTGATTAGACCTAAAATTATCAATTGTTCTTGTGTTGCTATTTGAAAATGAATCAGTAAGTAGTTCGGTTTTTTTTAATAAAAAATGTGTAGTACTAGAACAAGACCGAAACTAGAACGAGACTGAAACTTAAACGAGACAGAAACTAGAACGAGACAGAATATTAGACCTATTAATACGACCTGAAGACATTTTCTGATCAGAAACTAGAACGAGACTGAAATTAACCGAGACAGAAACTAGAACAAGACAGAATATAATGTAATGTAATGATAATGGGTAGGGACACTGCCCTTGCGCACTGCAACCTAGTAGGTTTATTGTGCCCCTTGAATCATCTGGTGTTTTATGTGCTCAGGTATTGAATCAGACCTTTCTGCGATATTTGCATCAGGTCCTCATCACCGAGAATATGTTTCCCTAGAAACTTTGCACGTCTGTGTGCCAGAGCTGGACAGTTTATGATAACGTGTTCCATTGTTTCATCGACCTCATTGCAGTATCTGCATGTTTTGTCGACGACCAAGCCAAGTTTGTGGAGGTGGTAGTTACAGGAATAGTGGCCGGTTAGAGCGCCACATAGGATTTTGAGTTGTCTTCTGCTAAGAAGTATAGCAGATTTAGCTCGTTTTGTGTTAAAGTTTAGGAATCTTTTCGAGTGCCGTAGTCCCTCAATATTATTCCAGTATTTTTGTTTTTGTTTCTGGATCCATTTGTGGATGTCCTGTTTTAGGTCGGTTTTACCGAATCCAAACATCGGGCCCGGCCCTATGAATGGGCTTTCTGCACCATTTTTAGCTTGTGTGTCTGCCCTTTCGTTGCCATCATGGCCCTCATGCCCAGGAATCCAGACGAGCACAACCCTGTTCTGGGTCCCTAGGGCGTTGAGTTCCTTGTGGCATTCAAGCAGGATTTTTGATGTGTAGGAGTAGCTGTCAAGTGCTTTTAGAACAGACAGACTATCCGAAAGTATGGTGAACGTTGTTCCTTGAGGGTGCATTTTAGCAATTGTTCGAACTGCCTCATATATTGCATAGAGTTCAGCTTGAAATATTGAGGTATTGTAGCTCATCGGAAGGGCTAAGTTGACCCCAGGGCCCACTACTCCAGCTCCTACACCACAAGGTGTTTTAGAGCCATCGGTGTACCATTTTTGAGCGTCCTCTTTTAACCATTTCGGGTTGTTGTCCCACTGTTCCCTAGTCGGAAAGTCAACTATATATTTCCTTGTTGGGCTGAAATGGGGTTTCATGAAGTCAAGATATGAGGATTTGTGGAGGGTGTCCTCTATTTGTTTTAAAATTGCCAAGTGGCCCGTTAGGTTGCCCTGTTTAAGTAGGTTATGCCTATATAGCGTGAGTGCACTTAAGATTGCGTCCTCTTGGATGGCTATATGTAGCGGTGTTAGATCGAGTAAGGCTTCCATGCCGGCAGTAGGGGTTGTTTTCATTGCTCCCGTAATGCTAAGGCATGCAAACCTTTGAACTCTGTTTAATCTTTTTATTGTTGTGCTCTGATTGGTTTTGCCCCACCATACTAGAGCACCATATAGTATGATGGGTCTTACCATTTGTGTGTACGCCCAGGATGTCATACGGGGTGAAAGGCCCCAAGATTTACCCAGTAATTGTCTTATGGTCCATAGCGATTTCGTTGCTTTTTTGATGACTGTGTTTAAATGCGGTTCCCAGGTGAGTTTTTGATCTAGGGTAATTCCTAGATATTTGACCTCAGCCTTAACGGGTACAGTTATATTATTTATTTTTAGTGTTGGAAGATCAAGCTTCCGTTTTCTTGTAAATGGAACGATGGTGGTTTTATTGGGGTTAATTGATAGCCCCTCTCTACTGCACCAGTTCCAGGTTTCGTTTAGAGCTTTTTGCATAAGGTCGCGCAATGTGCCTTCATGCGTGCCCTTTGTTATTACTGCTAGGTCATCCGCGAAGCCTATAGTTTTATATCCTTTCGAGTTTAGCAATTTAACTAATTCATCAACCAGTATAGACCATAATAAGGGAGATAAAACCCCACCTTGCGGGCAGCCTTTTACTACGTTGATGCTTAGTACTGCGGGTCCTAAGTTAGCGGTTATTACCCTTTGTTTTAGCATGCTGCATATCCAATTGGTAACCTTGTGGTTTGTCCCTCTATTAGAGAGGGCTAATACCATAGATTGGAAGTTAGCATTATCGAAGGCGCCCTCTATGTCCATAAATGTACATAGGGCTATGCCTTTTGCATCGAGTGCTTTTTCTATATCTGTCACCAAGCAACTCAGTGCTGTGATAGTTGATTTGTTCTTTTGGTATGCAAATTGATATTTATGTAGTGGACTTTGTAATAGTACCTCTTCCCTTATGTAGAGGTCTATAAGCTTTTCCATTGTTTTTAACATAAACGATGAGAGGCTGATGGGCCTGTAGGATTTGGGGGAGTCAGGGGGTTTGTTACCCCCTTTAGGTATAAATATAACCCTTACCTCCCTCCAGACTTTTGGAATATAACTAAGTATAATACTGGCTCTGTAGATTAGAACCATTTTTTGAATTAGTTTATCCGTGCCCCTTGAGAGGAGTGCCGGAAATATGCCATCTGGTCCTGGCGATTTGTAGGGCTTAAATGAGTTGATCGCCCATGTTACCCTGTCAAAGCTAATAATTTTGTTAGCTATAGTATCACCTGGCCTAGGCTGTACAGGTGAGATAATTTCGGGAGTGCATTGACCCCTTTCACGTATTTTGCACTCTGGGAAATGAGTTTTTAAAAGAAGCTCTAGAGTGTCTCCAAATGAGTTTGTTAGGGTACCATTAGCGTCCCTTAGTGTGCCTATCGGATTAGTATGTCCTTTGGACAGGGTACTTTTGATTCTGGCCGTTGCCGGAATGTCCCCCAGATCCTCGCAGAATTTTTTCCAAGATCTTCTTTTGGAATATCTTATTTCTTTATTGTACTTTGTAAGGGCTATCCTATAGTTATCCCAGAAGTTAGTTCTTTTGGCCTTATTGAATTCCTTCCTAGCCAATTTTCGAAGTTGTGCCAGATTGTTGTTCCACCATGGGACACTCTTCGTGGAGGTCTTAGTTTTGAGTGGACAGCAATCATGGTACGAGTTTGTAAGTACGTCAGTTACGTTTGCAACTTCTCTGTCTAGTTCTTCTGTTGTCCTAATGAAGTGATTGTGACTTGTTATTTTTGTTGAGATATTTTCTGCATATCTCTTCCAGTCTGTCCGTTTTGGGCTACGGTAGAGTGAGACACTCTTTGTTGGCCCTTCTATATTAAAGAAAATATACCTATGATCCGACATTGAGTCCTCTTCTGAGACTCTCCAGTTCTGAATCAGATCAGAGGTTTTGTTAGTGATTAGAGTTAAGTCGAGTACCTCTTGTCGTATGGCATTTACAAATGTCGGTATTTTACCTTTATTTGCAATTGCCATATTACTGGTTAATAAATAGTCAAGGAGTAACTCACCTCTACTGTTTGTATCCGTACTAGCCCATACTACGTTGTGGGCATTGACATCACAACCTATGATAAGGTTTTTTCCGTGGGCTCTGCAGTGGTCCACAAGATTTTTCACTGTTGGTGGTGGAATTTCGGCAGCATCCCCAGGGAAGTAGGCTGAAGACAGAATATAAGGTTTATGAATACGTTCTGAAGAAATTTTCTTATCAGAAATTAGAACGAGACAGAAACTAGAACAAGACAGAATATTAGATCCATTAATACGTCCTGAAGACATTTTCTGATTAGAAACTAGAAGAAGACAGAAACCAGAACGAGACTGTAACTAGAGCAAGACAGAATATAAGGTTTATGAATACGTTCTGAAGACATTTTCTTATCAGAAATTAGAACGAGACAGAAACTAGAACGAGATTGAAACTAAAACGAGACTGAAACTAAAATGAGACAGAAACTAGCACGAGCCAGAATATAAGGTCTATGAAAGCGTTCTGAAGACAATTTTTAATCTGAAACTCGAACAAGACAGAACTAGAAGACAGAACTAGCACTAAAACGAGACAGAATATTAGGTCTATGAATACGTTATGAAGACAAATTAAAAGTTAGAACGAGACAGAAACTAGAACGAGATTGAAACTAAAACGAGACAGAATATAAGGTCTATGAATGCGTTCTGAAGACAATTTCTTATCTGGAACTAGACAGTACTAGCACTAAAACGAGACAGAAACTAGAACGAGATTGAAACTAGAACGAGAGTGAAACTAAAACGAGACAGAAACTAAAACGAGACAGAATATAAGGTCTATG
This sequence comes from Melieria picta, assembly GCA_964056695.1. Lineage (NCBI taxonomy): Eukaryota > Metazoa > Arthropoda > Insecta > Diptera > Ulidiidae > Melieria > Melieria picta. Next base: position 130,640,258 of record OZ057399.1, on the reverse strand, counting down.
AATATGTACTAAAGAAATTTTTTGATTAGAAGTTAGAACGAGACAGAAACTAGAACGAGATTGAACCTAAAACGAGACAGAAATTAGAACGAGATGGAATATAAGGTCCATGAATACGTACTGAAGACATTTTCTGATCAGAAACATAACCGACTTATTGATAATTGTGTATACTTGAAGCGGTCAAAAATTTGAACTTAAAAAATTAATGTTAAAATAACACTCAGAGCTAATGAGTTAACAATAGTTAAACCAGGGTTGATGAACGACTTCGAAGTTGTTCTTCGTTCGTTGAAGGGAAAACCCTCGGCGTCGAAGAAAGGATCAAAAAGGATAGTCTTAACTTCGGTCATTGTCGGCCAAAGTAAATAATTCCAAAACTCCAACTAAATATTGTGCAATAAAACTGCCTAATTTATTTTTTTTTATAGTTTTAAACATTTTTATTTTAACTTATATAAATTTTGTATTCATTTAACTACAGATGTTTGTTTTTGTTTTTGCATTTCATTTTTGTTATTCTTATGCTTCAGCTATTCATCTCCTTGTTGTTGCTCTGGTTGTGGTTGCTGTTGTTGTTATTTCTGTATTCATCATTTGCTTATCGTTTGATTTTTACTATATGTGGTACTTAAATTCATATTCATTTCTGTTCATCTCATTTGTTGTTGTTGTTGTTTTTGTTTTACTTTAAATAAAATTCATACTGCAAATACAATTACATTAAATGTGAATAATAAATTTCCATTTCATTTGGTTGTAGTTTTTTGTTGTCCATCATCTAACAGTTTCGTTACAAGTAATATTGATCATCAATAATATTACATAATGTATATATATATATATATATTCATTTGTTGTCTTCAATATATATACTATATAAAGTTCAATAGGTATATATGAAATTTTGTGTGAAAAAACAGTTAGAGCATCTAAAGCCGATCGGGAAACAACAGAAACCCAAAAGTCGAATACAACTACAAATATTTTAAAACTTGTGTTTGTATCTCTTTAACTACATTTGCGATTGGTATTTTTGTCTGAATTTTTTGTTGTTGTTTTTTTTAGATCATCAAAATCGATCTAAACTGAATGTGGGTGAGATGTGGCCGCAGTCCAAAAATGTTTAGCTACATTGTGAAACTGATTTTCTGTTTGTTTGTAGGTGGAGGCGGAAAAATGTTTAACGTAAAACAAATAAACCATGTTAAAAATATATGAAAAAATATTTTGTAATACAACATTTTATCATACTGGCAATGAAAAATATTATTTGCAATTTTGTTTTGATGAGTTTAACCTACAGTTATGGCAATTTTTTTAGCTCTCCTGCACCTACAGCTGTGCGCATTTCAGTTGTCCAACAACAATTTCACTACTGTATCAATAATTACACGATTCCTAAGTAGAGTTTTTATTTAACTTTCAATCTGCAGTTTGTTCTGGAACTGCTTTCAAAGCACAGAGTTTGGAAGAAGTGGCGGAATTTTTTGAGTTGAATGTGATTTCGAAACTGCTCCAAGTATTGTGGGAATCTAATGGTTTTCCTAATAACTGAGCTGAGCATTCAAATATCGAGGTTAAAGTGAATCTATGCCAATGAAAACACTTAACTGATTGTTTTCACTTAATGTTTTTAGTTAAATGTAGAGATAAACATTTTTGAAATTGTTCAAAATATTGTGAAGATAATGGTTTTTAGATTCTTATGTGCTGAGCATTTAGGAATCGACCTTGGAGTGCAGATTGTGAGCTGATTTATTTCAATGGTGTTATTTGTTAGCTTGAAGCCTCGATGTCTTTAAAAGGCCCAGAATTCAGGATGTCTTTAGGCCTATAAAACTGACATTGAATTGTTGAAGCTAATCAGTGATGGCCTAAGATTTATCATAGTCGAATGACTCTTACTCTCAGCTCAATCTCTCTGCCTCTCTCAATCTTATTATGGCCTTGTTGAAATTTTCGCTCCTGGCTGCTTTTTCGGCACCAAAATCCCTCATACTGGAGATCTCCTTGGGATTTGAGAGTCTAAAAAAACGATTGCAAATATATATTCCAAAACTTTAAAGAAACCAAAACTTTGATCTACATTAAAAATGCTCAAATTTCTTTCAGAATGACTATTCAATGGTTTCTTTTTAGGCCTTCTTTTCTCATATTGCAACACTGATTTATAATCTGAAAACATCTGACAAGACTTGAAGCATTGTTATATTTATTACTCTGATCTGCTCTGATCTGTTAGATTAGCTTAAAGTTGCTGTTGGACTTTTGCATCATTGCAATCGCATTGCTCGATGACTTGCAGCTTTTGAGCTCAGCTCCAGAACAAACGCGTCCCCTGACTGCAACACCTCACCGGGCTGCTGTACTCCCTTTTCTTTCTATAACTCGTTCTGTCTTTGATGATATGCCGCCCTAACTAACCCATACTCGTCTCTCTGTCCTAATCACTTAAAACGCTCGTCGATCGACACATCGTCTGCGCCCACTAACACTTAACGCTTGCTTAACGGTATTCCTATGTATGCATGTATTGTAGCTTGTTGAAACTGGGTGCAATGTCGGTTCATAAACGGTCGATTACTTCATACTATGCGGTGCCGATGATTATGTATAAATGATTACTTGTATGTAAGTATGTATGCTGTACTCGTAGGTATGCCACTAAGTATTTCACTATGTGGTATGTATGTATGTATAGCGGTTTTATATTTATTTGCTAGTAATATATGCGTTTTGTTTTTATATAAAATTGTTATTCTATATAAAATGTCACCGAGTTGTCCGACTGGCTGGCCAACGATTCTTCATTACACATGTTTAGGCATTCACAGTGGTGTGGGTGTGTGTGTGTGTGTGTGTGTGTGTGTGTCGTGTATGTTTGTGTGTGTGAGAAGTTAAAGTGTAGGTGTCGTTTAGTTGTTGTTGGTTGTGTCGTGTGTAAACTTTGCCCTAAACATTGTCCATTTTATTGTGTTGTCATTGCTTCAGCTTTGCTCTCGTCTCGCTTAAGACTGCAGCGGACTTTCGCTAAAGACGGCAACAAATCTACGCGCGGTGCCCGATTACTTTGTGTTATTTTCCTACTATTCTTGCTTGGTTTTGCTTTGGTCAGTTTGGTTTTTTCTTATTATTTCTTATTGTTGTAGTTTGAATTTGAGACTCGTCCATCATCGATTTCGCTATTGCTCGCTAGTGGCCGATTCGACTTGGTGTGCTTTCAAAAATGTCAGAGAGGTACTTAAGTTCAGTTATGGAAATGGAAGTTGCAACTTAGCGAATGACAACGAGGTCTCGTGCATGGTCACTCAAGTGACACGCCCAGTCACTCACATGTTTGATGATAGAAAAAAAATGAATTAAATCAAATTAAATCAGAATGTCGACAAATGAAACCGAAATCAAATTTTGTTTTTCAAGTTAATTTTTATTTTTATTTTTTAGTTGCATTTATTCAATTGAATTTGTTTTTGTATCATTCTTTCAATGTTATTATTATGTGTAGTTGTGTTTTACCATCTTTTGCAGCATTTAAATTAATAAACAATTTTTTCGTGTTTTTTTAATTTTTCATTCTTTCTTTTGCTGTTGTTGTTGTTGCTGTTGTTATAATATGCAAGTATATATAAGTTTTGTATTTAATTGTATTTAATATGTATGGTATATGTATTGTGTTTGCGTTTGTTGTTGCTTCTCTCGTCTTGTTGTCAGTAATCGGCGCTTTTTATACACTTTCCTTAGTCAGCTGTCCGCGTTGCGATCGAAAATAATACTCGGTATGCGCGCAACACTCATTTGGCTCGCAACTGCCAACTAGTTTGTTTTTTTTTTTTCAATTTTTTGTTTTTAATTTCAATATTTGTTTCTTGCGTAATAATAGTTAAGAATTTATTTTACAATTAATTTTGGTTTCTATACCATTTGGATTTTTGCAATTTGTATTTAGTTGCATTTGTGTGTGTGTAGCCTTGTCTGTGGTTTGCCAACTGCTCCGCACTTGCACTTTCCGTCACTTCTCCGCTCCTCTCATACTTTTAGTGTTGAATTTTTACGATTTATTTTATACAGGACAAAAAACATTTACTCATATCGTTTAAGTATTAGTTCCATTATTCTCGCAAAAAAAGAAACAAAAAACAATTGTTTGTTTTTGTTTTTTACAATTATTGTTTATGTACTCTGCTGCTGTCTATGCTGATTTCGGGTTTTGCTTGTTTTGCAAGTTTTTTTTTTTGGTTTTTTGTTGTGTTTCGTACTTATAGGCTAAGTAGTTTTCTATGCTGTTTATATCCTTTATGCATATAATATGAATATAAATTAGTAGTAATAACTATTATTGTTCTTAATATTTGTTTAAACATTTTCATAATAGTACTTTAGTAAGTTTTTTCCATTAAGTCTAATTGTAAGTGTTGCTTACTTGCCTCTTATTTATACACAAATGATGGCAAAAGAGCGCAAGAAATGTTGGGAGACCAGGAAAATTTCGAAGCAAAATGAATAATAAGGAAGAATTTTGTAGAAAAAAAAATATAAAAATAGACAGTATGAAAATGTTATGAATAAATGAAAGAAAGGGTATTAAAAAATTAAATTTTTTACTAAATAATTTGAACATTTTTCAAGGTTTGGAATGAGGAAACTAGCAACCAAACACTTGAAGTGAAACAAAGCTTGAGTTAAAAACATAATTACGATTGATGCCAATGGTGCCTCGTTCGAAGCATTTAAGTAAATTTACAATACAAATTATTTGAAAAAAATAGAAAATTCAAATAGATATTCCAAAATCAATCAAATACAATAAACAAATTTTTGAATAAAACCATTGTTAAAATATTTACGGAAACGTATTTTCGTTTAAACTTTTGATAGATCAATCAATAAACTATTATTGAAATATTTCAGAAAATGTATTTCTCGGTTATAATTTTCATAGCTCAATGATTAAACTACCGTTGAAAATATTATTGAAATACTTCAGAGAACTTATTTCTCAATTAAAAGTTTGATAAATCTATAAATAAACTATTGTTAAAATACTTTGGTCAAAAATTTTTTAGATTAAAGAATAAACTATTTTGAAATACTTTGTGGAACGTAAATCTTAGTTAAAATTTTGAAATATCGATCCACAAACTATTATTGAAACTATTATTGAAATACTTCGGGTAACGTATTTCTCGGTTAAAATTTGAATAAATCAGTGATTTGGTTGAATTTTTTAGATTAAAGAATAAACTATTTTGAAATACTTCGAAAAACGTAAATGTTGGTTAAAATTTTGAAATGTCGATCAACAAACTATGATTGAAACTATTATTGAAATACTTCGGGTAATGTATTTCTCGGTTAAAATTTGAATAAATCAGTGATTAAATAGTTGTTGAAACTATTATTGAAATACTTCTGTTTGCAAGATCGATGGATAGATATGAAATAAATAAACATGTCATAAGAAAAAATATAAAAAATAAAATTATGAAATAGAAAATAGATAAGAAATAAATAAAAAATAAAATAAAAAATAAAGAATAAAAATAAATAATAAAAAAATAAATAATAAAAAATAAAAATAAATAATAAAAAAATAAATAAAAAAAATAAAAAATTGTGTATGTCTAATAAAAATATTGAAATTGTTCCAAATATATTAAAAAATAATAAATTAAAAAGTTAAATTGTATACTAAACTGTATACTAATAGAGCAAACAAAACAGAAAAAATTTTGTACAAAAGCAATATTAATATTATTTAAAATGAATTCATGAATTAAAATGTTTTTCATATTAGGATAGAATAAAAAATAAAATAAATAAAAAAAGAATAAAAAAGAATAAAAAAAATTAATAAAGTATAAAGTTTGGGTTATTTTATATTAGAAAAGTCATTTAAATTATTATTTAAATTATTAAATTATTACTTTTAACTAAAATAAACTGTCTTAGAGAAAAACACTAATAATAATGATTACTAAAAAATTGGCAACTGAAAACGCTTTTGTTACTAGGGGAAATATTAAATTTTCAGTTGCAAGCAGCTGTATACATATTTTGAAACCAATGCAATTAGAATTTCATAAATTCGTAAAAGCATTTCTAAGAAATGTTTATGTACAGAAATGAAATGCTTAAAAATATTTGCCGGCAATATTTGGAAATTTAAAAATAAGAATTTGAATTCGTTACAAACAAACAAATTCATTGAAGAAACACAAAGCAATACAGAAACAAATTCATTGAAGAAACTTAAAGTGAAATAGGTAAAATCTATGCCAAAAAACTATGCTAACTTTGCGACAATATGGCACAAATTTTTTAAAGAATTTTAATAAAAAATAAATTTTTTTTTGCATTACTATAGATTTATGCAACTTGAGAAAAGATTTCATATAATGTGGTTCCATATTTTTGTTCATTGAAGTAGCATCATTTTTTATTAATTTTTGTATTTCTAGAAATCATATAAAATGTGGCAAAAATTAGCAAGAACAAATATTGTCCGGCATAATCTAATGAAAGCAATTTGTTTGTTTGTGTTGTGTACATAAGTTTTGCTTGTCGGAAGCTTCTAAGAACCGATGATATCTGCGTGCATTGTCATCACGTTTAAAGTTGAACTTTGAACTTTGCTTGCTACTAAATTATTTAAATATGTGTTCTCTTCATAATTTCTTTCAATCATACTATTTCCTACTGCAGCTCTGCTCCAACGTTCTCACTGCAATTCGCATTAAATACATTAACTTTGAATGCAATGCCGACTTTTGTCGCCGAGTGTCGTTGCGACTGTGGCCGCTCGAACGGTTTACTTACATACATCGTTACAGTGGCGTATATAGCACAGTAAGATTAACGGTAATAATAGCAGTAATAGTACATAAGTAACTAATGTACATAACATGTGGGGGAGTGCCACGCGCAGTGGCATTCATTTCAATTTTCCTAATTAAAATGCAACTAAAATTAATTCTCTTGAATTGATTATTTGGTTTTGTTGCAGCCTGCAAATCTCATTAATATTTCCTTTTATATGTTAGTTTGTCATGTATTTTTAAAGTCAACAACTCACATCTTAAATTATACACAATTCATATTGGTTTGGTTTTCATTTCATTTGGTTTGCTGCATAAATATTAGTGATTATAATTCAGTTTGCATTTGTTGTATAGTACTTAGCTCTTTATGACGCTTGGTTTTTGGTTTTGTTTTTTTGGTAATTTGTTTTTTGGTATTTAATTTGTAATTTAAGTAGAATTTACATTTGGAATAGAGACAAAAAACGGCAAACAGTAGTTAGAAGTTTAAATATAATTTTTGCGTCTATACGTTTTGCAATTTATTAACGACTTGTTGTTGTTGTATTACTTGTTTAGAATTTTTCAAAATTTAGCTTTGCAAAAGTAAAACCTGAACCGAACCAAAGTCGAGTTGTTTTGGTAGCTGAAAGTGGCGGAAAGTTGAGGCCGCTCAGTTCAATAACGTTGGAATACTTAAAAACTGGGCAAACTAAACGTTTCTCAATAAATTTTCCTATATAGATAGTATCTACTATATAGTTCGATTTTCGTTTGTTTGCTTCTTGCATTGTTTGTGGAATGTTTAGGCTCTTTGTGATTGCTGCAAAAAGCCCAGCAAACATTTCTCGCTGGCCACGCGTTGTGGTTGCCACATTGATTTTCTATGCGATTGTTTCGTTTTCGTATCTTGTGGTCATAGAGTTGTCCAAGTCGGCTGATTTGCTGCAATATATATTCTAGACGGCATTTGCATATATATGTGGAATAGCAGCGACGCACTGAGAAATGTCTCTTTGTTTCATGGGGGGAAATATTGATGAGCGTTTTGGTTTTCAAGTTGTGTGATTCAACAGCTGACGGCATATGGTTTCGTTCTCTGCTCTGTTGGGCCCATAGTCCCAACATTTACTATGTAAGCCGGTAGCCTCGATTGATCTGTTGAAAGCCTGCAACGAGAGCGCTTTAGTTTCACTAATGAATCAATTGAAAATGTCAGACTCACCTCGAACAAACTCCTCAAGCTGCCGCTCGATCTTCTCCAACACACCAAAGTCGCTTTCAAGAAACCAATCAATTCATTTGTCTGCAATGTCCAGCTGCCGTGTGTGTGGGTGTGTGTGTGGCGCTTTACTTCATGTTCTTGAGGATCTCGTCGGTCTCCTCGGGGTCCTTGAGTGTGTGCCACTGGGCAATCGGTCGTCGCGGCGAGGCCAGCATGTCCGACCAGTGTCGCAGCTCGGTGCCGGTGGCCATGCAGCCGAGTATGCAGCGTCCAATCGGCTCGGATGTGCCAATGCGATCGTAGTCCACAACGGTGACGACAAGACAGATTTTCTGGCGTTGCATGGCGTTCGATGTTCGAAAGAGAGGCAGAGAATTAGTCAGACTTAATAGAAGCTTAAAAGTTGTTGTTCTTTTTTTGTGGTAGTTGCAGTACATAAACGCTGAAAGCTTTCGCCTTCTGGTATTGTTTCATATTTATTGCTTTTTATTGTGGTTTGTACAAGAAGAAGATTTTCATTGTTGGTTGCTTTTGTAGTGGTGGTAGTAATGCTTATCCTGTGTGTGGGTTGGAATTGAATAAGACTGAATTGTACGAGAAGACAGCGGGAGCCATAGAGATGGGGTGGTGGGGGGCGGGCGGACAGCAACAAGTGGCACTACGAGGGGTTCTAAATACAATACAAACACACAACTAGGGGGACACTTGGACTGTTGCGAAGTGTGTGAAGAAATGCTAAATAGGCAGGTGTCGACATATAAATATTGCTGGAACTACAAGTACACGGCTAGGTATATATATTATATAACATACATTTGTATAGTAGGGAGTGCATGTTGATTGAGTGGCACTATTTCGATTGTTTGGTTTTGGTTGACGTTGGTGCGTTTAAGATTTGTTAGTTGGAATCGAAAGATTTAAATTCAAAATTGGGCAAAGAACTGAGTGAACAGCTCAGTTGAATCAGTTGAAAGTAATAGAAATTATTGAGCTGAGAATAGAATAAAAACCGTTGATTTGAGAAACAAGTAGTTTACTAGTCCTTTATTTGATGCGACTGCACAGTGATTCGTTCCATAGACAAAATTCAAAAAATTTATAGTCTCAGAATTGAATGATTTTGATGTTATTTGAAAGGTAAAAGTCCAACTAAGAAAACCCCAAAAAATCTTTGCAAATAATTAATTAGTGTGTGCAAAAGCGGCTCAAAGTTGAAACTTTTTTCACAAAAAATGTAAACACATATTTTCTGTTTTTCAGTCTATTGAGTAAACAAAATTTTAAAAATACATGGTTACAAAGAAGTTGCTAAAACTTTTAATATAGATTAAGAAATGATGTGTCCATTTTTTAATGTTTTCTTAAAATTTGTAAAGCTGAGGCTTTTACATCACTTTTAATTCAAAATATTTTTCTAAATTAAAAATCTGAAAATTGGCAAAACTTAGTACTTAGTATCACATACTAAAAAGTATGTGAAAGTATGTCCCTGGATTTTTTTTATTTTAAGAAGCATTCTTTCTTTATCGGATAATGTAATTACATCCTCCGATATCTTCCGATCTTAGAAAATAATTCTATTTTTCGACAAAATTTATTTTTTTCATCCCTAAAAGTATGCAATCAGCATGAAAAATTGAGAAAACTGTAAAAAAGCAAATCATACGTCTATTATTATCGTTTTTATTGCAAAACTAAAGGGTCCTAAGACAATTTCTGTTACTCTTTGCAATTATCAATGTTGACGTTACCGATTAAATGTAAAATCTTGGTGCTATAGCTCACCAAAACTGACGAAAATTGCAAATTTAAGACTCTGGCATTGCCAAACTACAAAAGTTTAAGAAAAACAAAATAGAGATTTCAATTCAGCAGACCATGATTACCAAATTTTATGAAGAACGGAACATTCCTTCAAATTTTGTCCCGCGGTTGTATGGAGTCGGATCACTGTGGACTGTAATGATTTTTTTTTTATATTAAAACAATATCAAAAAAAAAAAAATGCATCATTGGGCAGATAGACTCTGATAGCAAACTTTTGTCACTGAATGTCAGCTCAAAATGGTTATTGTTGACTATAAATTGATGTGATTTGTTTTTGTTATTTTGGCGATACAATGACACAAAAAAAGGCAAGTTGGCTTATTTCAAATGTGAAATTTTCGACTAAAATGAATTTTCCAGTAAGAAAAGTTTTCATGGTGGAGCACCTAAGAAGCAGAAGCCACCTTGGAAGAGTCGTTTATTTGTGACAACCTGGAAGAGGCATGTTTCAAGCCGAGATATGGTGATGGATTTAGTTAGAAGCGATCCAGCTTTCGGTTCAACTTTTCCTACACCAGCTAAGTGAGTTGAATAGAAGATTCGAGTGTAGGCCAGTTCCATGTTTGGCGTTGTGTTTAATAAAACTTTTTGTTTTTGTATAAAAAGACAGGGGAAGGGGGTACAAGGGGTGCAAGTTTTCCATGTGATCAGCTCCTTGTGTCATCTCTGACTGCTACGTAGACTGTGCAACTATTTCAAGACACAAGTTTCAGTTCTTAAGCTTGAGGCATATTTTTATAGTCGGTGTATGCTACACATTCGGTACACGCTATATAATCTAGAAGCACTTAAGATCTACGCTTAATCAGTACTAAGTAGCTAAAAGCCATACTACAAGGCACTCTTTGTGATTACTTCATTGCACCATAACCATGAATGAATGATTGATTGAATGAATGAATGAGTTCAGTGTGGTGAGTGGCCAAAGGCGCCAACTAACATGCAGCCTATGTGATGGTTTCGTGTGTGAATTTTGAATTTCATATATATGAAAAAATGTGTTTGTATGTGTTAGCTGTCGAGTGGTGAATTTGCACAAAACTTAGAGAAAATAAAAACTGTACAAAATTTGAAAACATTCAACTACTTGGCTAGTTGCGTTCTAGTGAGATTGTCTGATGTTGATGTGGTTTCTGTGAACAAAACTGGCTAATTGTGACAAGTGTGACAGTTGTGACAGTTGTGGCAATTGTGACAGGTGTGGCAAGTCAGTGCAATGTTTGATGCATTGATCGTGGCCATATGTATTCATGTATGTATGTCCTGCATGTCGGAATGAACAATTTCTTTTTTCTTAGGTTTTGTTTTGTTTTTTCAATATTCCTTGCAACATTTGTTGCGCTGATACGGTCACAAAAGAATAATGTTCATTAAATACTGGTAAACGAAAATGTATAATATTCAATCCCATTGGCGTGTTGTTTGTTGTTGTTGTTGTTGCGAACGTAAATTGTTAATTTGTTGACAGTATTTGGGTTCACTTTTGTTGGGTGGTTCATGGGTTAAACAAAATTTGTGGTTTTCTTGTGAATGGATGTGGGTTGTATTTGGTTGTTGTTGTTGTTATTGATGTTTGGGGCACCTACGTTTGGGTTGGCGGTACGCAAAAAGTATTTGTTTCGGTACTAAGGTGACCCAACTACAAAGAGTTTACGGTTATTCTGATTTTATATAGCAAGGGAACTAGTAATTGCTGAGAGAGAGAGAGATAAGAGAGAGCGAGAGAGATGAGGAGAGAGACAAAAACCAAAATTGTGTGTAATTATTTGTACAATTCACCATACTTTACATGTGCGCGCTTTTCGATTGAATTTGAATTGGTTTCGGCGTTTTCGGGCCTTGATTTGACGCTTTGCGTGTTGTTGTTGTTGTTGTTGTCGGTATACTGTGTTGTGCTGCTTGATTGGTACGAGTTTATATTGTTATTGTTGCTGTTGTTGTTGTAATGGCGTATCAAATCAGAAGACAGTGTCAAAATAACGAACCCAGGTTGGGCATCGCTGACGCCGATTATTGCTTCATCTCTTTATATATATTGCACATATATATGTATATATGTATACATATATGTAAGTGGTGTGCCGATATACATACATATAGCATGCCGTATGTATATATATATATATTGTATGTACATGGCGGGTATTGTATAGTAGCGAAATTTTGTATTACGGTGAAGAGAAGTGTGGTGGAAAGAGATCGTATTGGGGGCCTACAGTGGCGGACGAATAAAGTGGCGAGAAGCGCAAAGTTGTTGTTGTTGTTGTTCATTTTTTCGTGTGAATTCTTGTGGCTGTGTATTGGAAGAGTGGAGTTTGAGTAGAGTGGCGTTTCTGTTCAAGTTTGACGTGTAGTGCGACACTACAAACGGCTGCTGGGGCGGTACGTTTGGCTGGTGCGTGGACTATACGACATGCCACGGTTACAATTGCATTGTCACTTTCAAACAATTCTACTGCGTATTTAGGTGATTTTCTTCAACCAAAAAAAAATCATAACAAATTAAGAAGACTGCGAAAATGTACAAATTTTGAGTTTTCATTGTTGCTAGAACCCAAAGCGGCATAAAACGAAATCAGAAGTGAGTACATGTTGGAATTTTGGTTAAATAGTTTCAAATGTTTGTTTAATTTTTTGTAAATTTTTTGTTGAATATTTTTTGTGGGGCTATAACAGCAAACACAACATTTATGTAAACTACACAAAAATAAACGTGTTCGATTGATTTAACATTGAAGCGGGCGATAGAGGGCGGCCGGAACGCAAAGAAACCAAAGCGCATTGCGTATTTTGCCATATTTACACACGCACACACAGACACACACACACACACACACTCACACATACACACACACACGCAGATAAGAACAAAATCCAATGGTGTTAAAAGTGGCAAATTGTTAAAGAGTCAACTAAAAATGGCCGCCGCTTGCAAAATTCAAACCAAATATATGTAAATCAAGTTAAGGGTTAAGCTTTCGAGTAACAGAAATACAACACTGAACATTGAGTACACATTGCGGTCGGGCAGAAAAAGTATGTAGTAGGGTGTACGAGTATGTTGGCTGGTAGAGGTCGCAGAGGAGGGGGGCGTTCACAACTGAGTTGTACTGAGTGGTGTGTAGTGGTCACAGAGGTATTTTAGTTAATTGTAGATTTTGAGAGAGATTTTTTTCAGTGTATGGCAACATTGGTGCATGTTGTCGGAGTATACGGAAATAGGCAAACTTTTGGTTTGTAAATTTGTTTGAACTAGTTTAAACACATTAACGATATTTGCACTTAAAAGCCAAGTGAGAAAGAGGTTTTCTGGGGAGTAAAAGGGCGATTTGGGGGACTCGTATGTAACAGAATTTGATAGTTTTGTGTTGGCAGTAGAAATAGTAGTAGGGCGTAGTAGTAGTAGTAGTTGTAGTAGTGGTAAACGTTAGATTGTGGTATGATAAACTGTAGTAGAGTATAGGTAGTAGTTGTTGTAGTAGTAGTAGTAGTTTAATAGCAGTTGGTAGTAGTTGTAGTAGTAGTAGTAGTAGAGTAGTAGTAGGATAGTATAATACATTCTCGCATACTTGTATTTGTTCAAATGGTACTTCAAATGAGAACGACTCATTATAGTAAGGGTTGAGGGTGCATTTTTTGATACTTGTCTTCTTCTTTTTCAAACGTTTTCCATTTTGCATGATTGCAATTTTCACATATGGATCTATAAAAAAATAGAAAAAGAGAAAGTAAGAAAATAAAAAACATAAATACCAGTTCTCCTTCTTCGTTTCAATGCAATTTGATTTCTGCTCTGGCAGCTATACAGTTTTTTGTTGCAATTTTTGTTGCTGTTTTTTGTTTTTCGTGTTATTCACTTTGCTTACGTTTGTTATATATTTTTGTTTTTGTATTTTCATTAACTGATTTCCAACATCAAATATACACATTAACTAATTTTCAAAAAAGCAAAAACTCTTTTACACAAATACGTTTTCTTTTTTACTCTCTTTACAACTGAATGCAACCAAAGCAACTCGAAGCAATACGAAACCGTAAACAATGAGTGGGAATACCAAATTTTAACTTTACAAATACAAAAGCATAAGATTGAATATTTGTAATTGGTTTTTTGTTTAGGTTAGGTAAGGAAAAACGCAACCGAACCGAAACATTTTAATATGAAAACGAAACAACAATAAATCTGAAATATTCTTCAACAAAACAAAAAATATGGTTAGGAATTTGTTCGAATATTGTATTAACCAAGTTGTTGTTGTTTGTAAAAGCCTAGAAGAACTCGGTTTGATATTTTCGCCGGCAACACCGGTTGGAGTGAACGAGGTCGGCTTCGGGTGCGAGCGCGCAAAGATCGGCTAGAAAAACGTGCAAATACTGAACGTTGCTGCTGTTCAGCGCAAACAAATCAATAAAAAAATAATAAATAGTAGTTGAAAGTTAAATATTGCAGGCATAAAAAGTTGTAGTTGTCAAAAGTTGTCTTATTCAACGCAGGCAGGTAGGTTGATTGCAAGTTAACGGGAATCGAGTGTGGAAACTGGGAATTGCTTCGCAGTGTTGCCAGCTGAAAATATCAGTGAATGGAATGTCGATGTTGAAGTTCTATGGAAATGCACAAAATCGTTGGCGATTTCATTGAAATCAAATAAAAACTTTACTTATTTATAGAAAATATTGCAAGTAGTGGCGGGAAATGAAAATTCATTATTGGTATCAGTACAAAAGAATAGTTTTGTTAAATTGCTAGTAGCATGTAAGTGTGTCAGTTTCACTAAAAAAAATACATACAAAGTATAAAGCAAATACAAATTATTACAAAAAAAGATGTGGCACAACCCAAACTTACGCACAACATCAAAGAAAACTTTGCACAACAACAAAACAAAAATCAAAAAAACTAAAAGCTATCGATGCAAAAATCCACAGTTGCCGCTTGGTCGCTGCTATAATTTTCTCTCGACTTGCGTGCGGAAAATTATAAAAGCGAACGTGTGTATGGTTGGCAGTGTGTGGTGATTTTTGCATCGCACTGGCGCCACAATGCATTACCAGACAGTCCGCCGACGTCCATCTTCTTCAAGTTCTTGGCCTCCAAGATGACAACGGTTAGCTTGCCGGCGGTCGGTACGTAGCGCAGAGAGAAGCAGATGTCGCCCAGCTTTTCCTAATTTCCATCGAATGCGGCACATATCAAAAAGTTATTGGGATAAGAAAGAGAGCGCGAAAGAGAGAGAGAGAGAAATAGAGAAATGAATTAAATTTTTTTAATTGATTGTGAATTGTTGTTAAGCCGAGTTTAAGCGCACAAATGTTAAAACATTTAGAAGTACTAAACACAACATTTGACTGAAGCTACGCCATCGTCAAGTCCATTTATAGGTTTAGGTATTTGTGTGTATATATGTGTTTGTGTATATTGTTTCGTTGGCATATATTTTATATATATTAAACATACATATAAGGTCACACATTTATTATATATATACGGGTTTTTACGAAGGTTACACATGTTTAATTTGAGGATTTTACTGGTTAGACGATTCGGTGGTGACACGAGAAGCGTCGTTAAGTGTTTCAGCGCGGGTTAAGAACATTTAAGTTGAGCTATTCTAACTAACTTGAAGTGCTTTCGTTTGTAAACTCTGTTGACCAGCTTTGTCAATGGTTTTCTATGAAAAAAGTTTGCTTCAAAGACAAAGTTGAGGCAAACAACTCTTAAATAGTCTATAACAGATATTGCTGCACTCTCTGACAACTAAAATCAGCTATTTTGAAATCTACGAAATTTTATTTCATTAACAGCATAAAGGTTATGACTAATGAATTTGCCTATTGGGGGTTTTCCGTTCGAAAATTAGTATCCCGAAGCGGCTGTTGTTTCAAGTTCAAGATTTTAAGTTCATGTTCCAATACTCAATGCAAATACTATTATCGCATTAATAAATTACCTGAATTATGAACATTTTAAACTTGAAATTTTTAGATTTGGCTTTAATTTTTTACCTGATTTCTGAACACTTTAAACCTGCAATTTTTATTGTTTTCTTATTGTAACTCAATTTTAAAATTCCTAAATTTACTAAGTAAATCGTATTTTTGTTTTATTTTTAAATTATTATTTATTTAAAATTTTGAGTCATGCCAAGAAGCAATGCATTTTTTTTAACTTTGAACTATTTCTCAATTGACAAAAAAATATAGAAAAAATTCTAATAATGAATCAATTTTAGAGCCTTGTTTAAAATTAATTGATAGTTTTTTAATTTTTGAATTATTATTTAATTAAAATTTAGAGTAATGTTAAGGAGCAATGGATTTTCTTGAACCTTGAACCATTTCTCAATTGATAAAAATATAGAAAAAATTCCAGTAATGAATCAATTTTAGAGCCTAGTTTAAAATTAATTGAAAGTTTTCTAATTTTTGAATTATTATTTAACTTAAATTTAGAGTAATGCTAAGAAGCAATGAATGTTTTTGAACTTTGAAGCATTTCTCAATTGACAAAAATATAGAAAAAATTTCAATAATGAATCAATTTTAGAGCCTACTTTAAAATTAATTGAAAGTTTTTTAAATTTTTGAATTATGATTTAATTTAAATTTAGAGTAATACTAAGAAGCAATGGATTTTCTTGAACTTTGAACTATTTCTCAATTGACAAAAATATAGAAAAAATTCCCATAATGAAAAAACTTTAGAGCCTAGTTTAAAATTAATTGAAAGTTTTTTAAAATTTTTGAATTATTATTTAATTAAAATTTCGAGTAATGCTAAGAAGCAATGGATTTTCTTGAACTTTGAAGCATTTCTCAATTGACAAAAATATAGAAAAAATTCCAATAATGAATAAATTTTAGAGCCTACTTTAAAATTAATTGAAAGTTTTTTAAATTTTTGAATTATGATTTAATTTAAATTTAGAGTAATACTAAGAAGCAATGGATTTTCTTGAACTTTGAACTATTTCTCAATTGACAAAAATATAGAAAAAATTCCCATAATGAAAAAACTTTAGAGCCTAGTTTAAAATTAATTGAAAGTTTTTTAAAATTTTTGAATTATTATTTAATTAAAATTTCGAGTAATGCTAAGAAGCAATGGATTTTCTTGAACTTTGAAGCATTTCTCAATTTACAAAAATATAGAAAAAATTCCCACAATGAGAAAAACTTTAGAGCCTCGTTTAAAATTAATTGAAAGTTTTTTAAATTTTTGAATTATTATTTAATTAAAATTTCGAGTAATGCTAAGAAGCAATGGATTTTCTTGAACTTTGAAGCATTTCTCAATTGACAAAAATATAGAAAAAATTCCAATAATGAATCAATTTTAGAGCCTACTTTAAAATTAATTGAAAGTTTTTTAATTTTTGAATTATTATTTAATTAAAATTTAGAGTAATGTTAAGGAGCAATGGATTTTCTTGAACTTTGAAGCATTTCTCAATTGACAAAAATATAGAAAAAATTCCCACAATGAAAAACTTTAGAGCCTCGTTTAAAATTAATTGAAAGTTTTTTAATTTTTGAATTATTATTTAATTAAAATTTAGAGTCATGCTAAAAAGCAATGGATTTTCTTGAACTTTGAACTATTTCTCAATTGACAAAAATATAGAAAAATTCCAATAATTAATCAATTTTAGAGCTTAGTTAAAAATTAATTGAAAGTTTTTTAATTTTTGAATTATTATTTAATTAAAATTTAGAGTAATGCTTAGAAGCAATGGATTTTTTTAACTCTGAAACATTTCTCAATTGACAAAAATATGGAAAAAATTCCTATAATGAAAAAACTTTAGAGCCTAGTTTAAAATTCATTGAAAAAGTCATCCTGGTTGGCCTCAAAGGCAAACTTTGGTCAATTAGTTGCTTGTTCTATGCCAACAAAACACAGCTCTTCAATTTCACACAATCCTCATGCTGTTTTTCGACACTTAGTCCTTAGCAATCCATCTCGGCAGAAGAACCTATCATATTTCTCTATAACTCTGCATTCGATATTTTCACATTATGTCATAAATCTACCACTTAAATTTTATGCAGTTTCTAATTCTTTATTATTTTGTTTTTATAGTTTAAGGTATTCGCTTTGTGGACAACATAAATGAACATAAAAACAAAAAACGCAACACATATTTATGTATAATACACAGGAATATATTTGAGATATGCAGTACACAACAACAGCGCAACAGTTGATATATTTTCAGATACATTTATATATCTTATATACTGACCATAAATCATTACGAAAACCAACAAAAAAATCAAACTAAATTCAACGCAAGAAACGCAGAGTCACAAATTAGAATAACATTGAGCACACTTTACTCAGAGCTTCGATTGTATTTATAACTTTTTTTTTTTGGTAAAAACTCAACGTGAAAAAATGAAAAATATTGTATAACAGTAAAAGGTACTGTGTACTGTGAGGCCGGTGTTTGGTGTGTTGCTGCTGCTAGACGAGCCGAACGTACGGCACGACTTGTCACTTACGGTTTCAGCTACTCGACACTCGGATGCAACACTGCGTCGGCGTTTCTCGCGTATAGACAGTAACAAGTACACCCAGCTCAAAACTGGCGCAACGTTTCAAAATTCAAAATGATTCGGTTTTCGAATTTGTTTTGTTTGCAACACTATTGGAACTTTAATAATGTAAAGTTTGTATGTGAGTACGGCGACAAGTGGACGAGTGATGCAAAGTGCAAAGTAAATAAATATGTAAAGAAAATGTTTGGTTGAAAGGTTTGTTGTTTGCGCTGTAGAGAAAATTGTGGAAATTCTGCAAAAAACATTCGACTAGTTTTAATGAAGTGAACTGAATAAAGTTGCACTTTGGAAGCGAGGCAAAATTGCAAACGAATGCAACAAACAAACATTCGATTGCTGAACTATTGTGATGCGATTGCAATATGTGGCAAAGTTTGTGAGTTGCATTTCAACGCAACTGTGGTGAAATGCAACCTTTACAAATCGGCCTGAAAGTATGTTGGTCGGCTTGCCACCACTGCAGAACGGTGTTGGTGTCAGACACACGAGCCCGTGGCATACTTTCAGGCTGCATGCGCGATCTGTGAATTGCCAGCATTCCAAAGTCTGCTCTTTGCCTCAGATGCAGATGAACTTCTTTGCAGCGTGTTTGATACGTCTAAAGCATGATTGATGGCGATAAAGTGTACGCTGGTTACTTGAATTCGATTCGATCACAACAAACTCTATTATAGATTTTGTATCATACTTATATATATGTATGTAGATAAATGTTGATGTAAATGTAAGTAATTTGTTTGGCATTCAAAACTTAGTAGTAAAAGGCGGCATAACGTTACAGTAAATTGTTGAATAATCGAGCAATTCATTGGTGAAGCTACTTTAATGCCAATTCCAATGCTAAATTTTCATTTGAAATAATCGTAAGTAATTAAATTGTCTCTAGGTATGAGTAGATTAGATACACGAGTGGCTTACTTTAAGAAAAAATTGTACAAGTACTAGCAAAAAATGTCTTAAAGCTGAGTTTGTTAGTGGTTAGAGGAAAAGAGTAGGAATTGCACTTACCCCGAATGTTTTCTTTAACGATTTCATTTCTTTTGTGTTTGGTTAATGGTTCATTATTTATTTAAAAAGGACTAACCTTGTGGTGGCATGTTTTTTTTGAGGGGGAGGGGTTTGAACTTAAAGTAAAATGATAAGAAATGAATTAAGAAAATCAAATAAATGAGAAAACTGTTTGATTTGGTGTGACTGACTGGTTGATTGGTTGTTTTGCTGGCTGGTTGTTGTGGGGTATCGAAGCTCTTTTCAACATAACAGTAACGACGAATTGGTTTACGTAAAATTATCACAACATATTTATGACAAAATAATGTGTGGTTTCAATGGATTATTCAAGAAGAGTTGAAGTAAAGCAGCAGCGGGTTTTTTTGTGACTGAACATGTACTCCAAAAGTTATATTTTCATATTTTTTTTTATGTTTGAATATTAAATCGCTTCAAAAATGTTATAGCAAAAATCTAAAGAAAAGGAATTCCGGCTCTTCGGGTTAAATATTGAATGCATTTTAATTGGGCTTGAATTAATGGAATTAAGCATTAATTAAAACTTTACTTTTAAAGACTTGCCGCTTAAAAACTATTTCCGAAATAGCCAAAAATATTTCTTGGCTCAGATAAAAATATTTGTTTAAAATTTTCTAATAATATATATTTTAAATGTAAAAAAAGTTGCCATGCTTTTAAAATTTTTTAAATATTTCTAGTAACAATTCAAGAGGACCGAAATCGGGGGAAATCGATTTTTAGATATTTGTTCAAATTTTTTATAATTGTGCGTGTCTTGAATCTTCTATGTAAATGTATGTTTTTTCGCAGTTGCTGGAAATTGATAGATTTTGTGAAATTGATTTCTAAAGTTATAATTTTTGTATTTTATTAACCAGCACAAGTCATTTGTCTTTTTGGGGCCTTTTGTTCTCTAACACTGTTTTGAAGTGAGATGATTTAGGCCATAAGGGCCCATTGTGGTACCATAATAATTTAGAAGACTTTTTTACTCATAGAATCAGTTTCTATGGAGTAGCTTTTCAATTGGTTAAATCTTCTCAATTGTCGAAGAAAAAGTTACCCAAATAAGTTTTTTTCTCAGAAATTGGTACGTTTTCCTTCACTTCCTCGTCCATGCAACTTTTGTTGAGATCATAAGAAAGTAGTTCTCGCCTTTTTGTATGGGTGTCTATTGGACTTCTTCTAATTTTTAGCTGATCTCTGCTTAGTGAAAAAAGTTCTCCAGGATTACTAAAGTTTAGGGTCGATGAAATTTGGCGCCCAATCAATTCTGCATTGTCTGCAGTCCATCTGAACTGAGTTCCTTGAGAGGAAGTTCGAAGAATTGAAAGTTATATCCTTTAACTCACGCAATCAGTTTCAGTTTCAGGATTTTTTGCATTGTCCAAGAATAAGAGTTCTTCTGAGTTCTTCTTCTATCTCTAGAAATTGCACAGAAGATGAACAACATTTTCTTCCTATTCGTCCATGCAACTTCTGTAGAAATCAGAAGAAAGTAGTTTTCGCCTTTTTGTTTATAACTCTTCCATTTATTGCTTAGTGAGAAAAGCTCTTCGCAATGACTGAGGTTTAGGGTCGACGAAACTTGGCGCCCAATCAATTCTGCATTGTCTGCAGCCCATCTGAAGTCAGTTTATGGTGTGAAGCCAAGCTAACATGTTACAAGAACAACAAGAAGAGTTAGCAGCATAAGTTCAGTAACACTCAGTAGAACGAGCTTCTTTGCTTTACAGTACCTTACAGGGGCGGATTCAGAAAAATATTTCGGGGGGGCGGCGGGGGAGGGGCCTAAAAAAGTAATTCTTTAATATTTATAAAATGTGTTTTAATTTGTATGTAGTTTTAAAGTCGATCCAAATATTTCGGGGATCCCCTGAATCCGTCACTGGTACCTTAGAAAGTCTCCGTGCCTTGGAATCCAACAGAGATAAGTTTAAAGCCGCCGGGCAACTTCTTTAGGAGATTTGCTTTAGCTAAGAACCGCATTTGTTTTGAAGATTGCTTCGAGATTGTTATTAGGAAAGAACGTGCCGATGTTTAATATATTTTAATACAATCTACGATTTACCACTGACTTCAACCTGAAAGACACTGCGGTCTATTGGCTGCCGATATTATTTTTGAAATAAGTCTTTTTGTTACATTTTCCCTGTTCAAATTCCTGTATAGTTACTAGTCTTGTCTTCATTTCTGAATAAATACAACGCTTCGGCTCAGCTCAGCTCACTAATTGGTTACTATGTGAACACAATTTTGAATATCTAAAAATTTCATAAGTCACACTTTTTGCAGTGATCGCTGAACTTTTTTCTTAATTATTCTCTCTTCAACTCTTTTCTTAAATATTCCATTTGAAACACACATTCAGTAGATAGAAAACACAAAAAAACGAAACGTAGAAACAAATTCATATGCAGTCGGAAGCCATTACAACAATATAAGTGATACAATAAGAAATCATAATGGCTCAAGTGCCAACCGAAGCGTAATTGTGACAATTGGTTTTTTATTGATACAACATCGAAATTGGAAACATAAATCAAGCAATTGCATAGTTATTTATATGGAATGCAAATTTTTGTTTGTTAGCGAATAATAAAAACATCGATACGTGTACCCAAACGACGACCGAGAGCGGCCGACAACCAAGTGGCGTGTAAAGCGGACTCGGATTCGATTAGTTACCAATGGGATTGAACGGAAAAACACAGTTTAGCACACAAATGTTTTGCTCTCGAATACGAAATGCGACAACACAACGGAAACAATGTAATCGTGTAAGAAGATAGTTGGCGAGTTGTACGGCGAGTACTTACATGCAGTTCCGGAGACGTGAGACGGTCACGTGGTTACAGTTGAGCGGGAGTTAAATTTTTGGCATTTGAGTTACGATTGGCGATGGGCGGTGGGCGGTGGGCGGTGGGGAGATGTCGTTAGCGAATTGCGTGTGGGCCAATTTGGCAGTTTGCGTGGCGTTTGGAAATGAGTTTGTGATGAGTTTTTGTTTGTTGGGTTCGGCCGGATTCGAATGCAAATGCGGATTCGGTTACGGATGCGGATGCGGATGCGGAGTGGTTTGGATTTGGTTTGAGCCGATTGGTGATTGCGATTTGGAGCGTTTGGAGCGAGCGAAGGGAATGAGACGTTTTGGTTATTTTTTGATATCGGTTTGGTTGTACGATTCGATTCGATTCGATTTGGTTCGATTTGATTTGGTTTGATTTGATTTTCGAAAAAAGTAATTAATAAAGAAGAAAAGAATTAAGAGAAGATTAAAAATTTGATTTTCGGCATAATTTCAATTCAATTCAAGTTGAAATATATAGTTACAATATATGTATGTATGTATATAAGTTATGTAAAAAAGATTAATGCTTAATTTCGGCTGGACAAATCAGAGAATGTAAACAAAAGTTGAACTTGGAGGTTTCAATTATTCATCGAATTAATAAATGAGGGAAAAAAATGTTTAGGCAGAAGGGGGAAGAAGTCTTCGTAGGCGCATAATTTATTGTTTGATTAATCTAGGAAATTTTGCTGTCAAATTAAACAAAATAATGCCGTTTCAAAGCAAAGCATGCAGATTATTTATTGTAGAAAAAAGTTGCTTCAAAAAATTGGAAAAGTTTTTAAGGAATATTAACGCATTGCTGTTAATTGTTTGTTAATCAATTGCACACTTGACTAATTAACTATTTTGTTAATGTAAATTTGCAATTTCAAGTTCAAATGAATGGAAAGCAAAAAGTAGTGAACTGTTGTGGGCTTTGTTGTTCAGATACCGAATAGTTAAATGTGTTTGGTAATTTTGCTTGCAATCAAATGCAGTAATTTTGAATTTCAGGGGCGCACAAGTGTGTGGGAGCAGTGCACGAGCGTCGCAAATGCAGCGCGCGTGCATTGCATTTGCGCAGCGCTCAGCCGCTGCCGCGTCGAGCGGCGCCGCTGCGTCGTTGCGCGCTAAAGTTCAAATATACAAATGCGAGCGTGTGTGGGTGTGAGTGGCGCCTGTGTGGGTGTGTGTGTGTGTATTTGGGCATGCGTATGTTTTGGAGTGTGTACTTGTATTGGATTCTGGAAACTAAAGTGTCAGCTGGTCGAGGTGCACGTGTGCTGGTGTTGGGTGTTGGTGTTCATGTCGGTGTCTATGTGTGGGTATTGTTGTGGTTCTATGGCAAACCAATGTTCTTTATATTTTTTTTTATACAAGTGTAATCTTTGTCGTAGCTCTAAGCGGAAATTGGTTTCCGGTGCACGAAATGAACAAAAACGTAATGTCACAAATAAGAATTGAGATTTACATAGTTAGGCATTGTACAGTGGTACGGAGAGCAGTAAACTGGCATTAGGAAAAAACTAGTGAAAGTTGTAGAAAATGCAAAACCTGGGTGCAAAATTGTTGCACTAAAAACAAATCAAATGTGCATCAACGAAGCAATGCCATCCGAAATCAGTTCAGCAGAAGTTAATAAGCAGAAAACAGAACGTGGAAAAACTTTGTATAAAAACTCAATAAAATCTTGATTGACAACGAAAGAAAATCAAACCTAAAAATCAGAAAATCGTCAGTTCCATGTCGAGTCGGCCGTGCGTCAGTTGAGCGGCGCCGATTCTAATTGAATTGTGCCGCACTCAGAGTGCTGTCTAAAAATATCGAATGTGTCTGCCACGCAGCGGCGCCGCGTGCAACGGGGGCGGACCATAAAAATGGATGGCAAACTTTATTTTCTCACTACATGAGTTTTGTTGACTGAGAGCAGGCGACGTGGGCTGTGGATTGCAGCAAACTGTTGCCGTCCATATTGTGGCCTGTGCCCTCGAGTCAATCATGTGGAGACACAAAATCGAGTCATTTGTTGTTAATTTAATTGTTTTGGCGCCATTAAACCAGAAAAGCGAGTTTATGCTGCTGCCTGGTGTGAGGCCGCACTTCTGTCATAAAATTCACAAGGGATTTTCATATGAAAATGGCAGCCACGTTTCATGGAAAATATATATTGCAAAGAGGAAGCAGAAGGTGGCGGGTGAATCTAAAGACGCTAAAAATAATTTACTTATAGTGAGATTGAGAGAGAAGAAGAGATAAAAAGTGAACTGAGTGGGCTGAAGTGGTATGGAAGAGTTGAGGTTTGAAGGCGATGCCAGTGGTGGATTCAGGGGGGCGGGGGGGGATTGGGGTTGAACCCCCGAAATATTAGGATCGACTTTAAAACTACATACAAATTAAAAGGCATTTTATAAATGATTACTTTTTTACTTTTTGAAACCCCCCGAAATATTTTCTTGAATCCGCCCCTGGGCGCTGCCGACGGTTATTTTCAAATTTGTGCCATTTCATTCAGTAGTCTAGAAGGTAAGTAAGTACAGAAACAAATATAAATCAATGAAATTATTGTTTGTTTGGGAATCAATTTCTGTACAGAAATAATCACTAAATAAGAAAATAACCATAGAAACTATTGAATGATACTTTAATTCAGATATAATCAAGTAAATTAAAGTTGAGAAAATATTGAGGTGTGGTGAAAAGAAATTCACTATTTTTGGCTTTGATAAACTTTAACTTGCAATGTTTAAGTATTATTGGGTTGAGCTGGATTTCATTAGAAAGATAAGATTTTGTACTAAAAAAACTTCTCAAAGGGTTTTTCGATTGCTTGACTCAGTGTGGTTTGAGCGCGCATCAAACATGAACAGCAGCAAATGCAAAATATGCCATATTTGACGATTTTCCTTCGATAAAGTCGACTGAAAATGCGATTAGTTTTTATGGTCCTTAAGATGCAACACGCTCTGGAAGGAGAGTTGTGGAAATGTCAATAAAATCATGGAAATCATCGAGTCTGTCTGTCATCTAAGTAGTGTTTTGATAGTCCAGAAGCTAAACATTGCAAAAAATAACCGTTTGACACCATTTGGATACAAATTTATTGGTGACCCACGGGTTATTGAAAAAAATCTCATGGACCGAATCGAATCAAAATCTACATTTTCTAAGTGCATAATGACTGGTCAGAATAAGTGAATCACTGGTTGAAACGTGTTAAGGTGGCGCAAACCGTGACCAAGTCGGGTTGATGGTCAGGAAGGTTTTGCTGTGTGGTTGATGGGATTGACAGGAAATCAATGTTATTAGCTGCTCCACTACTGCCAAACTCTTAATTCGGATCTGTACTGTCAACAAAGGCAGCAATCGCCCAGAAGAGGTCTGCTTTGGCCAATAGGAGAGGAGATGTGTTCCATCAGGATCTGTAATGTCAACAATTGAATCGTCTGAAGGCAGAAATTGCCCAGAAGTAGCCAGCTTTGACCAATAGGAGAGGAGATTTGTTCCATCAGGATCTGTAATGTTGACAACTGAATCGTCTGAAGGCAGCAATCGTCCAGAACATGTCAACAATTGAATCGTTTGAAGGCAGAAATTTCCAGATGTGGCCAGCTTTGGCCAATAGGAGAGGAGATGTGTTCTATCAGGATCTGTAATGTGAACAATTGAATCGTCTGAAGACAGCAATCGTCTTGAAGATGTCAACAATTAAATCGTCTGAAGGCAGCAATTGCCCAGAAGCCGCCTTTTGACCAAAAGGAGAGGAGATGTGTTCCATTTGGACAACGCCAGACCACACACACATCGATAGTGGTTCGCCAAAAGTTGCGGGAGCCTGGTTGGGAGGTTCATTCAACTTATAGTCCGTACCTGGCACCAAGTGATTACTGATTCCTGTCTATGCTGAGTGATTTTGATGGTGAAAAATTTGTCTCAAGAGATGCTTGCAAATTCGACTGTGTCAGTTTTTTGTTTAAAGGAACGAGACTTTCTATGAGAAAGAGAGACAATTCCATGTCTTCAAAATTGTCAAACGTGTTGGTGCATATTTGACCTTAATCGGTTTATTTCAACTATTATAAATAAAGCCTTAAATTTCATGCAAAAATAATGAATTTCTTTTTACTACACGTTAAGTTTTTTTTGAAGAAATATTAGAACAAAAAGTTTGTCTCAAACAAATAGAAAATCATTCCGTAAGTATTTTATCAAAAACCAAATAAAGTAAATGCAACAAAAAAGGTCGAGTAATCCGTAGAACGAGAATGTTCATTCGCAAATCGTTGTTGATTTTCTCAGCAAAATAATATTGTAGCATAAATCATTGTATTATTAATTTATATAATAAGAAAAAAATCGCATTTAACAAATGTTCATTGCAAGTTGCAGTTGTCGTTGGTTTTTATTTATTGTTATTTACTAAAGTTTGCATATATGTATATATAGAAAGAAAACTGTACAATTTGAGAGAAAAAGTTGCCATCAAATTAAAACACAAAAATTCAACTACAATATTAATAATGTGAGAAAATGCACAAACAGCTGAATTGGTTTTTTTTTAATATTTCAAAAAATAGGAAACCGCAATTTGCAAAAAAGTGAAGTTGTTAAGTTAAAATGAAAGAAAGTTTTTTTTTATGGATATATTTGAAAAGTTTGGTTGGATTATTTAGTTAAGGTTTAGTTAAGTTGTTATTTTGTCGCAAGTATTTACCTTCTACGAAAATTTGAAATCGGGGTTGGGGGGGGAAGTGGAAAAGAAAGATTTGGTTTAGCGGCTTTGTTTAGTTTGTTGAATGTGTTTGTAATCGGTGTAAAGGTTTGTATAGAAAAGTGTTTGATTGAAACGTAAATCTGCGCGGACAAAGAAGAAAAGTTCTTAAACAGATTTCAAGTGACGAATGTGAATGGAGAATTGTGGAAATTTGGTTTGCTTTTGCGCAACAGAGACAAAACTGAACTGAACGTTGAATGTCTGTTTCGTAGGTGAGGGAAAATGATATCAAAAAAGTAGAGCTACATAGTTGGGTTGGTTGTTGTGGTTGACAGAGGTTATTGCATATTAAGATTGAATGTTGTTGTTGTTATTGTTGTTGTTGTTGTTCTCTTATGCATTTTGAACTGGGTGTGTTGGACTCTGAATACACTTGATCGTGATTGTTGCCTGGTTGTTGTTGTTATTGTTTAGTTGTTGCTTGTTATTAGTTAATATTGTTGTTGTATTGCGGGTTATTTAGTTGTTGTTGTTGTTGTTATAAAGGTCCTCTAGTCATTCGATTGCACTATTTAGTTGGGCTATGCGTCATTATTTTGTACGTAAAAAATACACACACAACACAATTTGAACCTCGTTGGCAACGCGACTTT
The DNA here is from genome assembly GCA_964056695.1 of Melieria picta. NCBI lineage: Eukaryota > Metazoa > Arthropoda > Insecta > Diptera > Ulidiidae > Melieria > Melieria picta. Next base: position 130,612,639 of record OZ057399.1, on the reverse strand, counting down.
TATGTATAAAAAATGCAAACACTTAAATTCTTGGAAAATGTTTAATAAGATTGTTGAAAGTGTTGAGTAAACAAAACAAAAACCATTTTTGTCTTTTAAGTAAACACTTGATAGAAAAAAGTTTGGTTGTTGTAGGAAATAAAAGAAGTGTTGTTGTAGCATGTGGCAGCGAAGCAATGCGGCCAGTATGACGACGTACCTGTCCGCCTTCGCCTTCGACGCTGACCAGATCGCGCCACTCTTCGATGGTTTGCGCCAAGTCAATGGTACAGAGGGGCACCTTCACCTCGCCGATTTGGTCGTGCTTGGAGAAGCGATCAAAGTCGAAGATGGCAAACACGAGCGTCTTGTTCATGGCATCGGCATAGGGTAAACTCTGTCGAGGGTAAAGAAAAGTGTCGAATGGCATCAATCATTAATGTTTAATTTCATTTCAATCATTTTTAATATTTTTAAATTTATAAAATTTTTTTGCATAGTTAAAAAATAATGAATTTTTCAAATGAAAAACTCACCTTAAATGTAAACGTTTCATTGAAGACGGGATTCAGTGTTTTGCGGTGCACTTTGGTCTCGAATTTCTTCTTCTTGTCGGGCAGCAGGTAGACCTTGACATAGGGATCCGAGGTGCCGCCCATGTCGAGTGCGGGCAACTCCTCAGCCTGTATGACAGTCACGGCCAGACTGTTTGAGTTGAAATCATACTCGAGCTGTGGAAGAAACGGCAGAGAAATCGAGAGGAAAGACAGAGAGAAATATTGTAGAAAATGACACGAAAGCAATTGTCGAATGGCAGCGTCCATTGTGAGTATTCCGAAGGCAGCGTTAGAAAACGAAGTAAATGAAAAGAATTAGTTGGAGTGCAAAACATGCATTGTTGTTGCATGAGTTCACAAACACATTAGTGGGTTATGCTGAATGTTTGTGTTTGTAATTTTGTGTAGTTGGCGTTTCAAATTTCATCATAAATGAGCCTAAAAGTATGCCAGTAAATTGCTGTTCAAGTTTGCATGGAAGTACTGGAGTTTATTTGTTCAATGAGTACATTTTAGGGCATACTTTTAGGCTATTTTTGAGGACTACGTTAATGATGTTATTGAAGTTTTCTTTCGTTCTTAAAAATGTTTGAAATGTAAATGAAACTGTGAGTTTAGTTGTTATGAATTTTTATTTCTATAAAATGCTGAGTTTAATGAAATATTTGCATAAAAGTGCTGTTAATTGAATTGAAAAATTTTGTATTTTAGATGTTGAAAATTACTTCAAACTAAATTTACTACTTTTAAACTTATTTTTCATTCCTTAACCCTTTCGACACCGAATTTTACCCTGTGTCTCGATATTACTTTTTGCCTAAGAAGTGTGCACACGACATTTGAAGGCGCCACGCCTCTTTGTTAGAGTTTTGGAGCTAGTTTACTTTTGAACAATTTTAGCTTAAAACGGCTTAAATACATTTTGTATCAATATTTTTTAATTACAGACAAATTATTTCATATCTATGGAAAAATACAAAATTATCAGTTTTTAATCTTATTTAACCATTATTCTTATTTACGCTTTATTATAATGCGTAGACTTCAATTAGAACACAAACTTTTCCTGATATTGCTGCAAATTATTGGAAATTATTTTGGGGATAATAGTAATTTTTTTTGTAATTTGCTTTGAGTTGACTTCTAAAAATATTAATTTGTTGGTGCCTACTTAAAATAAACCCATAAATCAATCGTAGCTTTTGCTATAAGATGACAAATAGGTGAACTTGCTCTCAGGCAACTTTGGGGTCGAAAGGGTTAATAAATTTGAATAATTTAAATTTTGATTTGATTATTTTGAGGATTATTTGTCTTCATTGTTGACTTTTCATTTAACCCTTTGCGACTCAGTGAAATTTTTTTTAATCACGAAAATGTTACACATTCAATTGCATTCAATTTTTTTCTTTTTTAATTTTTTACTCAATAAAACAATTAGCGAACGACATTCGTTCGAATGTCGAATAACATAAATTCAAAATTTCTTGTAAATTTAAAATTTACGCCACAGTGTTTTTAAAGTTACATATCACAATTTTGCATGCTGGGTCGCAAAGGGTTAATTTTGATCATTGTGCCAACTGTCAGATATGCAAATAATTAACATACCAAACCAAACTGTTTGAACCACATTTTAAGAACCACAATTCTTAAAAGCTATGAACAGTGTTGCCAGATTTCCTCCTAGATTTAGGAGATTCTTGACCTTTTAGGAGAATTTTTAGGAGGAAGAATTGTTTAGAAGAAAATCTAGGAGATTTGTAAGTATTTTATGTTAGGGAATTTTTCGGATCCGTAGTGGATTTTTGGGAGTTTTTTGGATAACGAAGTATGATGTATTGGGAACATTGGCAACAAAACATATTTTGACAACTATTTAAATAGTCAAAGCACCCTATTGTATTAAACATTTTTCAGCTTAAGCTGTAAGCTCGTTTTATCTCATTCTCACTTATTGCTGTCATAATGAAATTCCGCCAAAAATGGCACTTTTTATTTAATACATTTGTTATATGTTTTGTTTTTGTTAAGTTTTTGTTGTTAAGATGAACAAAAAAAGCCTGCAATAAAAAAAATGATATGTATATATGTTTATTTTTTTTATAAGAAGTTTTGTTCCTTTAAAATTACGCAAATACTTAATTAAAAAAAGTTGTTAGGAGATTTTTTAAAATTTTGGGAGGAAATTTCAGTATTTTTTTTAAGATTTAGGAGAAAGTAATTTCAGGTATCTGGCAACACTGGCTATGAACTCGTTATTGATTTATAGTAATTTTTTAAATAGTTGACTATGTCAGCAATTGAATTGTAAACAAACAAACATTAAACAAACTTGAATTTAGTACAAAAGGGCAGCAACAATTTGATGATTTGAAATTTTTAAAATTGCTCATTTAGTGTCCAAAGCCAAAGTAAAAAAATTCACTAAAACATTGAATGCCACTAAAAACTTGCATCGATTTCGTTTTGTCTTCTATGATTTTTAATTGTCCACAACAAAAACGTTCAGTTACTTTCGAATTTTCCGAACGTCAATTAAAACCTTTCAATTACTTTAATGCATTTGTCATTAGTCAACTTTGCGTTGACTAAATACCAGCGTGTTTAATACATTCAAATGTCATATTGCCACACTTGGCAATCACAACAACATCATTCGACAAATGTCAACGTGTAGTTGTAGTTGTGGGTAAAAAGCATTCGTTTGCTGTTTGCTGTCGCATTTGTGGCACTTCGGGCGCTGTGCACCGGCGAACGCGCTCACCTTGAAATTCAGCCGGCCCAGCTTCTGCTCGCTCTGCTTGTCCTCCTCGTCGCCCTCCTCGGCGTTCTCGGTGAGTTCCTCCATATCAGGCTGAACCTATGACATACCAGAACCCAATAACTACTACGATTTGATAGGGTCGTTGATACTTACTTTCTCCTTGTACGCCGATCCCAACAACTGAACCGACTTCATGTCGACACCCTTCTTACCCTTACCGTCTTTGGTTCGTCGCTTCTTGAGGAATCTGCGCACGCAGAAGAAGATGATGCCAAAGACAACGAGGAATACGAGTATGATGATGGCGACCACGCCCCATGTGGGCAGGCCGGTCTTCTCGGCGATCACCTCGGTGACCACCTCGCCGGCATGCTCGATCTTCTTCATGACTGGCGTGGCTGTGCTGGTGGTGGTGGTTTCTTCTGAGAGAGAGAGAGAGAGAGAGAGAGAGAGCGAGATAGCGAGAATTAGAATTGAAGCCGCACGCGGTGTGGTGCTTGGTGCTTAGTTACCCTCGGCCTCTGTGGTGGCCTTGGCAGCGGCTGTGGTCGTCTCGGCCATAATCTTTTGACTCTCGGCCAGGTGGTGTGCATTCTCGCGAAATACCGTGTGCGGCGTGCTCTCTTCGATCTTTTGATTGCTCACCTCCGGCTCGGGCGCCGGCTCGGCCGGTTGCGGCTCGGCTGGCTGCGGCTCGTCCGCGTTCGTATTCGTATTTGGAGGCATTTTGTGCGGCGGTTCTTACTGCAACAAGAATAAATCAAACAAATACGCCAACAATTAAACAGTTATTAAAGCAGCTGTAAAGGTGAATTGCAGCAACAGCGAAAACGCTAAATGGTGTTTAATTAATTTGAAATGCCCGAACGCCATAAGCGGAGGAAATATGTGAAATTTGCGCCGCCCGTTGGCGAGTCCACGCAAAGTTTTCGCAACTCGTTAAGTGTGCTTAAGAAGTTTGCAACTGGGTCGGCGGCGGCGGTAATGGGTGTTTAAATGTTGTTGTTGTTGGCATTGTTGTTTTGTTAGTTGGTGGTAACACGAGCGCCATTCTATAAATTTGCAGTTGATGGTAGTTTTCGTGCTTAAGGGGTTATATACGTTTTCATGAGTCAAAAAATCGGAAAGAATTTTATGATTTATTTCGAACAAACATACTTTCAAGAGTTTATGTTCAAAATTTCAAGTCAATCCGAGCAGTAGATCGTAAGTAGCAACTCGATTTGTAGCGCGCTATCTGCCTTGCGATAGGCATCTCGCCCGGTGCCTATCACTTTAAACGTGATTTTCCCCAAATGATGTTTTTTGAAAAATGCCTTTGCGGTGACCACGATATCTCAAAAACTACTTGACCAATTCATCTAATTTTTTTTTAATTCTTTTCCTAGTTACAATACGGAGTACTCATTTTTTCATTTGCAGTATTTGTCTTAACTAATAATTTTTTTTAAATACATTTTCGAGACTCAAAAAATCGCCTTTTTTTTGCATTATGGTTTCCGTATGAAAAAAAAAGTTTTTTTTTTCCAAATTTTTCGTTCAAGTACTCGGCGCTGTAGTCAACAACTGTACATTTTTTTGTCTCTTTGATTACAGTTGAGTTGTTGGCATTCAAATGTGGTCACCGCCAGACTCTGCAGAAAAAACGCGCATCAGGACAAGAGCTACAACTTTGACAATTTTCAATATTTTTTCATATTCGACCACTCTTTTTTTCGTAAGAATATGTACTATGTATACCTGTTATGCGAGTTTCTAATAAATTATTTCAAATAGCCCAAAAAAATTCACAAATATGCCCTAAGTTTCCTGTACCAAAATGTATATAACCCCTTAAGTTCTTAATGCTTGTTGGCAACTAAAAGTTGCTAAAGCAAAGTCCACTTGCCGAGGCGAGCTTAAAGTGTTTGCAAAATTAATGAGCATTTTTTTTTTTCGACGTTGTAAAACTGCACTTTGCAGCTTTCGGCCAGAACGGCAATGATGTTCGCTTTCATGCAAAGGCTTCATGCAAATTGAGAAATTTTAATTTTCCCACACTGCTTTTGCAGCTTTTTCGCGAGCAGACAAGCGGAAGACACAAACGCAGCGCGCGACATGGAAAGCCATAAGAAGGCACAGCAAAGACGAAGAGGGCCCGAGTGAGCGGCAACGGGCAACATTAGCAGGACCCTATTATCCTTGGAAACACTATAAATGCTGTTTCAATTATCAGACATACGCTGTCACAATTGAATAACGCCCACAAATTTTATTCATAGACAAACCCGCACACACATGCACACGCACACACACAAAAGTGAACGCACCCACCTACGCTGCGCTCAAAAAACACTAAAAAAATACTTTGTTCAAATTTTCGGCGCCGTTGCTCCACTTTGAATTTGCAGCAAATAAATTTCGACAAGCAATCACACACTGCGGTCGGGCGCTTTTCACTTAAACCACAAGCATACTTTTCGGCGTTTAGAGCCCCCTCGCTCCCAACACAGTGTATCCATGTGTGTGTGTGTGTGTGTTGTGTTCGAGTGTTCCATTTGCTTTGCCATTTTGCTCGGTTTTGTGTGCCTTGCTGCGACTTATTGACAAAAATTCGATATTTTTAGACGCTGCCAGGCAGACCGGCTCCTTGCCGGGCTTCCCATTTGGCAAGTGCCATAGTTGTTGTTGTTGTTGTTCAGTCTCTTTGAGTGAACAATGAAATATTTATTTTCATTAGAAATCCACAAATAGGCTGCGGCGAAAAATGTTGTTTGCATGCCAAATGCCAAACGCATGCGGCTGCTTATTGTTGTTGTTGTTGGAATTTGTATCGATCTAAAGAAGAAGAAGCATTTTGAAAATCTGCGAAATGCTGCTTTTGCGTGGTGGGTGATGGAAAATATAGGAAAACAATTTTTCAATGAACTTCATTGTGAAGAAAGGAATTTCGTTGGATGCTTTGAAGTTGCTGCGTCCACGATTGTCGTTTGTTGTTGTTGCCATTCATGTTAATGTTGATGCTTTTATTGTTGTTTGTTGTTTTTGCAAGTGTTGTGATATCACAACATGGCGCGTGCGTTTGTCGTGGCTTGCAATCAACCTTGACCTGTCAAACGTTCACTGTTTGAGTGACAGCAGCGCTGGTCATTTGGCACAATTGGAAGTGGCCGCTTGATGAGAATGAATGGATTGTCTCTGTCAATATCGACTGCTAACAGGCAAACAGTGAAGGACAATGGAAAATGTGTGGGACTGTTGCATACGAACTTTCTGGATTGTCCGTTGAAAATTGATATCATTTGAATTCACAATTAACAGTTTGCCTCAAAACTTTTTGTTAAAGCTATTTCCATAAAATATAATTTGACTTTATTCTGAAAGTGCTCCTGAAAATGTTTTATTAAGCTTTGTGATTTGCTGTATTTTACTGTGGCTGAAAATATTCTGAATACTTTATATTCTTCATATATTCTGAATTCTTTATCTGCAAAATTTAAATAAATGCCATTTTAGTGTGGTTGAAAATTTTTCTAAAATACTAAAAAAACATTAAACCATTTTTTTTGTGTGTGGAATGTTCTAATACATATTTGCAGTTGTTAAACGATAAAAAAATATGGAAAATTACGTACATACGAGCGTGTAATGTTTCATTGCAACAACAAACACATGCAATTTTATTTTTCATTGACATTTTCAGTTATTAATTGGACTGATATACTTTTACAAGAGAGCCCTGAAAAGTTTTCTACCTAACAAAAATACAAAATACACCCAATGCTGAACTGTTTAGTAGTCTACTTTTAGGCTGACTACGTGTTGGTACCCATTGCGTATGGTTTTATTAATTACTTTTAGTAGTCTACTTTTAGGCTGACTACGTGTTGGTACGCATTGCCTTAGTTAATTCACTTGATAAGATTTTTAGTAGTGTACTTTTAGGCTGACTACGTATTGGTAGATATTTTCATTATCTACTCAATCAAAATGTTTTAACAATTTTTATTTTAAACAAAATTGCAATAAATCCCGAAACTTTTCTTTTGGTAAACGTTTCTCACATGTACTACAGAGACATTAAAAATAACCTAAAAACATTCTGCGCATTTACTTAGAGTTTCGACATAATTTTTTCGACCACAAAGCAACACACATTTATGCAAACAAATATACTATTTTGCACAATTTAGAAGCGCTGAGCCACTGTGCGCATGGCAGCCATCTGAAGTGGCTGTGTGCGTGTGTGTGTGTGCGTGAGTGTGTATCTGCTGCAACCGTCGGGACAGCACGGCTACTCTCCACTTGTGCATCTAAGCCCCTAATTAGTGCGCGAATAAAATTTTCCATTGCTGCTACGTGGCTTCCATCTTGCTAGCAAATTTATGCACTGCATGGCGCCGGCAACAACCGCAGCAACGCATAAACAACAATAACAGCGACAAGGATGACGCCGAAGATGACGCTGAGGCTGACGTTAATAAAGAAAGATGCTCGCCAAATGAGGCGCAGCGCGGTGAACAGTTTTGTAAGATGCTTAGCTGCTCGCACGTACCAACCGACCGTCAGGCAAATTCATATTTCATTTTAGTAGAATTCCTGAAGGATGCAATCGTAGGAGCACTGCACCACCTCAAATGTTGGTTGCGGTAGTTGGTCGATATTTATTATGATAAATTTTTTGCATATTCAAGTGAAGTGTGTAAAGGTGTAAAGAATTGCAAAAAACATGAAAGATGAGAATTAAAGTAAATTTGTTTCTTGGACATTTTTAGGTTTTTCAGTATCTATGAAATATTTTCTTTCAATATTTCGTTGTTGTAAAAGATGATCTGCTTTTGTTAAATAAACAATTAAATGATTTTGTTTATATGTTTATGTTTTGTGACTTTTCCGCCTTTAGAGAGAAATTATTAAGTTAGAAGGACGTAATTCAAGGATGTAGTAGCGTGCATATTAGTCCTTAAGATATATTTTTTTCAAAAAAAAATATTGGAAATTTTGCAAGGATATTCAAGGATAAAGTTTTAAAGGGACATTTTCAATACCTCTTCGTCCTTTTGCACCAAAACATTAAATTTTCAAAGATTCTAAGGATTTTTCTCTTTCATTTGATACCCATATTGTTATTCTACAATGCGCTCAATTTTTAAAATAATTTTTTGAAATAAACATGTCCTTGAAATTTTAAAGTCCTTTAAGAAAAAAATCCTGACGTCAGAGAGAAAAACTAAAAACGCAGTTTTACTACATTTGGCCCCTAGTTTCGCGAGTATATCGATTTTTTCGTGTGTAAAATTTTTTGTTGCACGGTGTAATTTAAAAAAATTCGCTCAATCTTCTGTGCATTGGTGAACTCTCACATTCGATTACGGCGCCCACTCAGCAGCACAGTGGGAGCCGGCAACCAGCAATGGTCACTTTAGTTGCATGAGATTAGTTTGAGTTGCCACTGCAAATGTTTCCGCAACAACAAAGCCACAGCATGTTGGCACAAATAGCCAAATGACAGTTGCGGGCGCTGCCTTCTATGTTTATGTGTGTGTGAGTTGAGAGCACGTCACACATTGAGCGCTTTGCCGCTTCCGGTTGCGGTCGTTTGTGTGCACAGCTGGCATACGGCGCAATGTTTATGTTGGTTGCTTATACGCCATGCTGGACGCCCTTTAAAAATTTTAAAACCCTTTTACTAGCTAAACAGTCGACCGCAGGGCAAGGAAAATCGTGCAAAAAATTATAAATTGATGCCATTTTAATTGCGTTTAAAGCTTTTGCAGCAGCCCGCAGCAGTCCGCAGCAGCGGTTGACTGTGAGATTAAGCAAGCGGAAAAGCGGACAGAACCTAAATGTAAGCCGCGTGCGGGCGTTTAACCAACACAGCGGTGCGCTTTAATGCCGTTTCCATTTCCATTACCATTTCCACTTCCATTTCCATCTTCATGTCTCACTCTCTTGCTTCGTGTTCATCTCCAATCGCTTCATGTAGCACTTTGAAATGTTGCTACGTAATGACGTCAAAAGCCAGACGTCTGCGACCGTTGTGCTGGTCGGACAATCAGCATAAGTAGTCGACTGCCATCGCCCGGCTTAGCGATATGTATGCAGGAAATTTCCATTTCACTCGCAAGAAATATGGAATTGCTTGTGCAGGTCTGAGTAGCGCGCAACGATGGCAGCAAATATGAAAACAGACCAGAGTGACAGATAAGCGCGCACGAGGAGAGACGGATTGAACTTGATTTCTTTTTGCAATAAATAAACTGATGAACCTGCTTCAGGCCAAGCCAAGTGGCGACAGCTGCCAAGTATTATTGTGGCATTAGTTGCAGCACAAACAAGCAACTTTGATGAGAATTTGTCTGCAAGATGTTTGTGAAAGTGTTTTTTTGTAGGTTTTGCAATCATCTTCAGGCGATTGTCCGTCCACTTTGTCTCTGCGTTGGGTGCACAATTTGTGTGATTATTGAAAAAGACTCCGACAGGTATATGAATGAAATGGTATGAAAATGGAAAGCTACGAAAAGTGAATGCCATTAGGGGCGCACCTAAAAGTATGCTTACCTACTTTCAGCCATCATTGCGGAGACAGTTTGCGTTCTATGTAAGACTTGAAAAAGCTAGACAACTGAGCTGCTGTGCGACGCTATGTGTATGTCTGTGTATGTCTACTTTACTTCCACTGTTTGGCTGGCCTGCTAGAAGCGCTTCAGCACTAAGACACCATGAGGGGAAAGGTGAAGAAGTCGCTGTAAACTGTGTGCATGTGTATTGTGTTCATGAATTTATGCTATGAACAACATTTCAACATGGGATTTTTGAAACGAGTCAGGCTGCTATTGTTGTTGTTGTTCGTTGTTACTAATGTCGCCATTGTGCGCTGTACGTGTGCAAAATTTTAAATAATTTTTATTTTGAACTCAGCCATGTGTAACAGTCTGCAAATAGATAAAATTTTCAAGCCCACTCGCACAGCTAAACAATGTTGCGTATACGCACTGCTGTGCAGAGCAAAAAAGTTGCCCTCAAGTCTCTGAATTTTCATATGTTCAAATGGATATTTAACTTTTGCCGCACACAAAATTTACGTGATTAATAAAAATTAATGTTACTCATACGCCACGTTCATCTGCAGCACGTCGCTGTGTGTGCGTCAGAGTCGCAGTCCATACATTTGCATAGACATGATTTTAGCTTCTTGGTTTGACAGTGGCAAATTTTTAATTGAGCACGTCGCCGGCAGACGCTGCTCTTGACCTGCTTTGGCGCCATGTCTGACTTGCGCTTTGTTTGACTGTATTTAAGAGCTCAAATATTTTGCCTTTTTGTAACGAATTTTCTTCTTAAGCTGAGTTGTCTGCCAGCGCACAACTCAATCACTCAACAAATTTTTTTTAATTTTTATTGTAATTTTTTTCTATTGTAATTTTATTATAAACCTTTTTGGTTCTTTGTAACAACAACAAAATCCTTCCACCTTTTGCCACATTATGCTTGCTTGCTACTTTTTTGTGCCTCGTTTTTTGCCAACGTCTCGCAAAAGCAGAAACTCGCAATTTGCATACTTTTGCCACATTTTTTGCAACCCTTTCATTCGGTTTGCGCGTGTTGAATATGCAGCGTGGGCTTAATTTTTTTTTAAACGAGCATGCGCCATGCCAGATTTTTATTGCTTTAAGCATTTTAATGATTGCACAGCTAAAGCAAACGACTGGCATATTAACGAGTGAAAAACAGCAACAACAACTTAAAGCTAAAATTTGAAGCTTAGCATTGAGAGAAGAAATGTGTGCGTGCCAAAGTGGGAATGAAGAAGAAGCGAGAATCCCACGTTGATTTGTGCATAAACGCAAATTTTCTTGTTGTTTTGAGTATTTATGGAATTTTTGGTATTTGCTGTAATGACAGAAATATTCATAAATTTTGCTGGCAACAGCAGTTTTGCGGTGAGGTTGAAAATTGCTAAAACAAGTAGCAAGTTAGATGTTTGTGAATGAAACATGCGAGCGTAAAAAACAAAAACAACAACCAACTAAAATCTGCATAGAAAGTTCAATGTATGTGAAGTTTTGGTGATAATTTATTGATTTTCTTGACACATGTTTTATAAGAAAATAAATGGAGTAATTAGCAAGAAGCGGTGGGGAATCGCTTTGTGTTTTATTTAATGTGGGTTTCAAAAATATTGAAGCTAATTTTAATTGCAAATCTAAGATGCGCAGATACACAATTTTATATAAGAAATTTTTATACTTTCAAAAAATATTTATTATTATTTATTTTTATATTTAAAATATTTATATTTACTGAACTGAAAATCTCAGATACTCCAATAAATAATTTTACATATGTTTAATATATTTTCTCAGTCACTTGTTTCGCAGTTATAAGAAAAGTAAAAAAAACTCTGAAATTATAAGTGGTTTTGTTCAAAAGTTTTGTGGATCAACGGGGTCATATTTCGAACTATGTCACTCATCTCGATTCTCTTAAAAACCTATCCAAATCAAAACTGCATCTATAAGTGCTGTCAGATAGCTTTGGAATGCAACAAAACTTCTGTTTTCGGCAGCACATACATTTTTAGACCACTTTAATTCGCTTTTTTTCGGCTATGGGTACACAAATTTCTAGGGAACTTCAACTGTTTTTTTAATTAGTTTTCGTTTATTCAAGTTTCTCATATTCGGCCTTGAGAGCATCGAACATGTCCCCACAGCAATTGAACAGCATGTCAAGCATTCCCAGTTCAAGTAGATCATTGACGACGGCGAAATTAATTCCATTCATCCACAGCGCCAGCGGCTGTGCATACTAATTAAACTAATACCGAATGTCCACTTGAGCCTGGCACATTCGCACAAACACACACAATCGCACAGCCCCCCACAGGACAAGTATCCACTGTGTGCTGTCTTGGAGCTGTCAGCAAACAACTTGGCGCTTCCAGATTATCGCAAAGCAGCCGCCCACCAGCGTCGCAGTCAAGTCAGTGGCAGCAGGGCCGGCGATAAGAAGTTACGCCCCCGCACAGGCGGCGCGCTCGACAATCGTTCCGTTGGAGTACTTAGCGGCTTCAACTGAACTGAACTGGATTTACTCGTAATTTTTCCTCTTTGTTATTGGAATTTTTTCGGAGCATAAGAACAGCCAAAGCTGATGGCGAAATTGGAAAATTTGTATCTAAAAATGGGCCACATTTCTCGGTACGCTGTGGTTAGTTAACCTAAAAATAAGTCGCAACTGCAAGATTTCTTTGAATTTGCGTAGCCTCACTTCATTTGCCTCGAATGTCTGCCATTGGCAGAGTTTCATTGGCGCGGCGTCAGCATCACAGCAGCAACAACAGAGAAAAAAAACATAAAATAAAGAAAAATATAAGCAGAAACCACAACGAAGCAGTTGTGTTGTAATTTTCTTAATATTTGTGCAGCAGTTTTACTTTGTTGCTGGACGTACATTGAACGGCGCCAGTAACGTGCAGCGAAAAAAAGCCGAAGAAATATAATCAAACAGCCACTTCCGCTGTCGAGCGTTCGCACACACATCGAAGCGCAGCGCTGCGGTCACCGCGGTTGTCTCTGGCGGCAGTGCACAGCTTGACTCCTGGCAGCGGTAGCGGCGGCTAATCGAATTTCGCTAATATGGTTACTTGGTCTGCGGGATGGCTTTGTTCGATTCTGGCGCATCGCGTTTTCATTCGATCACGAATGCCTTCGATGGAGCGACGATAGCATTTTGCGTCGACTCAGCTGGTTGTTGTTGTTGTGTCTTGGTTTGCGTTGCTGCTCACTAATTGATGCATGTCGCAGTGGCACGCGATAGCAACATTAAATTTTTATGGTGCGCATTTTTTATTTGCCTTGATTTGCGCAGAGTGGTTTGTTTTGGTTGAATTTTCAGCCTGACTGGGAAATCAATAGTTGGCTGTTTTTACAACAAATGTGCTGGAAATATGAGTTGTTGTTGCTGCTTTGCTGTTTAATGCTTTCTCAAAATGTCAACAAACTGGAGCATACAACTTTTGGCCTACGCGGCGTATGAGTGACATTCGAAAACAGTCGCTTAAAGGAGACAAATGATCAACAATTATTCTCACTTAATTATTCTCTCTTGCAATTTCTTGTGGATTTGGATTTTGTTTTTGTTGTTTTAATTGTCATTAATATCGTCGAAATTTATTAATTCATTAATTAAGACAATATTTAGCATATCAAAGTCTACATCTTTTAAGATAAATGTGTAACAGTTTTCTATCAGTTTCGCGTCTCAAACAGGTCCTGTCGTTGTCTGAAACACTTTCATTTCTTTAATACGATTTGCATCAATAAGCAAATCAATTTCCTTTCACATACAAAATGCACGCAATTAACTTCATTAGTTATCGATTGAGTTGCTACTTAGCCAAAGAATTCTGAATGTTTAACATCGAAAGCCATTACGTATGCAACAAAAGTAATTAGAAAATATAGCACACGGCTTAGTTGCTTTGCATCTCTTTCTGCGCTCTACTTTGCTAATCAGCATCCTCTGCGAAACTCGATGCCGCTCGATGAGCAGAACTTGGAGCAGCGCCTTTGTATTAATGGCGCAAATAGAAATTGCAAATATCCTCACTGCCTTGCTGCCAGCGGCCACAAAACATTCTAGGAAAACTACGCGGAAAGCAACATTTGTGCATGCGGAAAAGTATATAATGAAAGCTAAAGCAACATAAAGTTAGCGATTTTGTTATGGAGTAGGAATATCCTGTGGCGCCTGTCAGTGCGAATGCAATTCATATGCGCGAAAATGTCAGGCGTCCTACTAAAGTGAATTGAATTTCGTTTGAGAAAAACATGTTTGCAACCAAAAACTATCATTTCTGTTGCCAGAGAAAAAAAGGATTTTATGTATGTGTTGAAATTTCCGGTTTTGGCTGCAGTTGGCGCGTTGCCCATAACCTTGACCTGCTCTCAGGCAAATTTAAACGCATGCCTCATCAGCTTTAAGGCAAGCGGAAGCCAAGCGAAGAAACTGCTTAAGAGATTGTAACCACACAACGGATTTTACATACACATACATAAATACGTATACATTCACACGCATTGTATGCATTGTAATTTGGGAGCTGGGTAGCGGAAATTTAGATTTTAAAGGAAATGGCTTTAAATTTCTTGAGCTACTGCCCCAAGTTGGCACATAGAAGTGTTCAGTGTGCCTTCTGTTATCTCTTTTATTTGGTTTTAGTTTTGTTTAACTATTCATGGCTCGTACTGCAAAGAAATGGCTTTTTTAGATCTGTTTATCTCGAGCCTCTCGTTTTCTTCATAGCACCAAAGGACGCACTGCTTAAAGTGATCAGTGAGAATTTCATCACAGTTTGGCTTCTTTTGGGTTTCTAAAGCTCGACTTCTAAGACTGGACTTCTAAGGTTCTTCAGAACTCAGTAGAACTCAATCTCCACTGAGTCAGCTGTTTTAATGGCAAATTAGTTTTTGGACAGTCTTGAATGAGAAATCGTCTAATTTCTCGCTCAAACTATGCCAGTTACTCTTCTGGTCCTCCACAAATTTCACACCATCCACAACTTTTTCCTTTCATTCGATTTCATTCACATCATTTGTGCCTTTATGTGTGGCACTTTCCGCAAAATCAAATAAATCTGTATCAATTCCCGCACATAATGGGTAATTTATATCAGTTTTTTCAGCAATGCCTCGGCCAATAACACCGTGCAACAAATATTAAACAAATTTTTCACACCGGAAAAAGTCTATATGGGCGTGAAACTAGAGATCAAACATAGCAATACTGCGTACTCAGTTTTTCATTTCTACATCCTTTGTCCTATTAAAAGGACTTCAAAATTTTGAATGGGATAAAAAATTAAAAAAACATAAAAAATACTTAACCTCGTTAGAATATGGCGATATGTATATCAAATGAAAGGCTCAAGAATTGAAATAAAATTAACTTTTTATCTATTTGTAAAAAAAGGATATGAAAAAGATCCTTTGCAAATTTTAATCCTTTATATCCTTGAAAATTTATAAAGAATTTTCTTGAAAAGTAAGTATGTTAAAACCCCAAATCTCCTTGATCACGTGTCAAAATTTCATTATTCTCGCTTCATTAATTTTGTATCTATTTATTATTTAAAATACTGATACGCAAGTAAATTAGAATTTTTGTACTTCATTAGACTTATAGCTTCCGCCTTTTTTTTAATAACTTTCTAACCAATAAAGTTAGAGTAATGCAATTTTGACACGTGATCAAGGAGATTTTGGGTATTAACATACTTACTTTTCAAGAAAATTCATTATACATTTTCAAGGATATTAAGGATTAAAATTTTAAAAGGGCCTTTTTCATATCCTTTTCTTACAAATAGATAAAAGATTAATTTTATTTCAATTCTTGAGCCTTTCCTCTTTCATTTAATATACATATCGCCATATTCTAACGAGGTTAAGTATTTTTTATATTTTTTTTATTTTTTATCCCCTTCAAAATTTTGAAGTCCTTTTAAAAGGACAAAGGATGTAGAAATGAAAAACTGAGTACGCAGTATTACTATATTTGGTCTCTAGTTTCACGCACATATGGATTTTTCCCAGTGTGAAAAATGCTGTCGCACGGTGTAATACGCCATATGCAGCTGCACGAACACACACACACCCACAAACAAACAAATTTCCGGCACCACACATACATTAGTTGTGTACGTGCACTACCGCAGGCTTTTTAGTTGCCCGACGTGCGTCTTGTGCCGTTAATGGAGTTCTACCTATTTGCACATTTAATGAGCTGCTCTGGCAGTCACGAACTCCACGCTGTGCGCCAAGATTACGAAAAATCGATCGTTGCTGGCAAAGCCGATTACAAATGGTTATGATGGAGCAAAAGTTGCGCCAGTCAGTGCGTCGTTCTGTTGCCAGCACATAAAATGTGCCACTTGACGCATATTTTAGTGCAACATTACCCAAAAAAAGAAAGAAAAAAGTTGCTACAGAGAGCAACGCACATTTTTCACTAATTTCTGCTTTACTGCGGCCGCTTCGTGTGGCACATGAAGAAGCACAGTTGTGGCAAACAACTGAAGTAGAATTGTGCTACATTGCGTTGTCACAGCGCAGCATTTGTCAGTCGCCAGGCCAGGCGTCGCCACAGTTCACACACTCCTCGGGTGCGTCCTCAATTTGTTGAGTATTTTTTGTGCTCTTAATTTGTCTTTTTTTGGATTCGGCAAAATTACATTTTCAACGTAGACAAGTGGTCTCCGACTCGGTGCCGCATACAGGCAAACATGCATAAATACAAACATACTAACTACATATAAAAGCATGCATGTGTGCGTGTCTGAATTGGCCTGCCTCAAGCTGCCAACGTGTATGTGTGTGTGTGCTGTTGTTGTTATTCCTGCTGAGCACACACACTCGATTTTCAAGCAGACATGTGTGTGTGAGTGTGTGTGTGTGTAAATAACGCACATATATATGCGTGTCTGCGTGCCTGGGAGGCCATGTTAAAAAATTACATTTCGTTTACGTGCCGCTGGCACTTTGCTTCCGCCTGTCCGCACCACCTCTGATTCTTGTAGAAGGAAAGGTCGCAGCGACGGAGCAGCTTTCGCCGTGCCGTAGGTGTTAAGTGTAATTTTTCTATTATATGCTTCTGCGCCGATTGCTTTGTTTGCTTGCGTCTAATGTAATTTCGCCCCACGCCAACGCTTCTCTGTCGTCGCATCAAACTTTTTACGGGTTTCCAGAGCCAAAACTTGGTCGCACATTTCTTTGCATTTATAATGCGTGGCACAGACTGGAAGACTGCCAATAAACAGCACAAACACTCTCTTCCCCCCGGAGTTCGAAAGTGTTTGTGTCTGCGTATGTGAGCTTCGAAATTAAAAATAAATTCAATTACTTTTGCAAGCGATATGCTAAAAGTGAAATTTCCTAACGCTTTCGAGCTGCCAACACAGAAATAACCATTCATTTTTTCTCTTTCCGATGTTTCAGTTAATCGAAAGGTTTTCTTGCAGAAATTGCTTTAAATACTTTTTGGTTCAATCAGCAAGGCAAACCCCAAAGTTCATTGGACAGGGTGAATTTTGTACGTAAATCGAAAACAATGCGCGAAATTTGATGCTGGCATTGCCTTGCAGGCAGTCAATCATGTTACACTGTTCATCAAAAATTAATTTTTGGCATCCACATGAGAAAGAGAGGTAGTTCTTGCGAAACGATTCTTTCCGTCTTTAAAAGTGCAATCAAAATTTTTACTAATGTTACTGATACGACCCCCAAGGCCAAATAAATAAATAAATTATTGTGTTAAAAAAGTTCTGTTTTATACCGAGGAATCGAGTGCCAGGCTATTCACCTTGGCTTGGCATCTGAAATGCCAAAAATTATGCTTAGTAATTATAAAAAATTAAAAAAAATTGTGATAAGGAAAAAACAATTTTTTTCTAGCAATTTTTTATAAAGCCACCGGTTATCTTTGTGCTGGTCAACTAACTGAGAATAAAAGCGCAGTATTAATTGTGAAAAGATAACATAATCTCCTCATATGCAATACGGGTCGTATGAGTGATTTTAATTTTATTTTAAAATTTGTTCTAAAAACCAAACAAATTGATGTAGAAAAACTAAAAGAAGCGGGAATTTGTTTCCATTCTTTTTTTCAGTATGTGCAGCAATTTCTGTTGTCTGTGAATTTGTGTTGTATGGTGTTATAAGAAAGTCAACAGTCACAATTAGTGCTCGGTTCGAAAAATAGGATTTCAAGGCTTTTGTTTAAGAGAAAAACTGCATATAATTGTAGCCCAAAGCGGTTGTTTTTCTGTGATAATGAAACACAATATTCATGAAAGTCAGCTCATTATGCTTTCTGACAAATTAAAGGTTTCATGCTAATGGAATTGAAGAAATTTCCATGTTCCTGTTATTTCACAAAAAAGGGAAAACATTAACAAATGCGCCAACAAAGCATCAATTTAGCTTAATAAAACATGTTATTGCCGCTTATTTGAGTCAAAGCCTCCAAAAAGTATGCTTCGAAATGCCGCTTTGTGAAATGCAGCCCATATTTCGCCAGACTTGTTACTTATTTAATACAAGAATATCAAATCAAATTGATTTTTTGCCGCCGGTAGAGTCACATTTAGGACGCTGAAGTCACCTGTCACATGGACAATAATGCAATAAACTGACATCAGCTGGTGGCTGATAAGTCAAACACTTGACGCACACAACTTTTCAACATACTATCGACACAATGTTCATATCTATGTCATCGGGCATTGTTTATCGCAAACATGCGGCCAGACATGTACAAACATGCATCACATATGTGTTTATGTATATGTCTAAAGTATGCTGTGCTATGGACAAGTGTACGTCTGCCCCGGGCACAGACAAATCGGTACAAGTTTGTTCAGCACAATTTTGTTTCATGGCACAAATGTTGGGTCAGCTATAAGTTATGAGTACAAACAGCCAAAAATGTTTATAAAAATTCATGAAAATTAGGAAAACTTAAATAAATATTTTTTATTAATTTGAAATGAATTTGAAATATGGAAATAAAATTAGTTTAAATGAACTAGTGACTTGAAAAAAAATTACAAATAAATAAAAGAAATAAATAAAATACAAACAGCCAAAAATGTTTATAAAAATTCATGAAAAATAAGACAATTTAAATACACATTTTTTATTAATTTGAAATGAATTTGAAATATGGAAATTAAATTAGTTTATATAAAAGAAATAAATAAAATACAAACAGCCAAAAATGTTTATACAAATTAATGAAAAATAAGAAAACTTAAATAAATATTTTTTATTAATTTGAAATGAATTTGAAATATGGAAATAAAATTAAATTAAAATAATTAGTAACTTAGAAAAAAGTATAAATAAATAAAATAATTAAATAAAATACAAACAGCCAAAAATGTTTATAAAAATTCATGAAAATTAGGAAAACTTAAATAAATATCTTTTATTAATTTGAAATGAATTTGAAATATGGAAATAAAATTAGTTTAAATGAACTAGTGACTTGAAAAAAAATTACAAATAAATAAAAGAAATAAATAAAATACAAACAGCCAAAAATGTTTATAAAAATTCATGAAAAATGAGACAATTTAAATACACATTTTTTATTAATTTGAAATGAATTTGAAATATGGAAATTAAATTAGTTTATATAAAAGAAATAAATAAAATACAAACAGCCAAAAATGTTTATACAAATTAATGAAAAATAAGAAAACTTAAATAAATATTTTTTATTAATTTGAAATGAATTTGAAATATGGAAATAAAATTAAATTAAAATAATTAGTAACTTAGAAAAAAGTATAAATAAATAAAATAATTAAATAAAATACAAACAGCCAAAAATGTTTATAAAAATTCATGAAAATTAGGAAAACTTAAATAAATATCTTTTATTAATTTGAAATGAATTTGAAATATGGAAATAAAATTAGTTTAAATTAACTAGTAACTTAGAAAAAAATTATAAATAAATAAAATAAATAAATAAAATACAAACAGCCAAAAATGTTTATACAAATTCATGAAAAATAAGAAAACTTAAATAAATATTTTTTATTAATTGGAAATGAATTTGAAATATGTTAAATTAATTAGTTAAATTAACTAGTAACTTGAAAAAAATTACAAATAAATAAATAAAATACAAACAGCCAAAAATGTTTATAAGAATTCATAAAAATTAAGAAAACTTAAATAAATATCTTTTATTAATTTGAAATGAATTTGAAATATGGAAATAAAATTAGTTTGAATTAACTAGTAACTTGAAAAAAATTACAAATAAATAAATAAAATACAAACAGCCAAATGTGAATTCATGAAAAATAAGAAAACTTAAATATACATTTTTTATTAATTTGAAATGAATTTGAAATATGGAAATAAAATTAGTTAATATTAACTAGTAACTTAGAGAAAAATACTTAAATACGCATTTTTTATTATTATTTATTATTATTTCATTATTTACGGCATGAAATATGGAAATAAAATTACTAGTTTAAATGTATGGCTACAAAAATAAAATAAATAAATAAATTTTTATTAACTGAGCAGTCAGGCCAAGCACAGATCCCTTTGAGTGCACTTAATAATTCACAGAACTGTCTTTTATGCGCCATTCAAATAATGAACTTTTCAGAAGTTGACTATTTTTGCCAAGCTTTCAAAAGGGTTTCGCTGCAATAAAGTAAAAACTAAAGTTATTTATGACACATTGTTCAAAACGACCAAACAGGTTCGAACGGTTCAGATTGCGTAGAATATTATTTATAGATTTCTAATAAAATGTTTAGAATATTTATTAGATTTCTTTGTGTTGTACTGTCACACCCAAAGCACTGCTGCCACAAAAATCGCTTCAGTAGCACGGAGCGAGAGAGAGGGAGAGCAAAAGCGCCAGAAAGGACGCCAACGTTTAGAAATTTAAGGAAATATCACATGTCAATTTTCTAAAATGACCTTTTAGCCCCCACAGCATTCGGCGCTGCCTGCCACCAATTCACCTGTTGACATTTATGAACGTTGCGCCACTCTGTGGTCGCAGTTTATGTGCCGAGAAAAGCAAATTGCCAAAGTCGCCTTTCCGGCGGTGTGTATTGTTTTTGAAAATGCTCTAGAAACGCCCTGCGGCAATTTCTCTAAACATCCTGATACTCAATACACACACACACACACACACATACATACACAAACAACAGGAGCTGACTGCGACTACAAATATCGCAACAAATGCCCATGCACGCCCACACAGACCGCAGCAACAGCAATGACAGCCTACCAGAGGACCGTGGCGACAGGCCGATGAACAAGTCGTACAACTACAACAACAACAACAACAACGTATAACTATTGCCCAACGCCACCCACTGGCAATGAGGTAGAAAATGCGTTGCTGCCTAAACTGTGTTCTAATGACAGACAAAGTGTCAAAATAAATTAGCTTCGCTTCCACTGTCACCGCTGCTGTCGCTTCCGTCACTGCCGCCGGGGACGCATTGAGGCGTTGTTTATGGATAATGGCTGGCTTGGAGCGGTGCAAAGACAACTGGTGGCTGTCGAGTGTAAATCAAATTGAAAAAATTGTTGCACATGTTGTCTCCTTTCAGCACACGTGCGACACCTGTTTGGGGAATTCAGTGGAAAATTCAGTGGAAATGGGGAAAGCGTCATGATGACAGCGACACAGCCAGCAGCTAAACATTAACAACAAATATAAAAGAAGAAATAAAAACATACACAAACAAATAAAAGCAATGAAAATGGCGAAAAAGGTGAGGAGGGCAAAACGTTGTGCGAGAAATTAAGCTGGACAGCTAAATTGCATAGAAACGCTTTACGGCAACGTTTACCTTTGAGACGCGATAACAAAAGCAATGAACACAATATCAGTGACAACAACAATAGCAGCTTAGACGTTATGTCATTAATTAACGACTAAGTCAATGTGTTTGTGTGTGTGTGTGTGTGTTGGTGTATGATTTTGCGCATCAAATTTAACTGGGCCAATGCAAACAACAACAAAGAGAATGTCATTGCTGAAATGCGCAATTAGCACGAGATGAGTTGAAGTTGAAAAGACAGCACTCACTCACTAGTGTGACGAGTGTCTGCGACGATGGTTAACACTAAATAACCATCACTCAGCTGGCCGCATAACAACTACAAAACTAGGCGCCAAGGACACAGCCTACACTTGAGTCGCAGTTGGCGTTTCACCTTCGCCGCTCGTGCAATTAATCTGCGCGGCAGTCAGTCAGTCAGTCAGTCAATAGCACAGACACTTAGGCGACCAATTATGAAATGCGATGGCGCAGCCACATTTGTTGCGTGGGCGATTGCGATTTTGCAAAGGTAAAACATTAAAATTTTATGCGCCAATTGAAGCCGTAATTAAGCGAGCGAAAGCTACTCACCGTTGTTGTAGCGTTGTTGTTGTTTACACACTACACTGAGCTGCTGGGTTATATAAGTTCTCAACGGAAGCTTACAACGCACAGTGTTGCGAGTTCATATAGCGGAGTGACAAAAATAGAAGGAG
Organism: Melieria picta; assembly: GCA_964056695.1. Lineage (NCBI taxonomy): Eukaryota > Metazoa > Arthropoda > Insecta > Diptera > Ulidiidae > Melieria > Melieria picta. The sequence continues at coordinate 130,590,262 of OZ057399.1, read as the reverse complement.
TGGTCGAACATAAATGAAATTTGGTATACAATTATTTTATGAGTACAAAGCTTACTGTACAAAATTTCAATGAAATCGGACCAAAACTTCGACCACCTCCCATACAAACGGATTTGAAAGAACTTCATATTAACAATGAAAATGATCTTAGTTCATAAAAGCTACGTTCATAATATTTGTATTTTAATATAAATTTATTTATAAATGTGTATATAGATAAAATACACTTTTATTCAAATGTGATTGAAAATAAAATCTCCATAAATTACTCCACAGCTGCTCAGAAGTTTCTCTTAGAGGGTTAAAATCGTAGACTGACCCCCACTAATTTTTCCTCTTGAATATTTCTTTCGAACATACCTAATCCCTATCTCCAACATTTAATAAGGCTCCCATACAAAATCATTGTTTTTATAAAGTGGGCTCCCATTGCTCTGAGGTTGGTCCCAGATGTACCATATGTAAGACTGACCCATTTATTTTCCCTACTAAATGTTTTTTCTATACACACCTAATCGCTATATCCAACTCTTAAGGTGGCTGCCATACAAAACGAGTAATTTTCAATGGAACTGGCTCCACACTTGTAAATGTAGTAAAGTAAGCGAGAAAACATCGAATCTGGGAAACTGCTAAATCGATTTGAATGATTTATTCAACAAGCATCAACATTCCAGAGTGCAAAAAATACAAAATTAATTAGAGTTCAAAATTTCACCACCAGAGGGCGCCTCCCATACAAGTGAAGTAGTTAGGTTGTCAACTTTTGGGTGTGTACGAAAAAATAATCAAAGTGTACTGTCGAAACTCCATTAACCACTCTATTTCGAATATAATAGTAATCGAAATTGATTTTCCGAAGCTATCTTCAACAAATTTTTCCATCAACAGCAGAGCATTATTTGGCCGATTGCTATTTGCATTCAAGCAAACGGTGAAAATATCGCGAATTTGAACTCAAGTCTTCACCGAAAATGCTAATAACTTGCATTCGCGCAAATACGCGCAGCTGAAAATTGTACAGAATAATGTACATACTCGCCAAAACAAAATATAAAAAAAATTTCAAAAGTGATATTTAGTGTTTTTTTAAAATCACTTTTAAAGTTTGAACTCACTATTGATTCACTCGTTTTCTTTACTTCATTTTCATTATAACGGTACTGCTCAGAGGTGAGAGTAATCAGCAAAATTTTGGTCTTACCAGACCTAAATTATATGAAACTTACGACAATACTTATAGTAACTTTTAGGGACCTGCTCATAATTGATTTTGAGATATTCAACCTCTAAGTCAAAGCAAAAATTTGCTGTTTGTACACAATTTTTTTTCAACGCTGGAAGAGCATACTTTAAGAGCTCATAACTTCTATGTTATGCAATATTTTTTCATAAAACTCGAATTTCTCTTAATTGAAATATTTCCAATAAAACCTTATACTCAGATTTTTGTGGTTATAACATTGCATTTTGGCATTTTTGTCACTACTCGCAACACTGTGCAACGCCCACAGAGAAAATTTGTTGATTCATTTGTTTGTTTGTCCATCGGCGTTTCACATGATAACTTTTGAACGAGTGGAGATATCGGTATGCAATGCAGATAAAGGTTTATGGTGTCTCAACTAAGATTTGTTACCCATGTGGGCATGGTCCTTCCATAATTTACGAAAATCTGCTTACTAATTGGAGCTCGATGCATAAAATGTCTGCGTCCTTTTGAACAAATAGGAATTTGGGCAAAATTAAATCTTAAGAGAACTAAAAGGCTTCTGGAACTCGGGCCCAATGCAATCGCTTTAACTGTAGCTGTCCCAACTGGTCATTGCACCATGGGTAATCAAGTCAAGTGGCTGCGTCTCTTTTTCAATGAGCATGGCTGCAGCTTCAGAATGAAGTGCCCCATTGAACTGCACTGGCTTGGCGGAGGCTTCGAGACCTTAGGGCCTCTTTTCTGGTGAACCAGAAGCGAGACTCAGTGGTTTTACTCTTCCACCTTGGGGGTGTCGAGTCTAGGCTTCTTTTACTTTTTGTGTGGTAATACAATGAAACGAGTCCTTCCTATGTGAGCCCCCTAAGCTACCAGCTTAACTCAACCCATGGGTCAGGGCCCACAGAAAATTGTCATCAGTATCCACAACTTTGCTGTTTTTTCTATCTAAAGTAATTTTGACTTTAAGACGCAGTGTACAGACGAGTCGGTTTGAATCAACTTAAATAAACAAATAATTAACTTGTTACAATTTCAATTTGAGTTATTTGAGCCTAAGACGAACAGCCTGCAGCCACATTTTGTTTTCTAAGAACATTAAATGGGCACTTTGGCCGACTTATGTAAAGTAATTCGAGTTTCAGCAAATGCAGCAAAAGCACAAAAGACAAAAACCAATTTGCTGAAATATTGTTATTACTGCAGCTTTCAAACATTTTTTAAGGATTTCAAGCTTCGCTGAGCAATTAAAACATTTATTACTTTAATAGCTTTGGCTGTTTTCAATTTCTTTACAAATCACTTTAAATCTTTTTGACAATAAAAATAATTTTTGTATTATTTATTGCAGTGGTCAAATGTTTCAGTTTAGTGTGTGTGAGAGTTAAAATCAAATATGAATTATGTCATGGCGTCATGTCAGTCGAAAAGATTTGTGTCATCTTTCTTGAGCCAAACTACAAGTAAGCAACAAATCACAAAGGGCGCACGTTCCTTGTGGTTTGTAGAGCAGAGTGAAAGTATAATAGAACAAATCACATTTTCCATTACGCCAATTTCATTATTTATTATCCACAATGTGATTTATTTCACAGTCATGCCGCATTGCCCCCAAATGAGTTTACATTTTGCAAGAATGTCCATAAAATGTTCAGTCATTTGTTGCATAGATCGAGGAGCAACAGCAGACTTTATTCAGTTAAAGACTTTCGTGTTGCTTTCAACTGTAAACAATATAAATTTTAGGCAATGAAATGAAGATAATTTAGAAGAAATGAAGAAACAAAGACATAGTTTTAAAATACTTTTGAACTGTTGAATATGACAAATAAGAATTGTTGACCATAAATTTATGAAAACCTTGCGGAACCTAAAATAAATTAATTAAATAATATTCAAACTCACAACGTTTTTTAAGACTTGTGAAGTCTTGAAAATGAGGAATACTTTTGGCTTTTTCTAAATAAAAAACCGTAACGAAACCCTGAACCATTTCAGTTGAATTTTTAATTAATTAATTAGTCGTGTAAACCACCAAGCTCAGAGATATCTAGGAAGAAAGTGAATTTGTCACACTTTGAACTCATCATAAGGATTGCTGGTTGATTGCTGTTAACCTTAAAGAACCTTAGAACTGTTTTTGAAGTGCTGGGTTTCCTTAGCTTAGTTCATCAACAAATAAAATGTATATATTTTAATTACTATTTATAGCACACAAGAGCAGTTTTTGGGGTTCAAGTCTTTCAGACATCTGGTTTTTACTAGTGTCCGACCGAATATTCGGTTTCGGCTTCGGCCCAAATAAGTGGTTTCGGTCCGGTTTCAGTTTCGGCCAAAAAATGGCCGAACGGCCGAAACCGAAACTTTCTAGAATATTTTTTGTACATTTTATTGTGTACCAGATAAATAGTGAAATGAGGAGTAATTTAGATGCCACCAATGTAAAGAAACTTTTTTTTTAGCATATAATTAACATTAAATTATTTAATTTTAAATATTAGCGAGTAAGGTACGAAAGGGTGATTTTTCCATGTTTATGTTTTTAAAAAATGAATAAATTGTTTTTGTTAATAAGTATTTATTTATTTATTTATGGTAAGTTTGTTTGTTTGTTCTTTATTTTCTTAATGTAAATATCGTTTGATGAAAAAATGCTTGATATGGTGATTTTTATTTCAACTAGAATGTTTCGGTTTCGGCCGAATATTAAAAAAAAACCGAAATTCGGTTTCGGCCCAAAAAAGATTTTTCGGTCGGACACTAGTTTTTATCAACATTTTCTGAGGCAAATAAGCTTTCCCCAAAATGAAATCCTGTTTGCGCCACAGACTTTCTACAAACAGTTACAATTTTTTTTCAAATATTTATTAAAAATATAAAACATCTAAATTATTTTTTTGGACAAAATACAAGAGACAATTAAGCTTTCCAAAATAAGAAAATGCATTGAAAAATTCAAGCACGATTCTAAGGATATCACGTAGCTTTTGATTTGGAGGCTGGAAATTCCTAGTTACCCGATCCTTCATGGAAGTTATGTATGTAAATACAAAGCAATATGCACATAGAAGCACTTGCTTGACCTTTCTCTGTAAATCGCACACCCACTACAAAAGTGACACAACTCAAAACTTTTTATTTTTCAGAACTGTTTTTCAGCTGAATAAACATTTTTTTTTAATAACTTATAGACCGTTTAGTAGAAAATCCCTACAGATAATGCTTTAGGATATGTTACAAAGATTTTTTAAATTTTACACTAGAAAATCCAAAATTTTGAGTTATGACATTTTTGATGATATTTTAATTCAATAATTACCGAATTATTTTAAGTTATGTCACTTTTGTTGACTTTAATAATTATAAATGACAGTTAAAAAGTTGAAAGAAAAATTTTGAAAATTCGAAATTAATTTTTTTATTTGAAGATAGACACTAAAATTGTCACAACTTTACATCAAATTAACTTCAACAAAAATTTATTTCGTCAAAAGTGTCACAATTTGAATTAGGACTCTTTTGCATTGAGCTGCAGCGATCAAATAGCATCAAACTTCTCGACATGAAGAGAGACCTAACTGTGTGGTGGCAACAGTTATACAACAGTTACAAAAAAAAAATAAATATACTGAGCTTTTGTTAACACATAAACCCGAAAATTAAAAACTTTGAGTTTTGTCACTTTTGAAGTGGGTGTGCGATATATGTATATTTTTTTCAATATCTTTTTATGGGACATATTTTGTATTTCCTCTTAATTTGCAAGGATTAGGCATCAAGAATTAGGCGCCACATTGCAAGCTGCCCACGAAATTACTCAATTTTTCCCTAACTTATGTCAACTTTGATGCCTGCAAGCATGGCACAAAAACGGCTCATAGGCCATAACAAAGCAATAATATTTTATTAGCTGGAAGAGCGTCAAAAGACTAACAGAAAAAAGAACTAGTTTCAAAAGGATTAAGTGAAATTAGAGACAAGCACAGCATGAACACACACACACACACGCGCGCACAATGCCACTGCGATGACGATAGAAATGCTGGCAATAATGAATGTCCCCAATGCTGCTGACGATGACGATGATGATGATGATGATGATGATGATGATGATGACAATGCCACCGATGAGTATCGCCAAGATGATAAGCGACCATGGGGCCCGTTGAGCTTTCTCTCTCTGCCTCTCTTGTGCTCCTGTTTTAAATCTGCTTTGCTCTTTGCATGCTTCCAGGCTTCCATGTCGTCTCTATCGCTGACTTGGATGAGCGAGTGAGCGAATGATTTCGAAAACTGTCAGTTGTCAGTGTTTCGAAGGAAAAGTCTCTCGCACATCGCACAAATGAACAGCGCAAACAACAACAACAACAACAAACAAACAAACAATGTAACAAAGCCACACAAAGCCAAGCTTGGGGGAAAAAACTAATTTTCCACATGATTATGTTTGGCTGTCCATGTGTGCGTGCGCGAGCCACTGAAACCGACACCGCCAATAACAACAACAACAACAACGCCAGCTACAACAGCTGCTTGCCAGTGTGCGTTGGTATTGATTTGCAGCCGAAGCGAACTGTTGAAAACTAAACACTACAAGGGGGCAGAGGTGGGAGGTGGCGGGGGGGGCATAGGACAGCAAAACAACTGCGTTAAACATTTTCCATTATTTCCTACTTTTCACAATGAAAATCGCATTCATTGTCGCTGGAAGAGTGAAATTTCGACCTCGGCGCCGACTGTGGTCGAGGCTGCGCGACTGCACAGCGAAAGGTTTGTCTTGTAATTTTATCAGCGCTGCGTGCTGTGTGCTGTGCGCCGAGGTGAGTGAGTGAGTGAGTGAGTGAGTGGGTGAGTTATTGGTTGGCGTGTTTCGACTGCCTGCAGCGCCAATTCGGTTTATTTGTGGGCGTGTTATTTGTCTGAATGAGCAATGTCTTTGTTGTTGTTGCTGTTGTTGTTGTGCATATGTGCCTGGCATAGAAAATCACATATTGCATGTACTTTACTGCTGGCCAACTCGTCTGGCAGTGACGCAATGCAACGCAAAATTAACCAAAAAATTGACGTGATCGAAATTTGATTTCATTTCCCTGGGCGCTCGTTTCGGTCGAGTGTGTGTGTATGTGTGTGTGTGTGTGCCGACGTAAGGGATTCGATTAAGTGTTTGTTTTCATTTACATATCGAGTTTTGTGTATGCATAGTTTTATTTGTGTCTGAGATTTGCGTTTCTTGTGCTATTTATTTACGCCTTCCGATTCGTTTAACATATGCTGAATGCTAATTTTCATACAAATTGGTGGTTATTTTTATAAGAAATGAATAAATTATTTGCTTGTGTTGCTGTTTATGTGTATTTGTGGTGTCAATTGAGTTGCTTTAGTGCGAAAAAATAGAGAGAAAATCAAACCAAAAGTGATTTCGATTTTATGGTAGTTTGGTGAATTATGTATTGCATACTTTTAGGATTTAGGTGTGGAATATTTAAAATTGTGGATATTTACACTTGAAAATTTAGCATTGTGACCCGAATAAACAATTTTATTGAACATAAAAACACGAATGAGCGCAAACTGCGGTGAATTTTAATTAGTTAGTAAGAGAAATGTTGCTCGTTAATAAAAAAATATGTTAATATTTTAATTGATTGATATTAAATTAGAGGCTGAACACTGAGGCTGCCTTTGGAATGTTCGAAAGAAAAGCTATTTGCAAGATCTTTGGTCCTCTATGTGTGGATGACGAGGCGAGTTGCATGGGTTGGCTGCTACACTGACATTGTCCAGCGTTCAGCGTCAGCGGCTTCGCTGGTTTGGCCATGTCGCGAGAATGTGGAGGACGCTTCAGCAAAAAAAGTATTCGAAACGAATGTCAGAGGAGAAGACAGTGTCTCCAGGGCAGTGATCAAGTTGAGGGAGAACTGATGCAAGAGAGATTGAAGGAGGCGCGGACCAAGCAGCGGTGCCTGGAGAGGTGCATCGCGTGAGGCCAAAGCTCGGCAACGGGTTGTTATGGCCAACTGGGAAAGTTAGTCAGGTCAATTAAGGAGGAGAACAATGCAGTTTGCAGTGTTTCAAATTTGATTTCAAATCGGACAAATCGCTTTGCAGTTTTTTTAGACAAACCAACGAGTAGGGTTCCACTGCGTTTGCTTCTGCTTTAAGAAAACAATTAAGTTTACGATTTGAGATATTTTAGAAGTGACCAAAGTATCCAAAAAATTTTCGTTGGGAACAATGATATCACATAAACCAGAATAATTGACGCCTGAGGTGAGCAATCACGAATCAATCAATTAAATTTATAAAATTCAATTCATATGAATCAATTAAATTTGTATCATTCAAAGGCATTGACAGTTTCTAAGAAGCTTTTAACTGATGGCGAATCACAGATTCGGTTTGTCGAAGCTGTAAACTTTGCTAGTCACTGCTTACTGTTCGACATTGCTCGACCAACGCTCAAAGCTTCTCATTCTCAAACGCTTTTAGGCGCTGACACCTTAACTTATAGTTTCGCTTTTAGGACCCAGTATCGAATGGTAGCTATTCCGCGACATATACGCCCACTTTCTGTTTTGTGTTAATGAAAGCCTGCAGCACATCAAGAAAAACATGCCCAAAGTGCGAGCAGAACAGGACGAAGCAATTACTTGGAAACACCGCAAGACTCACAGCGGTTCTTATGGGTCATTGGCCGGTGGGGGCCAATCTTTGTTGCAGTTGTGGGAAGGAGGTCCAGACAAGGCAAGGACTCCCTTGCCGAAAGTCCTCAAAACAATTTCAACCCTGGAGATCAGAAATTGTAGATGCCACACTTTAAAATAATTTTATTTGAAGCATTATCTGGATTTAAAATACCTGATAATATAAAAAGAAATGATACCAAAACGGCACTTTATGTGTCCTAACTTACTAACAAACACCTAACTTTGACTCTGAGATAAACATATCACACCTCCATCAAAAATGAGATAACAAAAACATTGTGAAATTTTTCACTGTGTATATTCGTTCTGTTGTCCTTAGAAGATAAATTGATTTCCAATAATAATAAACGTTACATAATTGTTCATTCTTTCAATTCAGAATTTCACTGTGAAATCTTTCAAGCTAAAATTTGTAGTTAGCAGTAAAGCAATCAAGCAGTAAGGGAAACCTTAACATTGTTATAATGAAATTTTGTGAAAATTACAACCAGAAATTGTAGAAATAGAGAAAGTTGCGTGTTCACTTGAATAAAAAAACTCTCGATTCGTTGCAAATCCCAGTCAAAAAAAATTTAATGAATATTACATTTTCAAATTTAATGCAAAAGAGTGGAATTCAAAATATTGTTGATTGAAATATTAATCATGGAATAGCGGATCTCGGAAATATACAAAAATAATTAACTGTCTTTCCGAAGTTTCTGGAAAACAAAATCGGAAATATTAATTTTAAAAGAAATAAAAAAATTAAAATAATTAAATTATACAAAATTAAAAAAAAATTATAATAATTAATTTTTGTATTTTGAAAAAAATCGGAAATATAAAAAAGTAATTACTTTTTAAAAATTAATTATTTCTGTATATTTGCGATTTTTTTTCAGGAAACTTCGGAAAGACAGTCCCTCCGGTCTTTGCGCGACCTCCATAGAGTTGAAAATATAAGTCATAGTAATTGTTACATTGCCTTTGTATACAGAACATTATATTTTTTTCACTCGTATTTGAATTCATAGTCTTCCAAAAATTAACCAAAAAATAGTTTAAAAAAATTATCAGCGATATCTGAATTTCTGAGATATTCCACAGCCAAGTAGAGATTCGATTAGAACGCCACAATATCTCTCCCCATTAAACTACTAAAACCAATTCAATTAGGCAATTTAGAAGTAATGAAAAAACTTCTAAATGCACACATTTCCGAGTTCATTATTCGCAAATTGCCGCCCAGCAACTGGCCAACAAAAATGTGCTCGTCGCAATGGCCGACTTTCGATTGTATCCGAAATGTTGTCTAATTATTTTGATAAAGCATTTCGACACTCACCTCTGCTCAGACAATAGCGTTAAATTTCAGCTGCTCAATGTGACAACAACAACAGCTATGATAAATTACGCCAACACGGACGTTGTGTCGATGTGTGTGTGTGTGTTGCAAGCGCAAAAATTGTTCAGCTGTTCCAGCGGCAATGTGGACGTTTCTAGTTGTTGTTGTAGTTCATGCGCCCTTTGTTCGTTACAGTTTTTGTCTTGACTGTAAGCGTTGTTGTTGTTTTTGTTGTTGTTCTTGTTGTTCTTTTTGTTTTTTGTAGATGTTATTGTTACTGCTGATTCGTTCTTTGGTTACTTTTAGTTGTGGTTGTTGTGTTTGCTTTTGTTTTGTTTTCTTATTGGTTGTTGCTGCTTTTGTTGTTGTTGTTGTTGTTGCTGCTATTGTTGTCGTAGTAGTTGTTGTTTGTATGTGTGTCGTTATCACTCGTGACAGAGTGCGGCAAGCAACATTAAATCAATACAATTGGCACGCACACATGTCGAATCGGTTCCGTTGCGTTGCGTTGCGTGGCGCGTTGCGTTGCGTTCGTGTTGGTGTCGGCGTTGGTCGGTACCAGGGGGAGGTGGCTGGTGTTCGCTGGTTCGTGCTGGTGATGATACCGTTCGTTGGCGCTGATGATGATGGTATACAATTGTTGTTAGTGGTATTAGTGACGATATTTTGTTTTTGTTTGCTGCTTTTAAAAATGTGTCTGTGTGTGTGTGCTTCTGTGAGTGGTGTATGTGAGAGTGATTGTATGTGTGTGTGTGCGTGTGTGAAGGTATGCAAGTTGTAAACTGTGACAAGAGCTCTGTTCGGCACAAGTGTGCCAAAGCGAGTGAGAGCGAGAGAGTAAGTGGCAGGAAGGCGAGCGCGAGCGCGAGAGAGCGCGCCCGCTTGTGGCGAATGTGTGTCTAACGGCGCGTGGGGGTGTGCGCGCCCATCGCCGCTTCGTGGCCTGTGTGCTGCGTGGCTGTGTGCGTCGACCAAGGCGACGTTCAGGCGAGTTTCAGGATAGAGATTTTTCTTACAACTGCTGACTGCTGCGATGGACCAACGTTTCGCAAGCTGCCGTTCGTTGGCCGTTATGAAAATGGGGCTACGTTAAATTTTTAATCAACTAAAATTGATTTATGTTAGCCGATTGGTTTCTTGTTTCGTTTCACTCTATGCAAATCAACACAATGGACACTTTTCACTGGTTGGCTGTTCCTGTTTTTGTTAAAGTTTGCATATAATTTTTACAATATTTTCACTGATATAGAACCGTTACTTAACGTTTAGTTAAAGTTGCTGTTGTTGTACACCGTTGTTGCTCGCATGCAATTGGACTACTCAAAGAGCTGCTTTCAATTTCAGTCAGCGCTACCAGAAACTGCAACGTGCCCACAGCCAGCAATCATTAGCGAGAAAAATCAATAATTCCATTTTGCTTGGCGAATTTCAACGTTTTCACTTTCGTTCGGGAAATAGTTTGGAGCAGCTCGCTTAAAACTGATTTCACAAATGCTCAGCGCATTTTGATGGCTGCGCAACGCAATTACAGTCAATGGCCCAGTTGGCGCTTGCACAGGAAAACCATTTTCACACTTTATGGCCAATTCGATTTTTCGTTTTGTGTGTTGCGATTTTTTTCTGGCACACTGCACGCGTGCACGGAAAACGTTTGCTGCGAAATTTAACTTCCTTTGCAGTCGGCAAAAGTGCAAAACTTGTGCGAGCCAATGCTCTATGAAATATTTCACAGCTCCATGAACAAACTGAAAATTGGCTTTTGACAAATTTTTTTTTGGTTTTATTCACCTTCAGCGCAGCAAGAATTTCTCGTCAACGTTCACGGTCGATGCTCATTCGCGTTTTGAGGTATTACAGCATATGAAGTCCTACGAAAAAGCCTGCAAGTTTCGCCTTCCATTGCCAGCCATCACGTTTCGGAGAGTCGCAAACGCTTGGAAATCGATTTTTTTCCGACTTTCGAACGGTTAAATGTGCATTGGGGGGGGCGGGGGTGGAGAAAGCTTTCGGGGGCATGTTGCAGAAACGTAGTAGATTTGCAAGAGAAAGCAAGAAGAAATGTTAAAATACATAAAAAATTATATTTTAAAGGAAATTGAATAGAATTTAAAATTTTTAGAATTCAGAGCAACTTTTCGTAGTCGAAATTGAAGCATAAATACTCCACATGTTGTTGGTAGCAGGAAGTTGTTTTTCGCAGCTGGCAACACTGCACGACAACGTCTTTCCTTCATGACGTTTATGGCCAAATTTCGAACTGCGAGCAGGTTTGCTCTCTGCAGACATTTTGTGATGTTATCATCTGTGCCAACAGCAAAGCTTTGCCGCACGAACAAAAGCTTTTTGGGTTATTTTTTTCGGTTATTTTTGCACCCTCGCCGAGTTAGGGGTTGAAAATTCCAATACAGCCACTTCGCATCGACACTCTCGGTCCGTCAAAGCGAGAACTGTCAAATGCACTAGCATTGGCACGTGTGCGTGTATGTGTGTGGGTGTGTGTGAGTGTGTGTGTGTGTGCCATGATAAGCGGACGACTTTTCTCAATGACACAGCAGCGCTGCCAATGCGGCCATTTGTTGTTGTGCGTGATTAATGAGTGCGAATGAGAGACGTTCGAGTTAATAAATGAGTCGAGGGTTGGGGGGTGAGGTGTGTGTGTGTGTTAAATGTTTTTTTGCACTTACGTGAGCTTTGCTGTTGTTGGTGCGGCGGGCGGCATATTTGACAGCTGGCGGAAACTTTGCTTTCTTTGCTGTGATTAATTTTTGATTTCGTTTAAGTATCGCAGCAAGTGCGGACGGAAAGTTTATTTACATAGAAAGAAGGAGATTTAAATATTCATGCCGCAGTATATGAATTCTGAACTGTTTGTGTTTTGCACTGAAACGATAATTAAGCGTTACTTGAATGATTAATTAAGCTCTTTAGTTAAGCTCAATTAGGCGAAAAGTCCGCATACCCTAATTTCTTTATATTTGAAAATCTAAAGTCATTTTATTATAAAATTTGCTTTGCAAGAACGATTCTAAAACATTTTGATATCAATAGTAAACATTTGTATATTTTTTAAACTTTTTCTTACTTTTTCAAACTGTACCATAGATCAAAAGGAATTATAACAAAAGAAATACACAAACAATTACCACTTCTCGGAATTTTTTTTGCACCAGTTTGGCAACTACTGGCAGCACTTTGCAAGTTGAGCTTTCAGTGTCTCCTGTGCATTGAATACAATTTCCATTAGTCTGGTTTTCTGCCCTAATTAAAGTTTGAGTAACTGTTAAATGAAGACTAGAGAGCTTTGAACAGTGGCACAAGTATCTTCATAGCTTCTGAGCTTAAAGCTTGAAGATTTGCAGACTATGCAAAGCTTATGGTGATGTTTAGAAAATGGGTGTGAAAGCTTCCACGATATGCATTGGCTAAGTTGTTGTTTCAGTGCGGACACTTTTGTATCATCCTTTTCGGGGTAAACGTTTTGTGACAAAAACCTGAAAGAAGCTGGACTTTCTTCATGATTGACATTGAACCCTAATTGAGGCCATGCACTATTAAACATTTTTTTTATAATCAAACTGGGATATTTTATTTCAAATCTTTAAAGAAAAACGACTGGACCATAATGATTTTATATTTTCAGGTCACTAAAGCCGCTTACGGTAAAAACAAAAGTTAAATTTATTCTTAGTCAGCATCGTTTAATTTAATGAAAGTAGAGGGAAAAGAAAGAGTAAAGAGAAAGAGAGAAAATTAAAGGGAAAAGCAAGCATGGAGCAGAAGAAAGAATAGGGAGGGAAAAAAGAACAAAGGAAAAAGATAGACTCGAAAAGAGGGATGAGAGAAGATAAAATCGAAAAAGGATAAAAGAGAATAAAGAATAGAAAATAGAGAAGAAGAAAGACGGAAGAAAGAAGAGGTAGGTAATAGAGTTGAGGGATAAATGAAAAGGACAAGGAAAGGAGTTAAAAGGAGGTAAAAGAAAAGAAGAACGACGAACGAATGAAAACTGAGCATAAAAGATGAAAGATAAATGATGAAAGGGGAAAATGAAAGAGGAAAGATAAAAGAGGAAAGAGGGAAGAGCAGAGGAAAAGGAAAAAGAAGAGAGGATGTGGAAGGGGAAATAGAAAAGATGTAAGATAGAAGGGGAGGAGGAAAGAGGAAAGAGTATAGAGTAAAGAGTAAAGAGTAAAGGGTAAAGGTAAAGAGTAAAGAGTAAAGAGTGAAGAGTAAAGAGTGAAGAGTAAAGAGTGAAGAGTAAAGAGTAAAAATTAAAGGGTAAAGAGTAAAGAGTGAAGAGCAAAGAGTAAAGAGTAAAGGGTAAAGAGTAAAGAGTGAAGAGTGAAGAGTAAAGAGTGAAGAGTAAAGAGTAAAGAGTAATGAGTAAAGAGTAAAAAGTAAAGGGTAAAGGGTAAAGAGTAAAGAGTGAAGAGTAAAGAGTAAAGAGTAAAGGGTAAAGAGTAAAGAGTGAAGAGCAAAGAGTAAAGAGTAAAGGGTAAAGAGTAAAGAGTGAAGAGTAAAGAGTGAAGAGTAAAGAGTAAAGAGTAAAGAGTAATGAGTAAAGAGTAAAAAGTAAAGGGTAAAGGGTAAAGAGTAAAGAGTGAAGAGTAAAGAGTAAAGAGTAAAGAGTAAAGAGTAAAGAGTAAAGAGTAAAGAGTAAAGAGTAAAGAGTAAAGGGTAAAGAGTAAAGAGTTAAGAGTAAAGAGTAAAGAGTGAAGAGTAAAGAGTAAATAGTAAAGAGTGAAGAGTAAAGAGTAAAGAGCAAAGAGGAAGAACATAAGAGAAAGGAGGAGACAGGAATGAGAAAGTAGAAAAGAGAAATGCGGAAGGAGAAAAGAGCAAAGAAGAATGCTGAATAAGGAGATAAGAAAGAGGAATGATTAAAGAGGCAAAAAGATAGAGGAAAGAAAAAGATGGACGATGACAGATGAAAGATTAAAGATAATAACTAGAAGAGGGAAAATAGAAGAGAATGGAGGGAAAGAGAACAGGTAAAAGAAAGATGAACCATGAAAGATAGTTGAAGAAACAGGGAAGAGTAAAACTGGAAGAGGTGTAGAAGAAAGACGTAAGAGGTAAGAGGAAGGAGAAAAGCGGATAAAGGAAAAAAGAAAGTGGGAAAGGAAAATAGAATGAAAGAGGAAAGAAGAACGAAGAAAAGGAAATGGGAATAACGAAGCGAAAATAGAGACCACAGAACATAAAAGAGATAATAAAATGGAAGAATATGAAAGAGAGAAAAGAGGAAATAGTAGATATACGATTCATGGTGCGATACATACAATATGCGTGAAAATTAAAGGATAGTGAAGGAAGAAAAGCTAAATCATAAAAGTGAGAAGAGAGACGTGAAAGGAGGGAGTAATGCCTGAGAAACTATCATTCAATCGCAAAGTATGGCAATATCCTGTTGCGAAGAATGGAAAAACTATCTTCCTGAAAGTTGCTTGACATTAAAAGGACCTTTAACTGTCGTTTTCTTTCAATTGACTTTAAATTAACTAACGTTTATGCATTTCAAGAGCAAAGAAGTTGATCCAGACTGATTAGATTTTGGTAAGGTTTGGGCTACAACCAAACATTCATTACAACATTTTCGTCAACCGCCAAGTCTACCAGCTTTCATTAGCTGCAGCTGCACATGTTTAGCAAATCATAAACATGCTGACAGCGCCATATGTCACTCTGCATTGGCCGCCCACAATGCTTCCGTTTACTTCAAGTACAAACCAAATGCTGCCATTTGAAATGTCCCACTACAACAATGGGAAAGTCCAAAGCCGCGTTGCTTAGTGCCAATTTGCCATTTTGTTTGGCCATCAATTTTGATTAACTAATCTCAAACTCATTGCTCTCGCTCTCTTACTTTCGCTTTGACTTGGCCACTGGCGCTGGTTTGCTAATTGTCTGCACTATTTACACTGAGCGCACTTTTATTTGTCATTAGCCACAGGCAGAGGAATTGAGTTATTAATGCTCGCAAAAATGTTACATTTCATAATTAAAAGCAGCAGCAGCGAGCGCTGAAAGGGGCCCGTGGCTTTAAGAACCATAATTGATGGCATGCATTATGAGAAAAGGATTTACGGGCAGTTGAAAGCAAGCGGCAAGGACACAACCGAATGCCCAAACAAACAATAACAAATTGCCGACAACAACAAAAAAGCCCGAATGAAAGACGGCCGCACGGAAATGTGAATTTATTTATTATTCTTTGTTCGAATGATCAATGAAAAGGAAACCCAAATTGGCATCTGGCACGAAGGTGAGGAAGAAGCGAGCTAAACATGAAGTGGGACAGGTTGCTGTGAGTGCGGAGTGGGGTGTGAAGGCGTGTTTTGCATGTAACTGCCTGTCATTGAGACTGCAATTTATGAATTTGTGCTCTGGCCAATGGTTTGCCTGGCTGCGACCGGACGCTGGTGGCAATTGCAGACATATTCGGCAGTGAAGCGAAGTAAGTAGTTAATTTGCAGCTCCTGCATAATGCAGACGAATTTAATTGCAAATCATATAGATCCCATATTTATGAGTTCATGTCCATTGACAAAATCTAAGTGGCCTAAAAATACTTCGGGGAGAGCTCAGCTGGCGATTAGCAAGCTTAATTATTGATTTGAGCATTAAGCCAGCAAGTTGCAAAGCGGCCATCGGGACTCGTTCGTCCTAGTTGTGATGAAGCGTCAAAGCAGTGAGCTGAACTCACAAAAACACGGACACACAAACATATGTGGACACCCAAAATGCTTTTGTTTGACCTTTTGTGCATTTGTTTGAGTATTTTTGTGTTATATTCTCTCACACATTCATGCAATGCATTTCGCACACAATGTGTGTGCTTCTGTTTTGTTTGGCTGTTCGAACTGCCTTCAATTGGTCCTGTGGCGCAGTTAACGCTCTATTTGCCACTGTTTCGCTTTCCCTTTACATGTTCGCACATTTGCATGCGGCTTCCATGTCACTTGCCAGTTGCTCCGCGTGCGTCAGTGTGCGTGCGTGTGAGTGTGAGTGATATCTCAGCGCGCGCGAGCTCGTCGCATGCAACGTCAATTAATTACTGTTTAATGAGATAATTTTATTACTTTAGTTGTTGTTGGTTTTGTTATTTTATCGTTGATAGCTGCATTTAAAATTCAATTTGTGCCGACAGCAAAAAGCAGCTTGTGCTGGCTTGGCGGCATTCACTGGCGCGTTTTGTTCTTTGTCGCATTTTTTTCGACTTTGGCCTTTAATTGAAGTTGTTTATTTATTTGGTAAAGTGAAAAAACAGAATTTTTTACAGTCAAGGGCTTTTTTGAAATGAATAAATCAATGGTTTTTTCATTAAAATGTATAAAGTTTTAATTTCCTTGAAAATACATTTTTAAGGTGGCCAGTGGTGAAAGGGCGGCGGTGTAAGGGAAGAATAATTATATAAAAATATTTGGATAAGATTATGGAAAATAATTATATAGAAGAGATTTACAAAAAGCATAAATGCTAAAAGTAAGCCTTAAAATATGCTATAATTTAGTTGTGATATTCAATGCGCAACTATTAGAAGCTTCATATGCACTAAGAGCATTATATGTGGCATACATTTAGGCTGAAATATGGCAAAAGTGCAAAAACCAATGTTTTCTTTTGTGGAAGAAAAGCGCAATGCGAAAATGAAATAAAGATTCAGTCAAGACCCAGATGGTCCATTGTAATGTCACATGATGAAAGGGCTGGGACCATTTTAGCTACTACGTGTTCAATTGGAGCTTTTAAGGAAGTCAAGTATGCCGTGTAAAAGCACTTTTATCAGGTTCCACAGGACATCAAAGAAATAGCCATCAAGTTGGATTTTTTGTTTTTTAGGAGAGCATAGGACAGAAACACAGCAGATATTCGATGGTTGCTGGGTCCTTGACTGTGCAGAAATTATATGAAAGTACACCCACCCTTCTTTCATGTCTGCGCATGAGACAGTGTCCTGCGAGGATGAATCATATTTGTGCTCTTTTGGCCAAATTTACTGGACTATGGGATCAACTGTTAAAAAATCAACTGACACAAATTTTGGGTGGCAAATATGATTTCAAATGGTATTTGGCCCAATGTATCCTATACTACTCCCATACTGTCTTCTAAAACACAATTTAGAAATACAAAAAAAGTAAAAAATTCTTCTTGTTTTTGGAAAAAATTAAAAATTTTAATTTAATTTAAATTAAAATAATTATTTAATAATTAAATAAATAATAAATAAATTAAGTAATAATTAAATTAAAATAATTTTTTAAATTAAAAATTTGTAATTAATTTTTTAATTTAATTTTAATTTTTAATTAAAAATTTTAATTTTTTAAATAATTCTTATTCAAAACATTATTCATCAATATAAATTAAATCTAAAATTACACTTCTACAACACCTAAAACTATGCTACAGAATATAACATTTTTATTTAGTTTAACAACAAAAAAAAACAATATTCTTGCATTGAAAATTAATATCGCAAACTGATTCAATCTGCTGGCGCTGGTCAACTCTATAAGTGTTAGCAGTTAAAACAACAACAACAAAAAAAGGTGAACAAAATACTGGCTGCCCACACCCACACAAACACACAACGATTTGCGAATTGCCAACGTGGCAGCGGAACGTGCGCCGCTTGGCTGCTCGTTTATTTGTTTGGGTGCAGTTCCATTGTTGTTGCGTGCAATTGCGGCTGTCATAGCCGCACTACATGCGCATCTGTTTATTTGTGTGTGTGTGTTCGTGTGTGTCTATGTGCGTGCCAACGTGCGCCAAATGCCCATCCAGCGTTCTGACATGTCATGACAATCTGTGTCAGTATCACGTATGAAAGTGTTTTGGTGCGGCTTGTTGTTGTTATTATTTTATGTTTTACTTTTTTTGAAGTGCGCTCGTGTCGTTTTGCTTGTTGTGATTTGTACGCCTTTGCTGTGGCAGCTTTCAGCGAAAACGAAAATAGAAACGAGAGCAAAAAACGCCGCCAACGAAACTGAAGCAGAAAAATGTCAGCATGTCAGTGCCGATGGCACGTATGCGTCTCTGTCTGTGTGTGTGCGCGTGTGTGTGTGTGTCTCTGATAGTTTCCTGAGCGCAGGCCACATGTGTCGTTGATTGATTTCTCATACCGCGACAGCTGGCAGCCATATCCGCCACTCGGCAGCGGCCCGGCCGCCTTAATTCGCATTCAATTATTCGCTGCGCATTTGCATGCGACTTTCATTGGGTGTCGTCCTCGGCGTCTGCCCAAACATTTCGTTTGCGCCTTCTCGCTTTGAGCGTCGCCTTGTGCGCCGCCAGCGATAAACATTTTATGTTCTACTTATGCTTTTTTATTTTTTTTCCTTCTCCATTGGCCACATTCGCGCCGACTGGCAGAGCAACGACGTATCCTTTTTGCGTGCGCTGCGCACCGCATCCGCTCGTATCTGCTGCAAATGTGTAATTGACGAATTTATCGCTGACACTGATTGAAATTATTGTAACTACGGTTTGTTGCTTACCGCTGCTGTGCCGATTGTTGTTGTGCGTGGGTTAGCAGTTGTCTTGGGCAGTCGCAAGCACTGTCAAGTGTGCGCCGGCGATAGGATTTGATGGAGGCACTTATGCAGGATTTCGTGCCATTGATGTATCCTCATTTTGCCTCGACCCATTCCCATACACTCACACACACAAACATGTGCAGATGTATGTGATGCTGATGTTGTTTTATCGGCTCGTCTGCGTCTCGTTTGTGCTGCGAAGAGGGAAATTCAATCAATTCAAATTGCCAGCACCATTTGTAACGAATGGATTGTAAGCATTTGTTGGGATGTCTGGCGCAAGGCCGAGCCGAGAGAGAAATATGCAAATTGCCAGCCGGTAAGAGTGCAAAATGGGTTAATAATATTTGTGGAATATTCTATAGAAGCGAACCGTTGACTATTTTTATAAGCTCGTCCGACGGAATTGAAAAAATGCTCAATTCAGCGGCGCGCACGAAGAACCGCGGTCTATGGTTTTTATAAGGGAATTTTAAATTGCTTTATTTTGATACTGAAATTTAAATGCATGTAAATCGCGCGTTTATTTATGGAATTGGTATGTGGTATTTATGGAAATGGATTGGGTTGGTATGTTACTCATGACCCATGAACCCAGTTTATATCTTGAAATGCTGAAACCAATAAAACAAGAGATATTTTAGATTTGAAAGTTAATCCTTTTAGACTTTTGCTAGAATAGTTGTGTAATTTTTTGTGAAATTAAGCTGAGTTATTCAACTTAAAGTACCTTAACAATTTATATATCAAAATTCTGAAACTATTAAATTCAGAAACTATAAAATTGAGCGCAATTGCGGCTCTAAAAGTTAATACTAATAAATTTTTTGCTACATAGATTTTTTGCTATAGATGTTGAATTATTGAAGTAATGGTATAAAAACAACTCATAATTACGTTATATATGAAGATTGTTTGCGAAAAATTATCAAATTCAGAGCAATTTCTGCTTTGATTGTTAATCCTTGGAAATTTTTGCTTCAACTGTCGTTTGATTTCCCCGAATTATTGCAGTTTATTTCATTAAAAATATATCATAATTGCAAAATAAATAAATTTTCCTGGAATATAAAAGAGATTTCAACAACTTGCTGCCAACTTATGCCATTAATATCGCTCATACGCCCCGAAACACACCAACTATCCGTTTTTTAATTATCGTCGCTCGATTTTGCCCCCTTTCTATGTATTTTACATTCAGATTTATTTGCTACTCTTTTTTATATTTTGACTGACTGCAATTTATGTTGTCGCATTCGTATAAAATTTGTAATAGTTAATAAAAATAATAAGTAAATAAATAATAAGTTAATACTAATCGATTTTTTGCTACAATAGTTGTTTAATTTAAACAAATTTTGCTGAATTATTCAACTAATGGTACAAAAACAACTCATAATTACTTTATATATGAAGATTGGGTGCCAAAATTGATTAAATTCAGAGCAATTTCTTCTTTATTTGTTAATCCTTGTAAATTTTTGCTTCAATTGTCGTTTGATTTCCCCAAATTATTGCTCTTCATTCATTCATTCAATTGCAAAATAAATAAATTTTCATCTAATATCAGAGAGATTTTAACAACTTGTTGCCAATTTAAGCCTTTAATATCACTCATACGCCCCGAAACACACAGTAACTATTGTCGCTCGTATTTTACAATCAGATTTATTTTTATTTTATTTTATTTATTTAGTATTGATTAGCCAATGAATACAATAAAAATTCTTATAAGCTAAGTTGAGCTACTTATAAAAAAGATTTAACGAATAAATGAATCGATTTTTTGAAACTGAAAAATCAATCTCAACATTTTTGGAGATTCTATTGAACTCAATTAAGGCTCTGGTCTAGTCTTTCTATATTTTGACAGACTGCAATTTCTGTTGTCGCATTCGTATAAAATTTGTATGCGAATTTTCCCCATAACTGAAAATCAATGCAACATTTTTTTTTGCATTAATGCCAACTTTTTGTACTGCTGCTATTTTGGGCGATATCGAATTCATATTTTATTGTGCTTTAAATCTTCCTTCGATCTGCATATTTTACACTTGAAAACCTCGAAAATACGAAATTCCGTTATGTGCTCATAAAAACATACAAGTTCATCTAGAATTTATTGCATATTTGCTGGCTCATGTTTGTTCGCTTCTTCGACGCGCACACAGAGCCAATAATCATAGAATCCTTTAGGTGCCTCTGCGTCCACACCCGCACACACCCACAGCGAACTCGTAAACAGCCGTCCGACCATTAACCCATCCAGCCAGGCGGTGAATCAGTCAGTCGGCGAGTCAATAATGCGCCACCCCCCCGCGCCTTGACAAACAGTGCCAATCGCGCGGCCGCCTTGCGTTGCGCTGCGTTGTCGGAGCGGCGTTTTGGCAGCGGTCTGGATTAGGCGCGGATTAAGTGTTTGTTTGCGTTTACCTGTGTGTGTGAGTGTGGCTGTGTGTAATGACGCCATCAATGGCAGCCGCCAGTTGAAGCAGCAGAGACAGCAACATGCCAAGCTACACACACACACACACACACGATGCCTGTTACACACCCACACACCTTCATGCCCACTGACTGGCTCGCTGGCTGGAAGGTCAGGCGGCATTTTCGGGCGCAAGGTGAAAATTGTTTTTCATTTCGCTGGAAATATTGATTTTCCATGCTGATGCGATTGTTTGTGTTGGCATGAAAACAAACAGACCGCCAAACAGCTGAACCCAGCACAAACACAAACACACAGACATACGTTGACAGCGCCTTCTATCACTGCGAAGTTGTGGCATCGCCAGCGTTGGCACATTTGGGGCGATTGTTTGATGTCGTTGGCGGCAATGTTGGCAGTGGATGTTACTAGCTTGAAAGCGGTTTAAGCGATATGAGCGTGAAATTTATGTTTCCGGTATTTGGTTTTGCAGAGTGCAGAGTATTTGCCTAAAAAGCATTTTGAAAAAATGAGAGTTTCAGAAAATTGTCAGAGTGAAGAGATAACAAACCTGAAAGTTGATTAGGGGAGTAGAGGGTGTACCAGTTGCACTTTTACTCGAAAGTCTGAAAAAGGCCAATTGGGAGTTTTTTGATATAGATGGAGGAATATATCTTATTCCGGATTCGGTCAATAAACCAATTTCCTTGATGTAGTTCAGATTCGATAAAAGTTCCGCTTTTTTTGCGTCGCTCAGATTAGGCAGGAACCTAGACGAACAAACAGCGAGTGAGCCTAAAATTATGCTTAAACAGAAAGCTACTACTTGGCATACTAGAACTCAAGTTTTGCTTTACGCTGCATACTTTTTGGCTGAATATAATTTACTGATTGTTGAGTTATTAATCCTTAAGGTATGCTTAGCCTTAAAATCAAGTTTGCGCTTTTAATGAAGTAGATTCATTAGTTCGGCTTTTTCTCCTCTTCTTCTTCTCCTCTTCTTCTTCTCATCTTCTTCTTCTCTTCTCTGCTTAGACTAAACAGCAATTGAGACCACAAAAAGCGAGTCTAAAAATATACTTGGCCTGAAAACTAAACCATTTGGCACATTGGAACTAAACTCTTTGGTCTTCGATGCATACTTTTTGGCTGAATATCATTTACTAATTCTTGAGTTATTAATCCTAAAAGTATGCTTAGGTTTAAAATCAAGTTTGCGCTTTTAATGAAGTAGGTTCATTAGTTCAGCTTTTTCTCCTCTTCTTCTTCTATTCTCTGCTCAGACGAAACATGAATTGAGACTCCAAAGAGCGAGTTAAAAAATATACTTGGCCTGAAAACTAAATCATTTGGCACATTAGAACTCAAGCTTTGCTTTACGGTGCATACTTTTTGGCTGAATATTATTTAGTGATTGTTAAGTTATTAATCCTTAAAGTATGCTTAGCCTTCAAATTAATTTCGACCTCTTGATGAAGTAGGTTCAACTTCTTCTGCATCGCTCAAACTAGACTGGAACTGAGAACCCAAAAACCGTTTCTAAAAGTATGCCTGGCCTCGAAACTAGACCACTTGGCTCAAGCTTTGCTTTACGCTGCATACTTTTTGGCTGAATCTCATTTACTAATTGTTGAGTTATAAATCCTAAAAGTATGCTTAGGCTTAGAATCAAAATTCGACCTCTTGATGAAGCAGGTTTAACTTCTTCTCCCTCGCTCAGACTAGACATGCACTTAGATCCCAAAAAGCGATTCTAAAAATATGCATGGCCTGAAAACTAAACCACTTGGCTCAAGCATTGCATTTCGATGCATACTTTTTGGCCGAATATCATTTGGTGATTGTTGACATATTGATCCTAAAAGTATGCTTATTTTCCAAACCATTTTTGATTTCTTTCTGATGAGGAAGAGGGCTTGCAATCAGGGCGCTTGGCTGGACTCGAGCTCAAGTCTTGCTTTCTGATGCTAACTTATTTATTGTCTGAATATCAATTACTCACTTTTGATATAGAAAGCCTGAAGAATGCTTAGTTTTAAACATACATCGACTCATCAACGTTTAAGATTTTCGTTTCGTTGCATACTTTTTGGATGCATTTTAATCACCAACTCTTGCGCGGCTTGTCTTTGTTCGGCCACTGGCGCAAAATTGTCATCGCCTTTTACGGCGGCAATTTTTGCTTTTTCGTTAGTTAATCGTGATGCTGTCTCTTTTGCGCCTTCGTCCAGTGGCGAACAAGATTTATGAGTTTGCTTGATTTATGAGTTTCCGCTGCCTGCGAAGGTGAAATATTGTGCCGTGCAAATATGTACCTGGGACGCATATTATCCGTCGCGCAGACAGCCTGCCCGGTATACAAACAGTCGTGTACTGGTCGTAGATGGGCAGCCACACACTCACACATACAAACTGCATACACCCACACGTCGAGCGGCAGAAAGCGCAAATAAAATCGCACTCGCCAGTTGAGTGATTGTGTGTGTGCTCTGATAAGCCGCTGCGCCAATCCTTCAAATGTAGCCAACGCAGCCAAATGCAAATAACTGTTTCGTCGTCGTCGTCGTCATCGTCCTTGCTAACGAGACATGGCAAATTTACCTTTGGCGTGCAAGAAAATGCACACAAAAAGGTACATTAAAACTTTGCAAACAGGTAGAAGCAGAAAATTGCCGTCTTGCTGAAAGCATTCGGCTGTCGAAAGAGTGGGACGCACTGTGCAATGGCTCGTTGTGCCGTTTAGCTGTGCAAAGAAATCAATCGAATTCAATTGAATTCACAGAAAAGTGGAAAAGTTTTCACTGTCTAGTTTTTATGGCATTTTGGCTTTTATGCTTTTTGCTTTGGCAGAGCGGAAAGCAGGGAATGGAGTGAAGTGGCTTTGCAAAAAATTAAAAATGTGCTGGGCTTTTTAGGCCAAAGCTGGTCACAGTGCAAAGGAATTCACTTTTCGCTTTGGGTTTTTAGGTATTTTTGCTGAAAACATTTGGGTAGCATTTTTGCTCTCTTTCGAGTTGCTGAGTTGTGGCATTCGAGACAAAAACGTTGGCACTTGCAGCAACGTCGACTGTGCATGGCTGGCAGCGATTAGGAGATTGTGACAAAGGTTTTGTATCAAAGTGTTATGAGACCGCAGAAACTATGAGTTCAGGATTGTAGAATAACTTATGTTGTGTAATAATTGAAGGCGAGTTGGCGTAGTTCACACAAAAGAGCTCACATTAGGGTGAATTGTGTTAGAGAAGTTATACCAAAAAGAAGATAAAGTCATATAAATATTTTTTGAATGATCTGTAGATGATCTAACTGAAGATATAGTTGAATCTTAGTGAGTTTCTCTTGTTAAAAAAAAACTAAGGGTCATTCCGATCGTTGAAGAAAGACCTAAAAGTTTCTCAACTGCTGAACTGCCTTCATATGGAAGCAGACTTTTGGTTTTCAAACAATTTTGGAATCATTCTGATAGCATTATGAATATATTTAAAAAAACGGAAAATAATTTTAGGGACCAAATAACAAAACATGCGGTCATGAAGTTCTTTTACGCCCAACGAAAACTTTCCAAATTGTTTTAAAATAGATTCAAAAATTTAGGCAAAGCAAATGATGACAAAGAGGTTAGGTTAGGTTAGGTTAAAGTGGCTGCCTAGGCACGGGACTTGCCGAAAGACACACTTAGGCCACGAAAAGGGCCCATTGTGATACCACAAGGAGGAAGTGATCTGACTAACTGCAAGTTAAGTGCCTATACAAGCCATTTAGTTTTGTGGATAAAACCTAACAAGTCCCTAATGTTGACTGATCTAAGGTCAGAGATAAAGATACCAAATAACCAAATAACAAAACATGCGGTCATGAAGTTCTTTTACGCCCAACGAAAACTTTCCAAATTGTATTAAAATAGATTCAAAAATGTAGGCAAAGCAAATGATTTCAAGAGATCAAATAACAAAAAATGTGGTCATAAAGTTCTTTCACGCCCAACGAAAACTTTGCAAATTGTTTTAAAATAGATTAAAAACTTTAAAAATAGCAAATGATTTAAAAAGATAAAATAACAAAAAATGCGGTCATGAGGTTTTTTACTCCCAACGAAAACTTTCCAAATTGTTTTAAAATAGATTAAAAAATTTAAGAAAGAAAAATGTTTTCAAGACCAAGTAACAAAAAATGCAGTCATGAAGTTCTTTTACGCCCAACGAAAACTTTCCAAATTGTTTTAAAATAGATTACAAAATTTAAGAAAGACAAATTTTTTCAAGAAACCAAATAACAAAAAATGCGATCAAGAGGTTCTTTCACGCCCAAAAAAAACATTCCAAATTGTTTTAAAATAGAATCAAAAATGTAGGAAAATAAAATGATTTCAAGAGACTAAATAACAAAAAATGTGGTCATAAAGTTCTTTCACGCCCAACAAAACTTTTACAAAATGTTTTAAAATATATTAAAAAAAAGCAAATGATTTAAAGACACCAAATAAAAAAAAAATGCGGTCATAAAGTTCTTTCACGCCCAATCAAAATTTTACAAATTATTTTCAAAAAGCTTCTGGAAAAAATTATTATGAAAACCTTTTTTAATGCTTTTCAATTGCACAAAAGTTTCTTTTCCTTGCAGGTTCCTGCTAAACGCCATCATTTGTTTCGACAAACACTCGATTTCGAGTGTCATTGCAACGAAATCGGTGTCGCTGATCTCATCGCTGCCATGACCGAACCATTATTGGCCCATAAACAATTCTGTAATTTTGCAATTTCGCTGCAAATTGAGCGGAACATGTTGGTCGGGCTGCTGACAAGTGCGGCATTGGTGGCATTTGGCCAAAAAAAAATCAAATACTACCTGCGTTTAGGCGTGAATATGTGTGTGTGTGAGTGTGAGAAGTGTGTACACGTGCTCGCTTGGCTGAGTGATTGTGTTAATTTCCGGCATTGATGCCGCCACAAGCCATCAATTCGCAAACTCACACCAACACACGAACACACACACACAACCAGAAAATCAACCAACCAACCAACCAGCAAACGAGCAAACATGAAAAGTGGCGTCCGTTTAGTTGGAACTTGCGTCATGGCCAGCCGACAACAGCGACAACAGCGAACCACTAACAACGATAGCAACAACAACTCACTTGATCACACGCTCGCCATACCATGAATCTATTTGGCTGTCAAATTGACAAAACCAATTTTTATACTCATCAGCGCACCATTTGTGGCGCAATCGAGCGACTGGAATGGCCCGAACTGCAGGTTGCATGTTGCTGCTAGCGGCTCATGGGTTGTTGTCGTGCCTGCATTTTTGTTGTTGTTAATAATAAATCTGCTGCAATTGAAAATAAGAGTAAGAAAAAGTGAAAAGTACAACAACAAAACGAAGAGAAAGAGTAAATGCAACAAAAAATTCAACATGTGCTGCCGCAAACGTTGCTGACCGAACGCACATCAACATCAACGTTGCAACATGTGCTGTGCAGTTGCTGTGTGTTGGCCGGGTGCCGAATAATGCGCTGACCAGCTGCGGCTGCTGCTGCTGCTGCCAGCAGAGAGTTCGAGCGACGCTGGTCAGCAAGTTGGCGCCCATGTTGCGAGGTCACCGCACATGACACAGAATTCGTGTCAATGTTGTGCGAGTGGGTTTGTGCGTTTGTTTGTGTGTGTGTGTGTGTGTGTGTTTAACCTGCGCTAGTGTTGGTTATAAATCAACAGTCTGCGCAACTGTTGATCGCTGGCAGCAGATGCTGCACGTTGCACATATTTTGGCGGGCGTTGCGTCGATTTCTTTTCGCATTGGAAGCGAAATGCAGAGTCAGAGTCGGCAGACTTTTGTGCACTGTCGATAACACTACTCGACACGAAAAATGCTCCTAAAAATAAAAGTATTTTTTAGACTAATCTTCGGCTGCTGAACACGAAACTGAAAATCAAAAAATTTTCTTAAGAAGCGTTTTCGAAAAATCTTCGAAAAACACTTTTTTCCCTCTTATTTCAGTTAGCACATATCTCGTAAACCAACCATCCGACTAACAGAAGTTAACTAACCTTTCCAACGATATATCGATTGTCCAAATCAGATGAGAGTTGGGTAAGTTACTGACGATGAAAGTTGTAAAAAAGTGAATTTTTCGACCATTTTCAAAAATTATACATTTTCGAATCGTTTTTTTATAGATAAAATAAATGATCTCCTCTGGTTTTAAAATCTAAGATGAAAGATATATTATTTGAGCAAATATTAAGCCTAACATCAATAGAATTGAAAGAAAAATAACAAAGTTATGATGCACGGAGTGAAAACACCAACTTTTCATTTATTACACCGTGCGAAAATTTTTTTTTATTTTTCCGAGACCCATCCAAATGTTGATATAGACGTGAAACTAGAAGTCATTTATAATATCCTGAACTTACAAACTTAGACCAGATTTTTGGGAACTCTACCACAATTTTTCTATTTCCAAAGGCGAATTTTAAGTACTGAGGATTTTTGAAATTTTTTAATTAATTTACGTCTATGGTAGTGTCCGACTGAAACCACTTTCGGTCTCGGTTTTTTTTTTAATATTCGGCCGAAACCGAAACTTTCTAGTTGAAATAAAAATCCGCATCAAGCATCAAAATCACCATTTTTCAACAAACGAATTTTACTTTAAGTAAATAAAGAACAAACAAACATAACATAACATAAATAAATACTTATTAATAAAAACAATTCATTCATTTTTTAAAAACACAAACATAAAAAATAAATATTAAATAATTTAATATTACACCGTGCGACAGTATTTTTCACACCAAGAAAAATCCATATGTGCGTGAAATTAGAGACCAAATATAGTAATACTGCGTACTCAGTTTGAAATTTTGACACGTGATCAAGGAGATTTTGGGTTTTAACATACGAGTAGTTACTTTTCAAGAAAATTCGACATAAAATTTCAAAGATATAAAGGATTCAAATTTTCAAAGGACCTTTTTTATATCATTTTTTTTTTACAAATAGATAAAAAATCAATTTTATTTAAATTTTTGACCCTTTCCTCTTTCAGTTGATATACATATCGCCGTATTCTAACGAAGTTAAGTATTTTTTATATTTTTTTATTTTTTATCCCATTCAAAATTTTGAAGTCCTTTTAAAAGGACAAAGGATGTAGAAATGAAAAACTGAGTACGCAGTACTACTATATTTGGTCTCTAGTTTCACACCCAAATGGATTTTTTCCGGTGTGAAAATTTTTTTTTATTTTTGTCGCACGGTATTATATTCTAAAATAAAATGTTTATTTACATTGGTGGCACCTAAATTCTCCTTCTCATCCTTTCTGATCGGCTGCACTATCTGTTCACTCGCTACACAATAAAATGTAAAAAATATTCTAGAAAGTTTCGGTTTCGGCCGTTCGGGCATTTTTTGGCCAAAACTGAAACCGAAACCAGTTATTTGGGCCGAACTGAAACCGAAACCGAATATTCGGTCCGACACTTGTCTATGGCTTCAGACTCAAAATAGTCTGAAAACTCAGAGAATGGTTTCTTAAGTTTAAATTTATTTAGGTTTCGGCTTGATTTATTTCAGTTAGTTTGCTTCTATGTATTCAAAGAGCCGAAGTTTTGAGGAGAAAAGTGCCGAATATCAGGGAGTTTTGTGTGTTTAGGCTTAAATTTCGAGATCGATTGTGAAATTCGAAGGATCTGTCGCCGTTGGACTACAACTTTGTGATTATTGCTCAGTTGATTCTTTCGCTGTTAGAGCATCAACATTTTCCAAGTTAAATGCTCACTTTTTTAGAACTTTAAGGTTCTACTTCCAATCTAAGCTCAGACTTATTGTTCACTTTGACGAAATATGGTCACCTCAAACGTTGTTTCATCTCGAACATATTGCAAAGTGCCAGCGGCTTCGTATGCACTCAGCCGTCAGCTTCGAAATGCCACATTTCTGCTTGACGCTCGGCAATGTTGGTAATTAAGTAGCGATTTCGTTTCTTCGCTGCAGCCATTCGACGCACAATTTGCCTGCCGCAAGGCGCACACGGCAACGTCGTCGTATTTATTTTCAGTCTTCTGCTACCTACACACACACACACACACCCACCTACGACACCGTGCGACAAAAATTAAAAAAATGTTCACACCGGAAAAAATCCATATGGGCGTGAAACTAGAGACCAAACATAGTAATACTGCGTACTCCGTTTTTCATTTCTACATCCTTTTAAAAGGCCTTCAAAATTTTGAACTGGGTAAAAAATAAAAAAATTTAAAAAATACTAACCTCGTTAGAATATAGCGATATGTATATTAAATGAAAGAGGAAGAGGAATCACGTGTCAAAATTTCATTACTCTAACTTTAATCAATCGAAAGTTATTAAAAAAAGGCAGAAGAATGAAGAATGAAGTACAAAAATTCTTATTTATTTGTGTATCAGTATTTTAAATAATAAAAATACACAAAATCAATGAAGCGAGAATAATAATATAATTTTGACATGTGATCAAGGAGATTTAGGGTTTTAACATACTTACTTTTCAAGAAAATACTATATAAATTTTCAAGGATATAAAGGATTAACATTTTCAAAGAACATTTTTCATATTCTTTTTTTTACAAATAGAAAAAAATCAATTTTATTTAAATTCTTGAGCCTTTCCTCTTTCATTTGATATACATATCGCCATATTCGAACGAGGTTAAGTATTTTTTATATTTTTTTATTTTTTATCCCCTTCAAAATTTTGAAGTCCTTTTAAAAGGACAAAGGATGTAGAAATGAAAAAATGAGTACGCAGTATTACTATGTTTGATCTCTAGTTTCACGCCCATATGGATTTTGTCCGGTGTGAAAAATGCTGTCGCACAGTGTAATATTTGTAGCTATGAGCGCGTGTGTGACTGTATTCGTAGTGTTCGCAGCTGCAGCGAGCTACGTGCAATCCCGGCAGCCCACTTACCGCGCACGTACGGCCACGCAGCGGCACAGCGGCAATCCGTTCGGCCATAAGTCACGCATCGCGCTGACGTGCGCTGTCCCACATTTCATATCTCGCACTTGTGTGCAATTCGTGATTTTTTGGCGCTTTTGTTTTCGGCGGCGACAAATTCAATAACCAATTGGCCGGCGTCGTTCTCCGCCCCACCGATGAGCAGCACTCAACGGCTGTGCGGGTGGAAGGTGTGCAACACAGCTTCGGCGACGGCAATGTGACAAATAAAAGCAATGGAGAAAAAATCACTTGAACTTTGTTGCGACACTTGGCGCGTTGCAGCTGGACGCTTGTACGCTCGTTGTTGACTGTTTTTGTTGTTGTTGTTGTTGTTGTTCGTGTTGGCGATTTATGCATTTAGTTTGGGGCAAATTTTCAAAGAAAAATATTAAATTCAATAAATAATGAAATGGGGAATGTAAAAACTACTGACAGCGCACAGAGCAGCGCCATTTGTCATGTGGCGCACATGTGTCCCACCGTACGCACATTAGACGCCGGCGTGCACGTGTCGGTCGGTCGGTCGGTTGGTGTGTTGTGTTTTTGGCGTTCCCTTTCATGGGCCAATGATGGACAAAAAGGCCAACACGAGCGTTAAAGAAAGTAGTGATTTGTCATACATTATTAAGTGCGCAGTGAGTGAGCGAGTTGAAGGGGTTTATTAATTTTAGACTGCTACATGTTTGACTTGAAAAAGCTGCCGCTATAAATAACGCAAAGGTTGCGCTCAGACAAATACTTACTTAAATAGAAACAGGCAGAACTGTTTTTGTAAGAATCTATGTGAGAACATGTGTACTCAGATTAATGCATGAATTTTGTTTAATAAGTTCTTGAGCTGGAATTTGGTAAGAATTAAAGTTATTGAACGGCAGGGATAACCCTAAAAGTATGCCACATAAATAGTTGTTTAAAATTTATGAAGCTGTGCCTTTATTTGCACAGCTGTGCATTGAGACAAGTTATTGAATTTCGGGCTGCTTCAAAATTTCCCCTCCGACGTCTCAGTGTGAAGAACTTCTCACTTTTTGTTAAAAAAATCTCGGTGACCTATGATACTGTGACTAAGCCTAAAAGTATACTATATCAATATTACTTTGACAAGTGTGGAGTTGAACTTGGCAAGTCATAAAACTTTTATTGGGTTTCGGACTGCATTAATATTTATCTTCAAGTGTTTCACTCTATAAAAGTTACTCACACTTGGCTAGAAGGCAATATTTTTAGAAATATTTTTAGGAAATATATTTTTTTCGTTTACAAGGGTTTTCCATGGCATTTCTCCGGCTATATTCTATTAGATATTAAACCATTTTTGAATAGTTGGAGAGTTCTACTACACGATGAGCTAATGGCCATATTTAACCCTTTCCGGAAATTTGTACGATATATCGTACAATTTCGAAGATTTTTTATTTGACAGCCAACGCACTTTTTATGGAACGGCTTTTTAATTCTTATTAAGTAGGCTGTGTTGTATCATTCTGTTTAAAAATATAAATCATAGTAGCCGTAGCTACACAGTATGAGTGCGTTTTGTAAGCAGCTTTTTGCAAGAATTTGAAAAACCAGCAAATGACGGTACTTCTGCGTAGGAATTTTTAAATAAATAATACTTTTTGGTAGCAAAAAGCTAAACAATGTCAAAGTTTGAATCTCAGTTGATTTATAGAACTTACAAATATAAATATTTTTCCCGAGGCTTTAAAAAAATTGTACGATATATCGTACAAATGACCACAAGGGTTGCAAAGCTTTGTACGATATATCGTACA
>OZ057399.1:130420784-130553284 GCA_964056695.1 Melieria picta | reverse complement strand
CCGAAACCGAAACCGAATATTCGGTCGGACACTAGTTTTATCCTTCACACTTTAATCGGTTGTGATGGCTAGCATACAACAAATCCTCATATCTAGTAGCCGCGGAAGAACAACAACACAATGCCAGTACAGACTGATGAAAAATTACGTAGCGCTCATCGAAGACACCAACCCTCTGATATCAACTTCTCTTACCTATCAGTAATGACTATGCAAGAAACTCTCATCACATAAAGGTGTCTCTTCTAGGGGAAGATGGATGGCAGTCCCATCATTTAGGATGCCAAGCGATAGATTAATCACCCAGCTCGGCATAAATTTCAGTTGATTAACGATAAGAAAGCAGGATGTTTGCCTTGTTGTGGCCCTTTTCTCCCAAGCGAAGTGAATAAGGAGAAACAAACTGGGAAGAAATGGTGTGCCGTGGTATACCTGAGGGACCCAGAACATCATTCATTCATATCGAAAGGTCACAGCCCACTTTAACTGCTTTAACTACCCACTTCGGATCTAGAAAAACTCAATAAAATCCGTTATTCGAAGTTCTCTTCGCACTTGGGCACATAATCTGATGGGGTTCTGATGTTATGAGGATGGACGAGGTCCATTCTTTTATCCTACGCGATCCCCGGAGATTCATTAAAGAATCCAGAAAATTCGTGCATCCTTACCTACTACTTCCTTTCTTTCTCTCTATAACCCCACTTCACTTTTCTCTATCACCCTGTTCTTCTTCTTTGACAAATTCGACCCTCTAGGGTTCACTTTCAAGGGTTGGTCTGTTCTTCATAAAATTTGGTATACTAGTTAATCAATGTCTGCTGAATTGAAATCTCCATTTTGGTTTTCTTAAACTTTTGTAGTTTGGCAATGCCTGAGACTTAAATTTGCAATTTTCGTCATTTTTGGAAAGCTATAGCAATGAGTGTGTTGGCTAGATTTTTCAGATTTTACATTTAATCGGTAACGTCAACATTGATAATTACAAAGAGTAACAGAAATTGTATGAGGACCCCTTAATTTTGCAATAAAAATGATAATAATAGATGTATGTTTTGTCTTTATGCAGATTTTTAAATTTTTCATGCAGATTGCATACTTTTAGGGATGAATATAATAAATTTTTTCCGAAAAATAGGTGTTTAGACCACTTTTCAAATTGAATTAGTTTCTGAGATCGGAATATATCGGAGGATGTAATTACATTATCCGACAAAGAAAGAATGCTTTTTAAAATAAAAATAAAATCCAGGAACATACTTTCAAATACTTTTTAGATATTTTCCTCTAAGTTTTGCCAATTTTTAAATTTTTAATTTAGAAAAATATTTTAAATTAAAAGTGAAGTGAAAGCCTCAGCTTTGCAAATTTTGCGAAAACATTAAAAGCGAAAATGGCCACATATTTTCTTAATCTATATTGATGAGTTTTAGCAACTTCTTTGTAACCATGTAATTTTAATATTTTTTTTACTCAATAAACTAAAAACAGAAAATATGTGTTTAAATTTTTTTGTGAAAAAAGTTTCAACTTTGAGCCGCTTTTGCACAGACACTAATTAATGTTTTGCACAGATTTTTTGGGGTTTTCTTAGTTGGAGTCTTACCCTTCAAATGACATCAAAATCGTTAAATTCTGAGACTATAAATTTTTTGAATTTTGCCTATGGAACGAATCACTGTGCACCGGTTTAATTGAGTTTGTGTTTTGAAAAACAAATACAAACACCACAGCAACTTTAAGCCGTGTGAAGCATTTTCATTTGAAGAAGTGCGCTTCATCGTTTTACGCTTTTCTCATTTTAAAGTTTCCACTATAAATTCATTAGTTTTCCTTTACACAGCCGCAGCCTATTGACGCGCTGGCCATAAGGAAATTCATATACGGCAACGCTGCCATTACCGCTGCCAAGTCGGTCATTGCAAAAAATGCAATTAAAGTTCACGTTGTGCTGTTGTTGTTATTTTTGTTGTTGCAGCTCTTTTCGCGCAGATGGTTTTGCAGCTGAACTGGAAACGAACGCAGCCAAAGATATGAACATATACCGTTATAATGGCATTGCTGCCAGTGCAGCTCGCACAATTGAGACGTCGACGTCCAACTGGCGCAGCGTTGCCACACGTGAGCGAGCAGCAGCAGCAACAGCAGTGCTGACCAACAAGCAACATTTGCCGTGTGGTACGTGGCCGGCGGACGGCACACGTGTTTGTTGTTGCTGCAGTCGACGAGGGTCGACGAGGTGCTGCAAATTAAAATTCAATTAAAAAATGACAGCGCCGTGTAATTGCACATTTAGAGGTAGCAACGTTAAAGTCAACAATAACAACAACAACAACATATAACACCGACAACGACAACGATGACGACAACAACTCAATTTCGTTGTTACGGCAGCGAACGTGAAAATTCGTCCCGTTCTCGTTCCAAGCGCTGCCATCAATTTGGCCACTTGACGCTTGACACTTGGCGTCTTGCGCAGAACGTCCGACGCGCCAAACGTGCGCACTGTGTGTGTTGCCAGTGGCTGGCGCTCGTTACACGTTTAGTGTATTTGTGAATTTGGGAATTTTTGCCGCCGCTGTTGCGTTGCTGTGGGCATTGCAGCGCGCTCGATGCGCGAACAACAACAGCGAACACGTAGCACTGACTGTGTATGTGTCGGTATGAGTGAACAGGCGCGTAGCCGGGGAAGGGGTTGAGGGTGTTAGGAGCGCAAATTGTGGAAGGCACCTGCAGGATTATGATGGCTTTACGGAAAGATAAGTTCAAGGATTTTCCAATGGCAATTTTGGTCTCAGATGTTTGCTGTTTGTTGCTCATCCTTAATGCAATGTGGAAAAGTTTTTAAATCAAAAGAAGAAGCATTGTTTAAATCAAAGGAATAAGTTTCTTTAAAATCCTACCGTCGCGCTCGTCAAACTTCTGAGTACGTGTCCGTGTATGTGTGTGTGTGTGTGCCTTGAAAGTGTAGCGACAGGTACATGTAAGTTGATTTCGAATGTTAGTCAGAGTGACCGTGCGTTTGTCACAATTCGTCTCATGTTTTGGCTTGATTTCCTTTTTTCAACTTCATTTAATTAATTAATTAATTTATTTATTTGACACTGATTCAGCATACAAGATTGCTCTTTTAAATGCTACAAAAAGAGTACATTGGAACCGAGTAATAATAATAAATAACATTAAATATAAATTAAATTAAAATAACATTAAATATTTAATTCATTCAGCCTCTTCTTAACCTTTTCGCAACAGGTTTTTACTGGGGAAAGTTAAAATTTTAAATTTTACGTCTTAGGCTTCTATGTGGTTCTATAAGCAACATTTCATAAGAAATTTTTTAATTTTTATACTCGGACCCTGTATTTTAGAGTGTTTTTTCTATGAGAGCAACCACATCGGTGTGGCTGTAATTATTACTTAACCCTTTCCGACATGAAAATAAACCCGTTCTGTATGAATTGTATGGGCTGTAGTCCAATATATTGGACATTGTGACTGAAAGGGTTAAACATAAAACTTTTTACGCATAACGAAAATTTGAATATTTTTTAATTTACTTACAGCCAAAATTAAAAAAAAGTATCTTAATTGAAAGAAAACGTCAAATTAAAAAGTTATCTAAAGTTTTATGCGTCTTCTTCCTTTACTATGTCAAGATATAGCATTAAAAAAACGTGTATACTTCTCTTCTTTAATTTTAAATATTCAGTTTATTAATTTCGTATTTTTCCTAAAACTTCAAACTATTCTAGAGACCAACAAAAAAATGTATTCTCGCAATCATAGAGGATGCAGGCGTCCACAAAGTAGCATGATGCCATATGGCAACAAAATAGCGAAAGGGTTAAGTTTTTTCCTTTTAATGAATTTTTGTTTTATGCATTAATTTATTTGCAAATTTCAAAATATTCTATTAAAAAAAATTCTAAAATGTTTCTAATTGTATATGAATTTCAATTTAGAAGAAAAAACCCCCAATTGGTCACTCGAATGCATTCATAATTGAGTCGTTGAAATTGTTTTAAAAAATCATTTCGCAACAACTTTGATTTGATTAGAAAGAAGTTGAAAGTTCACGATGCTGTCGCTGGCTGACGTTGCTGGCCGTTGATATGTTGCTGGTGTCTGTTGCCGCAGGTGGCTGCAGCAGCACAGCTGGATTAATTTAAATGGGAAACGACAAATGAAGTTTGTTACATTTTAATTGAATGTTGAGAGTTTAAGTGTGCAAAACGAATGCACAGACTGGAAGCTGTTTAAAATTGAAGGAAAAAAAGAAACTGCCAACAGATGAACTCGAATGACATACACAGAGGTGAATGGAAGAAAGATGATGATTACAACGTTGGTGCATTAATTCATATATCACATAATCGACTAAATATGAGACGATATGTGAGACACTTATATGTGTATATAAACCATATACAAATATCTACTTATAAGACAAGGTGGACTGTTGTTTGTGGGGCACAGCAGTTGTAGTTGTAACTTAGGCTTTAGATGGTCGTTCAAGCTGCAATTGGGATCATGGGAAGGATCTTTAAATACTTGAAAGTAAGCTCAAATTTTACGTCTAGAATAGCAAGTTTGAAGCCTTTTTAATGCTTTTGACTGTTGAGCAGAAAGATTCTTATCTATATTTGGTTTTGTTGGAGCCGGCATTTGAAACGATAGCCACTGACTTATGATTCCATGCAGCATCCTCTCTGTTACTTTTCGTCTTGTAAGAAAATATCTATACGAAAAGGGGATCAAATAATTTTAAAAACTAAGATGTAAAGATCTGATTTGAAAGAATGATCATAAGATCTAAAAATTTTGTGATCGAATAATCTCAAAATCTATGATCGAAAGATCTAATAATCTGATCTTAAGATCGCAAGATCTGTGATCTAAAGACCTGACGATCTTAAGATCATTGTACAATTTTTTGTAAATTAACAGCCAGACAATGGACTTTTTATTCCACATTCCATATTTTGTTGGATTTTCCTTGTCCTTATTAATTTTTCTATTTATCATTTTTCTATTTAATGCCAAAATCTTTGCACTGGTTCAATTATTTTAATTTTAAAATAAGCATAAAATTAAGAAAAATTCAAAATTAAATTTTAAAAATTTAAATTCTTAGATATTGCAATGAAAAATCCTTTGAGTGCCAACTTCCATCATTTCTTCCATTTTTATTACACATTCTATATTTTGTTCGATTTTCGTTGTCCTTATTAATTTTTCAATTTATAATTTTTCTATTTAATGCCAAAATCTTTGCACTGGTTTAATTCTTGTAATTTTAAAATAAGCATAAAATTAAGAAAAATTCAAAATTAAATTTAAAAAATTTAAATTCTGACATATTGCAACGAAAAATCCTTAGAGTGCCAACTTCCATCATAACAAAAACCATCATATTCTCTGCCATTAGTTGAACAAAAGATTTCTGTACAAAAATGTGTTAAAACTTGCAACATTTGTTCAAACAAAAAAAAACAAAAAGCAAAGTAAAAATATATGAAAAACGCAAAGCAAATAAAACATCAATAAAATTCCTTTCCGCCAGCGCCAGCGCCAGCACCAGCGTCAGGCGCGTGCGTCTGTCGCCGCCGCCAAACGATGGCAGCGAACCAGTGACTTGCAATAAAAACTTGCGCCAAACTATCAAACTTTTTGTCGAAAACGAAAAGAACAGAACAGAATAGAACAGAATCAAAAACATAACAAAAATGGCAGCCAAGCACAAAATGGAAAATAACTGCAAAATTGTAAAAAGAACAGAACGGTAACGGTAAGAGCACAGCAAAAGTATCAACAAACTGTGAAAAGTATAAAATTCAAAAAGTAAAGTTTACACGCTCGGCAGAAAACCAAAATTACCGCGCGCTCAAGTAACAAAAACAACAACAACAATTACAGTAAAAATATCAACAAAAATACCGAAACAAAAACTGCGACACTTGTACACGTTGCCTGACAGAGAAAAGTGGCAACGAACAAACATTTCAATTCCTCAGCGCCGGAAACTGAGAAAAAAATCACTGCAACAATAACAACAAAAAAAAATGAAAAAAGAATTGAGTAGAAAATTGTCACCAACCGTTCACACACCGCAACTGTTGTATCGGCTGGCAGTCGCGGGCGCTCTGTGAAAATTTCGCAACAACAAAAACAACAAAGCCAAAAAGCAGTCGAAAATCCAAAGCGTTGTAAAAATTAATGAAAAACTTTCGCCATAATCCGCGTTTGCGCGCTCAAGAAGCAGCAACAAAAATTGAGTAGAAATACAAAAATAGGAAATACAAAAATACAAACGAGAAAAGTGCAAATAAGATGCTGCAAAAATTATAGCAAAAAAGTTTGCCAGGCGAAAGCGAAACGCAATGCAGCAACACACTTGAGGGCGTTTGCACTGTCGAAGCGGCGAAACTGTTGCTGCTCCAAGTCCGCTTGAGGGCCAACGCCGAGCGCAATAAAAGTGCAAGTGCGGCGCTGTTAACACTAGAATGCCCGACAATCTGACATACCTAAAATGCCCATATGTAGTCATTTTGACTACATTATTGTTTACTGACTTTTCAAAATTTTATTGGTTTTTTAAGTGAATAAATGTACACGAGATTAAACTAAAATAAGCATTTAGTTTTTATTTTTTATAGTTTACACAGTAAATTCATTTAAATAAAATAGCGTACTTTGCACATAAATGGGATAAAATGGAATGAAATTTGGAATTTGGAATTTTTGAATGAATTTTATGAGTGAATTTTGAATTGAAAAACTTGGGAATTGTCACAGCCTGCTATGATATTATTTTTTTAAATGTTTGCAATTATTTGAAATTTTCATATTTCGCAATTGAAGATGCATATTTGTCTATATATGATTTTAAGATTTGCTGAAAATTTAATATAAGTAGTCAAAATGACTACTTTTGGGCATTTAAGGTAAATTTTGTAAAATTGGGGTAAAAAAATTTTTTACAATTTTTTAAATTTATTTATTCCATTAGCTTTGAAAATTAATAAAAGTCACGTAAGATATTTTTTTAGAAAGCGATGCAACAAAAGTTATTTACAATAAAAGACCTCAATGTAGTCAAAATGACTACCTTGGGCATTCTAGTGTTAAGGCGCTTCCACAGCATCGGCGAACGAAAAATTGCTGCTGCTGTGCGATTTGCAGTGGATTTGTGCGCTTCTCGCAGTGATTAAGTTTCGTCAACGAATCAGTTTCAAGTCAGCGCAAATTTTAATCGTTTTGTGTAGAAAAGAGTGTAAAAGAGTTTTTTTATTGAACCACTGTGCAGAGGATTTTTTTGTTTATTGCTATTTTTTTGTCATATGGCAACATGAACTTTGTGGACGCCTGAGACCGCAGTGGGTCCAGAAATAAGTTGGTTTTTGGTCTTGAGAACATTTTGAAGTCTAAATAGTTGAATTGAAATAAAAAAATGAATGTTCAAATTCGAAACAAAGAAGTAAAGACATTTTTTAATATTTTATCTTCACATAAAAAAGCAAAAGAAGAGAAATTCTTAATTTTGAAAGTAAAATTAATTAATTAATTTAATTCGAAAGTAAACTGATTTGTCTAGTCTTTCTACATAGAAGCAGCTGCCCTGATGACTAAATCTTTAATTTTGGTATTCTAGCATAACCCAGTCAGAAGCTGTAGTGTCAGGGTTAAGTGTATGTTTCTCTTTTAATCTCTAAAGAGCTCGCATGTTTTATATGAAATGAATATAAATGAGAAGCTATAGACTTCTTCGTAGCACATCAGAATAAATCGTTGAGTACAATAGCGAACCATAGTGGTCCCATATCTTTTAACAAGTTGGCAGCACTGTTTTCTTATGGAATAAGACTTTCTCACCAAATAAAGCAACAGTTTCATTAAAGTCGAAAATTGTACGTCTTTTCAATTAGTTATAAATAATTTGAGGATACGGTATTTCTTATGGAATAAGACTTTCTCACCAAATAAAGCAACAGTTTCATTAAAGTCGAAAATTGTACGTCTTTTCAATTAGTTATAAATAATTTGAGGATACGGTATCCTTAAAACATAACCTACAATATATAACATGTGTGTGTGTGTGTGTGAGTGCACGAAGTCTTGCAACGTTGCTCAGTCGCGTTGCGTACTGTTGCATTTTGCCACAATTTCGCTGTAGTGTGGCGGCGGTGTTTCCGGTCTGCCCGTTGGCGTCGCGTCGTCTGCATTCTGCGCTTCGGGGCTGCTGGGCGCACTCGACGAGTTCTGGCGCTCGCTTTCGCCAAAGTGTTGGCTCTGTCGATTGGTGAAGAGGTTGCTGCGACTCAGCCGGCGAATCAGTGTCGCCGTGTTCGCATTGATGGTGCGATAGTATTGGTGGCGCGCCGGTCGTCCCAGCAGACGCGTTATGAAGCTGTCTCGCGCAGCTGGGCCCAGCTGCTCGCTGCGCACCAGAGCGCGCTGCTCAGGCCGCGCTGCCACACGCCTCGAGTGGCGCATGCGTCGCGGCGGCACCGGCACTACCTCCGCCTCTGAAGTTCGAGTAGTCGGCGCTGAAAAGTGGGAGCGCGGCACTTCAATAGCAATCAGATCGCTGTCTGCTTCTGTAAATAATTAAAAACTATTTGAATGCATTTCACATACAAAATTTGCCCTTTCGAACGCTCACTCACCGCTGTGCGTGGGTGCCTTGCACACATGGACGCAGCGCAGAATGCACAGCACACATGTGCCCAGAAATATGGTTACGCCCACACCAGCCGCCATGCCGCATAGGAAAATGAACAGCAAATCGATTTTGCTGTAGAACGGCGCGGGCGCCGCATTCATTCCAGTGGCCGGCGTGCTGCTCGCATTGCGCAGCCGCTGCTGGCACCAGCGCAAGCAGGACTCGTTGCAGATTTGCTGTTTGAAGAGCTGCTCCAGCGCAGTCTCGTGCTGCGCATTTTCCAGGTCGTAGTAGTCGTTGTAGTCACCGTAGTCCGCTTCATCGAGTGTGGGCCGATGCCAGGTGAACGACTCCTCGGCCGCCTCCTCGATGCGCTCGGACGAGTCGCCTTCATTCGCTTCGTCAAAAGAGTTCAGCTGCTCGATGCGCTCGAATTGCTGCGCGTCCGCATCGTCGTGTGTGTCCACATCGCAATTGCTGTAGGCGACAGCAATGTTGCGCTGCTGCAGCAGCTCGATGGCGCGCCGCAGCGAGCGATCGCACACCAGATTGTTCTCGTCCAAATTGAGCGCGACGAGCTGCGCGGGCGGCCTGCGCGCCAACTGGTCAATGGTGATGATGAGGTTGCGCGACAGATCCAGCTGCTGCAGCTTCGGCAGTGCGCTGTAGTGGTCCGCCAGTGCGGCGTCCATCAGCGAGTTGGCCAGATTGAGTGTGCGCAGCGAGTTGCTGTGCAGCAGCGGCTTGTCGGGCAGCGACATGAACTTGTTGCCCGCCAAGTTGAGTGTGTGCAGTCGGCGGTTTGCCTCGAAGAGGCGGCTTTCCAAATACTCGAGCCGATTGTAGGAGAGATCGACGGCGCGCAAACGTCGCAGCTTGCGGAACACATCCAGGTAGATGGTGTGAATGGCATTGTGCGCGACGGTGAGATTGAGCAGGAAGCTGTAGCTCTGCAGAACAGAAAGTTGGCTGTTGTTAGCAAGGAAATTTGTGGGTATTTAAATTTAGTATAGAAAGTAAAGCGATATGCACCTGGAAGCAAGTGTTCTCCAGTGTGGTGATGTCATTGTAGCTGAGATCTAAGAGTTCCACTTCGACGGGCACAGCGACATTGGCCTGAACCAAACGTTTGCCGCTGAAAGATAAACCAAGATTCGAGTTAGTGCTGAGAACCATTAAGTGAGTGGTTTAAGTGACTAATTGAATGAGTGGGTGAGTGAGTAGAGTAAGTAGAGTCAGTAGAGTGAGTGGATCAAGTGAAGCAAGTGCAGAAATAAAGTGAGTGGAATCAATAAAGGGAGTGAGTAGAGTGTGTAAAGGAAGGAAGTGAGTGGAATAAGTGGAGTCAGTAGAGTGCTCTACTCACTCTAACTAGAGTAACTGGAGTGAGTGGCGTGAGTGGAGTGATTGGTGTGAGTGAGTGGAGTGAAGTGAGTGGAGTGAAGTGAGTGAGTGATTGAGTGAAGTGAGTAGAGTGAGTTAAGGCATGGAGTGAGTGGAATAAGTGAATGATCAACTGCAGTGAGTGAGTGAGTGGAGTGTACTCACTGCTCTACTTAGCGGAGTGAGTGAATGAGTGGAGTCAGTAGAGTGAGTGGAGCAAGTGAAGCAAGTGCAGTAATGAAGTGAGTGGAATCAATAACATGAAGGGAGTGAGTAGAGTGAGTAAAGAAAAAGAGTGAGTGAAGTTAGTAGGGTGAGTGAAGTGAGTAGAGTGAGTTAAGGAATGGAATGAGTGGAATAAGTGAATGATCAACTGCAGTAAGTGAGTGAGTGGAGTGTACTCACTGCTCTACTGAGCGGAGTGAGTGAATGAGTGGAGTGAGTAGAGTAAGTAGAGTGAGTAGAGTGAGTGGAGCAAGTGAAGCAAGTGCAGTAATGAAGTGAGTGGAATCAATAACATGAAGGGAGTGAGTAGAGTGAGTAAAGAAAGCAAGTGAGTGGAGTAAGTGGAGTCTGTAGAGTGCTCTACTCACTCTAACTAGAGTAACTAGTAACTCTAACTAGAGTAACTGGAGTGATTGGCGTAAGTGATTGGAGCAAGTAGAGTGAAGTGAGTGTGTGATTGGAGTGAGTAGAGGGAGTAGAGTAAGTGGAGTTAGTAAGTTAAGTGAATTGAGTAGAGTGAGTAAAGTGAGTGGAATAAGTGAATGATCAACTGCAGTGAGTGAGTGAGTGGAGTGTACTCACTGCTCTACTGAGCGGATTGAGCGAATGAGTGGAGTGAGTAGAGGGAATAGAGTAAGTGGAATGCTCTACTCAGTCTGACTAGAGTTACTGGAGTGAGTGAGTGGAGTAGAGTATGTGAAGTGAGTGATGTGAGTGGAGTGAATAGAGTAATTAGAGTGTGAAAAGTGAGTAACTTGGGGTGTGTGAGTGAGTGGTGTTATTAGAGCGAATAGAGTAA
This sequence comes from Melieria picta, assembly GCA_964056695.1. NCBI lineage: Eukaryota > Metazoa > Arthropoda > Insecta > Diptera > Ulidiidae > Melieria > Melieria picta. Next base: position 130,542,212 of record OZ057399.1, on the reverse strand, counting down.
ATGAAGTGAGCGAAGTAAGTGGAGTTAGTGGAGTGAGTGTAGTGAAGTGAGTATAAGTGTAAGTGATGTGAGTGGAGTGAATGGAATGTGCGAAGTGAGTAAAGTGAGCGAAGTGAGTTCAGTGTGTTGAGTGAGTAGTGGAGTGAAATAATGATGAAATTTGGATAATGAGAAGCAATTTTTTGCTTAGCTAAAGAATTATAATTAGTCCGAGGAAAACATAGAAGCTGCTGGATCAAGACGATTCTATGATTCTACAATTCCCTAAAGTATCCCAAACCTTAACAAATTTTTTTTACGTAAAGCAAGAGTAGCATCTATCACACTATTAATTTAATATATCCAAGAATATTATCTATGTACTGCAAAAGCTTTAAGCCTACAAGTTTTAAGGTTAATTGGCTTAGACATTCAATAGCCACGAAAACTTTGGGTCTAAAAAAACGTTGTGTTTAAAAAGTTTTTTGCACCATGCATTGACCCAAAAAATGTCTGCTCCCTTTTCGTTGTACGTAAAGAAACTCCATTATAATATCTTTTATATACTTTAATGCTTCTGCAGTTTTGTTAAACACACAGATTACTCCGTCTTTATGTGTCTTAACACTAGAATGCCCAAGGGGTCATTTTGACTACATTGAGGTCTTTTATTGTAAATAACTTTTGTTGCATCGCTTTCTAAAAAAAATATCATACGTGACTTTTATTAGTTTTTAGAGCTAAATAGAATAAATAAATTAAAAATATTGTAAAAAAATTATTTACCCCAATTTTGCAAAATTTACCTTAAATGCCCAATGGTAGTCATTTTGACTACCTATATACAATTTTCAGCAAATCTTAATGATAAATAGACAAATATGCATCTTCAATTGCGAAATATGAAAATTTCAAATAATTGCAAATATTAAAAAAAATATCATAGTAGGCTGTGACAATTCCCAAGTTTTTCAATTCAGTTTCTGCACGAACAGCGCCAAAGGAAAAAAGTTCTTCAATGCCAGCGTGGTAGTAAGAACTTTTGGTCATTCGTTAAGAAGGTGAAGAACCAAACATCGTCTTCAATTCCAACTCTTCTTAACAATGATCAAATCATCACACACTCGGTTGATAAAGCTAATTTGTTGGCTAAAATTTTCGCAGAGAATTCCTCTCTGCCCCCCAGCGATCAACCACTACCCGTAGTCGAGAACGTATCTTGCTCTATGCCAGAAATTCATTTTCGGACACGGGTAGTTAAAAGAGTGCTTGCAAATCTCGATGTAAATAAGGCTTCAGGGCCGGACGGCATTCCAGCCCTTGTTTTGAAAAAGTGCGCTACCTCACTGGCTTGTCCATTACGCAAACTTTTCAACATGTCATACACCACAGGTGTATTTCCGACATGTTGGAAGGTGGCAAATGTTCAACCAGTTCCAAAAAAAGGCAAGACTACTGACCCTGCGAACTACCGACCTATAGCAATCTGTTCGGTGCTTTCCAAAGCAATGGAAAGCATTGTAAACTTCAACCTTGTGAAATATCTGGAGCACAATAGACTGCTTAGTGACCGCCAATACGGCTTTCGGAGACAGCGATCGACGGGAGACCTTATGGCGGTCCTCACCGAGAAATGGAACCACAGCATTCTTAACCTCGGTGAAAGCAAGGTTGTTGCATTGGATATTTCCAAGGCCTTCGACCGGGTGTGGCATAAAGCACTCGTGTCAAAACTTATTGCCTATGGCGTCGGTAGTATCTTCTCTCGTTGGATTACGAGCTTCCTCTATGATCGCTCTATTCGTGTTGTAATAGACGGCATAGCCTCGGAAAAACATTCCCTTAGCGCGGGAGTGCCGCAGGGTTCGGTCCTTTCTCCAACCCTTTTCCTTATCTTCATCAACGACCTATTGTCGTCGACGAAGAATCCCATCTACTCGTTTGCGGATGACAGCACCATTTGTCATTCATACTCCTTCACAAAGCGCCCCAGCTCTGTGGAGATTGAGAGAGAACGGCGCCGTATGAATGACACACTTAATAGTGACCTACAAACAATCTCCAAGTGGGGTCAAGCGAACAGGGTCGATTTTAATCCTCGCAAGACCCAATGTTGTCTGTTATCCCATAAGCGAGTCTCCTCACATCCCAACACATCCCTGGTTATGGGTGGTGTGGGTATTACGGAATCAGCAGCTCTTGATGTTCTGGGCATGTCCATTAAGAACGATCTTCGTTGGAATGATCATATTTTTGGCGTGTCGAAAGAAGCAGCCAAGTGCCTAGGCTTCCTAAAGCGGTGCAAAAAATATTTCACTCCGTCTGATCTCCGCATTATTTATACCACCTATATCCGACCTAAAATGGAGTTTAACTCGCACCTATGGGCGGGGGCTTCAAAAACCCATTTGGAGCTCCTGGACCGGGTGCAAAACCGTGCGATCAAGCTTATAGGGGACAGTAGGGCATCCAGCTCTATTGACTCCTTGGAGCATCGTCGAAACGTGGCATGTGTGGTGTTATTTTACAGATACTTTTTCGGTAATTGCTCAGTGGAGATGAGCAGCTTGCTGCCATCACTCCGGGTATTCCCCAGGGCAACCCGTTTGAACACTGGCGCCCATGCATTCCACGTTGAAACGATGTTCCAGCGCACTGCGCATTACAGAGAAAGTTCGTTTCTGGCCCGTACAGCGCGGTTGTGGAATGGTCTCCCTGCGGATATTTTCCCCAGCACTTATGATCTCGATGGGTTCAAGGCAAGAGTCCACAACTTCTTCACCCAACATCCTTTCTCCCAACCTATATATCCTTCCTGAACCAGCGCAATGCCTCGCATTTATAGGGGTATCCCCTGCGCGCTGGCTCGTATTTAAAAAAAAAAAAAAAAAAAAAAAAAATTCAAAATTCACTCACAAAATTCATTCACAAATTCCAAATTCCAAGTTTCATTCCATTTTATCCCATTGATGTGTAAAGTACGCCATTATATTTTAGTGAATTTTCTTTGTAAACCATAAAAAATAAAAATGGAGTACTTATTTTAATTTAATATAATGTGCATTTATTCATATTTGCTACTTGAAAACCAATAAAATTAAAAAAAAAGTCAGTAAACAATATGGTAGTCAAAATGACTACCTATGGTCATTTTAGGTAGGTCAGACTTTCGGGCATTCTAGTGTTAAAGCAATGATTCATAGCGAACCCACAAAACATGACGCATTTTTTAGGAAGTTGATGCACACAACAAGCAAGTTTTATATGGTAAATCGATCACTAGTTAGGAAAAAACACAATTTTTTTCAACAGTTGATCGTTTGGCAGACAGTGCCAAATAGTTTCAGGAAGCTTAATCACAGCCACATTGGGTTTACCGAAGACCCACTGAGGCGACAAGCAGGGAAACTCAAAATTGAACTGATCGATGCACTCAAACGTGTACCACATAGCGAAGAAAAATCTTAGAAACATTCATCAAATCTCAAAGGTTTGGAACAAAATTCTCTTTACCACTTTCTTTGTTTGTTGAAGAGTTTAATGCTTTAAAGAAAATGAAAAATAATGTCGCTGTCACACCTGCAATCGGCCAAATTGTGTTCATTCTGCAGTCGGCATTTGCAGAAATGTGGACAAGTTCCGGCTGGATTTTCACTGTCGTCACTGACTGTCGTCGACTGCCTCACTGCCACCGCAATGGCCAAACAGGAAAATAACAGAGCACAGCTTTTACTTGTTTGAGTCAACATATTTGATTTATTATTCACTTTCGTTGTTAAGCAGTGCGTCCACGGCGTTTTGGTGACATTTGTGCTATGAGTGGAATATTATTTTTTGTTTAATTTCATTGATTTTTGTGTTATTTTATGGTTTGCTACGAGTTCGAATTTAATACTACGGTTTGATTTCGTTTTTGTACTAATTCAACGAGCAAAAGCGTTGGGCTGAAAATTTCTGAGACTTACTGGTGGCGCTACACTGCGTTTGTTGGGTAGTGTGGGCAAAATAGTAAACGTTAAAAATTTGTTTGTCTTAGTTGTAGTGAATGTTCATACTTAAACTCAGTAGAAGATAAAAAATTTCATGTGAAGTAGAAAATAAGAAAGCTGTGCACTAGAAGTGGAACTAGAAACTGATCACTGTGGCTCCGAATTAGTTTCACAGCGGGTAGCATCTACCCGCAGTGATCACTGCTGTCACAAAATGTTAATATCTAATCTATAACCGCTGACTTGATGTTCTATTTCCACAATGACCGATAAGATAAGATAAAAATCGGATTCATATACACTTGCAGTCCAACACAATAACGTCACACAGCCAACGGCGAGCGCGTTTGTATGCAGCAAACAGTGAGATAAGCGACCAGCTGATTCGGAGCGCATTCTCAGTTGGCACATTGGCGCCCACCAGCTGCTGCAGTGGCCAATAGATAAGCCAGCCAGGCAGCCAGCCAGTGACAGTGGCAGTGGCATTTTGTACATGTTCAGAGGGTTGTGTGTGCGCGTCGGCATTCGGCCGGCTGCCTGCGGTCATAACAAATCTTCACGCCTAATTAAGTTGCCAGCGTTTTAATTAACATTTTATTATTGTTGGCATTGAGGAATACTGGCAATAAATTACTGCAGCTGGCGGCGAATGCAATCAGTTCGCTTGCCAACTGCTGCTTCGCCACGTAGACGCTGCACTCGGGCGTGGGGTGGCATCTGCTGGCGGCGAGAACTATTTAAATTGGCGTCGAGTGTGGTTGCCTCAAGATGAAGACAAGAGAATATTTCAGCTTAAACATTGCGCTGGGACAATTTAATTAAAAAGTACCAGCGACATGCAGCAGAGTTCTATGAATTACATACTTTGTCCTTTTAAAAGGAATTCCAAATTTTGAAGAGGATAAAAAATAAAAAAAAAATAAAAAATACTTAACCTCGTAAGAATATGGCGATATGTATATCAAATGAAAGAGGAAAGACTCAAGAATTTAAATGAAATTGACTTTTTATCTATTTGTATAAAAATAATATGAAAAAGGTCCTTTGAATATTTTAAATCCTTTATATCCTTGAAAATTTACATAGAATTTTCTTGAAATGTAAGTATGGTAAAACTCGAAATCTCCCTGATCACGTGTTAAAATTGCATTACTCTAACTTTATTAGTTCGAAAGTTATTAAACAAATTCTAATTTATTTGAGTATCAGTATTTTAAATAATAAAAAGTTACAAAATCAATGAAGTGAAAATAATGAAATTTTGACACATTGTCAGGGAGATTTGCGGTTTTAACATACTTACTTTTCAAGAAAATTCAATATAAATTTTCAAGGATATAAAAAATTAAAATTTTCAAAGGACCTTTCCCATATCCTTTTTTTACAAATAGATAAAAAATTAATTTTATTTAAATTCTTGAGCTTTTCCTCTTTTATTTGATATACATATCGCCATATTCTAACGAGGTTAAGTATTTTTTATATATTTTTTATTTTTTATCCCCTTCAAAATTTTGAAGTCCTTTTAAAAGGACAAAGGATATAGAAATGAAAAATTGAGTACGCAGTATTACTATGTTTGGTATCTAGTTTCACGCCCATATGGATTTTTTCCGGTGTGAAAAATTTTTTTAATTTTTGTTGCACGGTGTTATACGGGAAAGTTTATGTATGACTATTCTAAGTTAATTTTGAAATTTGGAGATTGTGTGGATTTTTCTTAGGAAAAGAGAAGATTCTTACTATTTATTAAATGATAGAAACTTTTTATTATCAATCACTTTTCGATCTCGATTAGATTGAGTGCTCATTCCACATCTCATCACTATTGGCTACCATTGCGCTGCTCTCATACCAGGGTTGCATTTTAGCTGCAGCTTCCGCTATTGTGGGCGTTTGCACCGAAATCGTGTGCCACTTGCCGAGTTGCCAGCAGTTTGTAAAGACCACCGTCGCTTCGACGATTTGCTGCCGTTGCCTCGAATTGTTGCAACTATCTGTCGTTGAATTTTCCACCAGGCCATAAATTAAAAGTGCGCCGTTGCCAAGCAGGAAGTGTAACGGCGCTTTGGCAAAGTAAAGAACCGTGTGAAGTGGATTTCAAAAGCGGAAAGCACTGCCTGTGTGCAAAGTGCGGCAACCACCCGCTGGCGCGTTGGCGAAAAATTATAAAAAGCACACCAAAAAAAAAAAAAATTTATTAAAAAATTTGAAAAAAGCAACCCACAAACTCGTAGAAGGTCGCTTAGTGTGGCGTCCATGCAGCCAACGAGTTGAATCTCACGTCTCGGTTGCTACGAACTGCGCGACCGTGGCTGCAGCGGAAGGAAGTGTTTCATTTCCGTTTAGTCGGAGTTTCATTGCAACTGCAACAAAAACTACAACAACAACAACAACGGCTATAACAACAATTGCCATTACCCATTTGCGCTGCTGCTGCTGCGGCTTCCGCTTGCAATTGCAGCCAACCGAACAACTGAACGACTCGCAAACCGCCGCGACACGTTGTTCGAGTGTCGCGTCGTTCGTGCACTGCGCGCACAGTCGTCGCCTGAGGCGCGCACATTAATCTTGCCCGCCAAGTGGCCAGCAGCGAGCGTCGGTACGCGCTCAGCGCTCGACGAAACAGTCGAGCTGCATTTGAGGGAACTTTTCAAGTATTTATGCTATAAATTCAAAAAGTAAAATGGCTGACTTGCGCATTTGAATTCGGCAATTTTAGTCATTAGCCAAAGTTGGCTGCTTATTTTTGCCATTTCCAATTTCGCCAACTTTTGCATCGATATTGCTTTTCGAATTTGTCGCCTGTTCGATCGAGACAAAAACAATGAAAAACGAATACAGGAAAATTTAATACATAATTCATGAACTCATTGAGTGTTAAGTGCACAGTTTTTTGGACAGTCGATGGCACTAAATGGCATTAAGATGTGGTCAGAGCGGCACAAAGTGTGTGCACAGCGGTTCTCAAACTTTCAAATAAACAGATGGATAAAGGTTGCTTTGTTGTCTTTGGTTTTGTTGCTTATGTCGCAGTCATTAGGTGATCTCAAAATAGATTTCTATGCTGGTTTTATAAGCCATTGAAAATTTAAAAAAATTATATAATACTATTTATTGCTTTGCTTTTAAAAGGTTAGAAGTTGTAAGCCTGTGGCCCGTTTTTTTTTTACTTTTGCTGTCAGCTTTTTGCAGACAGTGAATAGCAAACAAGGCAAATATTTTAATATTATTTTTTTTTCCTACGGCCAAACTTTTATGTGCTCCATTTGCCAGTTTCAATTAATGTGAATTCTGAAATGAAAGTGGAAGTGGGCCGAAATTGCAGTGAAGCGGGCAGAAGAAGACAGTGAGCAGTTCACACTTTTAGTTTGGTCTTCTCTCCCGCTCTCTTTCTCACAGCTTGTTGACTAAATAAATGTCCATGGGCACATATGTGTGTGTGTGTGTGAGTGTGCGGTCACTAATGACCATTGCCAACTAATGACAGAAGTTGAAGGCAGCTTTCGTGGTTTTGGAACTTTTGGAAATTTACTCAACTTTTTTCTGTGCGTGGGTGAGCTTTTAGGAAATTGCGGCGAATATGCATGTGTAAATATGTATTTTGTGGAGGAGACAGTCAACAATTATAAAAAAAAATTTCAAAAAAAAAAATTAAAAGAAAATTTTAGAAATAATTCAAAATAAATAATACCTAAATAATAAATAAAAAAAATTAAAAAAAAATTAAAAGAAAATTTTAAAAATAATTCAAAAATAATTTAAAAAAAAACTTAAAAGAAAATTTAAAAAATAATTCAAAAATAATGCATCTTTCATTTATTTAGCTGCAATGAATCAGCCAGAAATAATTTGATGTATTATATGAAAAAGAAGAATTGAGAAATGTTTTCATATAGGGCCCACTGTAGCTAGTTCGATGTAGCGTGTTTGCTCACAACGCGGCCGCTCACATTTGTCACGTTGCACATAATTTCCGACGCGCTTCGAATACCCACAACGCGCTGCCACTCGCTTAACAACGCGGCTCGTCCAAGCAAAATGTATGCAAATTTGCCACTTCATGCGCCCCATTCAGCTTGACGGCCATTGGTTAGAGCCATTTCAACTGTGCAACGGCCGTCGCTTTTTTGCGCGCATCATTCTTGGCGAAAAGTGGCGAGGAATGTGAAGCGAACTTAGTGGAAGTAAAGATGAAAAAACAACAACTAGCTATAACAAGAACTACCACAATGGACACCACAGTAAGCCAACTAAAACGAGCAAAACCATAAAACCAACAACAGCAACAACAACAAAAACAACAACAACAACAACTTGTATATGTCACCACACAAACAACCGCAAACGATGCTGGCGGTCGGTTAAATGTGCCGCACTACAACCATTCACACACACCCACACACACGAACGCACTGACCAACATCAACAGACACACACACACGCAGAGACATAGGCAGTGCAATAGTGGCGCAAAAAAAAAAATTGCGGCATGCAGCGCCGCTTAGTGGACAGCGGACATCAACTGGCGTAAACGCAGTTTACACGCTCGTTGTAAAAACAACAGCAACAACAACAACAACCATAAAAGCAACGGCCAGTATAAACTCAAAAGCGCACTAAATGAGAATTTATCCACTTGGCAAACGCAAACGCAAACACACACACACACACACACAAACACTTCAACACAATGTTCTCGCGCAGCATAAATAAATACTCGTTCAACGCGCTCAACGCTCAACAGATTCGTGCGGAAGCGGATGTCGTGCGACGTCACATGGCGCCAGCTACACTGTTGGCTTAGAGTGCAATATCCTGTGGCGTGCGATAACATCACAAAACACCAACACACGCACACACACACGCATACATCTTTCACTGCATGCTGACCATGGTTGACGGCCGCCGTATGTGGACTCTTTATTTTTTTTATGCGCCAGTCACATGGCAGGCAAAAGTCTTTGCACGCACGCACAAACGTTTAGGCGCAGCGGGCGTGAAGCGGCTGGCGCCTCGAACTATGCTAACAGAGCAGCAACAGTGGCCAGTGATCAGCGGCGGCCAGTGTCGACGCAGCGCGCTGTAATTGCTGGCTGCGGGGCGAAATGCTGCAATCGAAATGCAAACAGCAGCGCCGCAACAGCAGCACGCAGCGAATGCACAAAAAGCGGATACAGCAACAACAACAACAACAAAGCGGCCCAGTGGATTGTAGACTGTTGAGCAGCTGACCGCGTGCGTAGTGCAGGAAATTAAGATGAATGTGGCGAGCCATAACGGAAGACAGTGTGCGGCATAGAAGAAAGCAAAGCAGTTGTGTGAAGTGTGTGGTTTGTATTGTTTTTATATTTTTTCGTTAGTGAAATGAAGTACTAAATGCGCAGTGGAAATTTGATGGTCACTTTTCACTCCCGAGTTACCGATTTCTATTTTTGTTAACATTCTTTTGTTGGTATGAGTGTAACGAATGGACATGTACGAGTCGCATGAATGCAGGAAATGCAAAGAAAATGATGCAAGGGAAACCTTTCAGTACAATCTTTGTTTCTATTTGGCTATCGTAAGGCAGAGCCTTAGGTTAGGTTAGGCCTCTTAATGGGCCCGTTGTGATACCACAGATTCCACCCGTTTGAAATGCGTATGCAGCACTGTTTTTTTCAACATGTGATACACCACACATTTCAAACGGATGGGGAAAGGGAGGGGAGGGGAGCGGACCTACAGTTTAACGCCGAATCCGAACGGCGATGGGCAGTTTTTCTTTCACACTTGGAGGTTTTGCCATTGCCTGCCAAGAGCGCACTTGTGCGATTCTTGTAATTCTCATTCCCTTCATGTGGATAGCGACAGAAGTAGATGAGTGTTTTTCCAGCCCAAGCCAGGAATCGAACCCGGGGCGCTCGGTATGAGAAGCCAGCGCGCTACCCGCTGAGCTATCGAGGCCGACTTTGAGTTAGATGGGCGCTGCCGAACTTCCACATTCTCAGCGACTACTTTCATGTCAGTAAACAAATTATTGATTTTTAATGATTTTTAAAGTATGACGCGAGTTTGTTGGTTCAGAAAAAATTGATCTATGATGATCCTAAACGCATGTTAGAAGCTTATTATTTTATCAATTATGGTCCTAAGATTGTTTGAAAAGTATGCTATGATTTTGATTGGCTTAGACTTTGCTGACCTAAGATGCTCTTAGAAGTATGCAATGATTTCTACTGGGACATAAAATCGATTGATCTTTTATGATCCTAAAATCATGCTTCGATCTTATAATCTAATAATTTATTGATCTAAGATTTTAATAAAGGTTAGTAGGTAGGTGTGGCTGTCCCAAGAGGAGACACTTAGACCATGACGGCCCATTGCACAGTGATTCGACTCCATACAACCGCGGGACAAAATTAGAAAGAGTGGTTCGGTCTTCATAGAATTTGGTGTACTAGTTAATAATGGTCTGCTGAATTGAAATCTCCATTTTGTTTTTCTTAAACTTTTGTAGTTTGGCAATGCCTGAGACTGAAATTTGCAATTATCGTCATTTTGGGAAAGCTATAGCAACAAGTGTGCTGGCTAGATTTTTCAGATTTTAAATTTAATCGGTAACGTCAACATTGATAATTGCAAAGAGTAACAGAAATCGTGTAAGGACTCTTTAGTTTTGCAATAAAAATGATAAGAATAGATGCATGTTTTGCATTTGTGCCGTTTTTACAATTTTTCATGCTGATTGCATACTTTTAGGGATGAAAAAAATAAATGTTGTCGAAAAATAGGCTTTTCAAATATAATTATTTTCTGAGATCGGAAGATATCGGAGGATATAATTACATTATCCGACAAAGAAAGAATGCTTCTTAAAACAGAAAATAATCCAGGAACATACTTTCACATACTTTTTAGATATTTTCCTCTAAATTTTGCCAATTTTCAGATTTTTAATTTAAAAAAATATTTTAAATTAAAAGTGATGTAAAAGCCTCAGCTTTGCAAATTTTAAGAAAACATTAAAAGCGAAAATGGCCACATCATTTCTTATTCTATATTGAAAGTTTTCGCAACTTCTTGATAACCATGTATTTTCACAATTTTTTTTACTCAATAGACTAAAAAACAGAAAATAAGTGTTTAAATTTTATTGTGAAAAAAGTTTCAACTTTGAGCCGCTTTTGCACAGACACTAATTAATTTTTTGCACAGATTTTTTGGGGTTTTCTTAGTTGGAGTTTTACCTTTCAAATGACATCAAAAGAGTTAAATTCTGAGACAAAGAAAAAATTCCGACAAAGAATGAATGCTTCTTAAAATAAAAAAAAAATCCAGGAACATACTTTCACATACTTTTTAGATATTTTCCTCTAAGTTTTGCCAATTTTCAGATTTTTAATTTAGAAAAATATTTGTAATTAAAAGTGAAGTAAAAGCCTCAGCTTTGCAAATTTTGAGAAAACGTCATTTTCTTAATATATCAACCAGCCACATCATTTCTTAATATATATTGGAGGTTTTAGCAACTTTTTGGTAACCATGTATTTTCAAAATTTTTTTTACTCAATAGATTAAAAAACAGAAAATATGTGTTTACACTTTTTTGTGAATAAATAAATAATAACTAAATAATTTTTTGCACAGATTTTTTGGAGTTTTCTTAGTTGGAGTTTTACCTTTCAAATGACATCAAAATCGTTAAATTCTAAAACTATAAATTTTTTTGAATTTTGTCTATGGAACGAATCACTGTCCATTGTGATATCACATGCGGTCAGGCCAAAACCGCACATTCATTGAACCAACTGGAGTTTCTTTCGAAGCTTAGTAGACAGCGAATGGTCTTATCAGCTAAATCCTCTCGACTATCGAAGGAAAAGTTGCCTAAAAAGTTCATTTTTCTTTTGGATAAAGCAGGACAGGTGCAAAGTAGGTGAGGTATTTTTTGCAGCTGCGACAGAAGTCGTTCAAAACAGTTCCCGCTCTTTTTGCCTGGGTGCCAATTGAGCAGTGAGCCGTTGGAACCCCGATCATGGTTCTACTTATCAGATGTTTCGAAAAGTATGCAATGATAAAATTTTTGTTGACAAATCACTGACTTGAGATAATCTTAAAACTACCCATTAAAAAAAATTACCAATCTTTGGTGATTATAAAAATACGCTTCTATAAATAAATTAGTGTTTTTAGATGATCCTAAATGTATGCTAGGAATTTATAAGCTAAGCAATTATTGACCTTAAATAGTCTTAAAAGTATGCAATAACTTTTATTGCCTAACAAATTACCAAACTAAACACAAAAGCCAGAAAAATGCATTAAACATCCTCCTTGAAATGTAACTTGTCAATTTCTGCCTGTGAACAAACAAACCAATAACTTTAACAACAACAGCGCCCAAGTTCTCAATACACTTTTGTACACTGGAACAGCACCGTTTAACGGACTGCAACACCGGCACATAATTCAATAATGCTGCCACTTAACGTGCCACAAGTGACAAATTCTTGCTGACAATGGCAACAACAACACATACACATATGTACTTTATATGTATTGAACGTAGCGGCAGTTCATATATCGGCGTTGACGCAGTCACGTTTTTATTGTTAACAGCGGCAGCAAATATTTACGCATGTGTGCGTGTGTCAAGCACAGCCAATAATGGACCGACAAACGATCAATTAAATTTTTGAAAAATTGCACTTTAATAATCCATTAATACACACGCACACACTCGCGCAGGTCCGGCGACACAATGCCTGCTTGTTGTGTTGCAGCTGGCCGAAGCAACAGCCGCGACCCCTGCAGTCTCATAAACCTGGCTACTTGCGTCCGTTGACTGCATGAAATTAAAAGACCATAACTCAAAAATTAATTGAATTAAATTGATAGTAAACGTTTATGGGCGATGTGGCGCATTGGCGGCTGGCTGCCGCCTGCTGGTTGCAAGCTTGTTGTGTTGTAATTGAATGAAAGGACTATAAGCGTCTATAAGCGTGTAATCCGTCTTAATGTTAAAGTGGCATAAGTGCAGTGAAAAGGATGAAGATTCATACCAGACAGACTCAACGAAATGCGTTTGAATGCTTGATAAGTAAAAACAATACGGAAGACAAGACTTGCATTGAATTGAAGGCAGTGAGTTCTTGTCATGTGAAATAATTTAGGTTTGCACTAACTAAATTATTCAATTTATTTTCTTATACTAAATAGAGCCCAAAAAGGACATCGCAGTACGGTTAGGTTCAGAAAGATGCTTGCGCTTTCACTCAAAGATAACACAGAACAACAAAATCGCACTTTTTTTCTGTTGCATGGAGTTTTTCTACTGATTTTTACTAACTTCGGTGCGCTGATTTCGAATCTACCTTCAGTTTTTTTGTAGCAGCTCTAGTTAGTGAGATACAGGTACCGTGTAACTTTTTCAGATTTTCCTCTACTTTTTCCATATTTTTTATCGTAATTTCAAAACCAATAAACCGGTTGACATAATTTTCACCTTGTTGCATTAACAACACCGCACGGCTTCTTATTCAATGCAATTTATTTTTATAAGTTGTAACATTCCGCGGTAATTGGACCTCAAAGTCGGAAAATATGGAATTTTAAGACGTTTTCTTTGATGGTCAAAAACATGCACATTTTTTGTAAATCAATTAACGAGTTAGGTGTATAATGAAAGCCGACACATCAAGCAATACAACACAGCCAAATTATTTGGCGGGATACACATTGTTCCTTAAAAAATTAGGGGCCTCAAAATATGCTCTTTTATATGTTCCATTTATAGTCTGAAATACAAGCAAAAAACAAATATATTTTGAATTGCTCGAAACAAAAAAAAAATAAAAACTTTGCATATTTTGAGGCTCCTAATTTTTTTAAGGAAAAAGAATGAAAAGTGATAAAAATGGGTATGCAATATTTTCCTACTTGGAAACCTTATTACAACGCCAATTTTGAACGTATAAAATTGATTAATGTCAGAAAAGTTGGCGTGAAATGTTGTAAGTGCAACGATATAAAATGTCGATAGGATTATTGGTTCGGAAATTACAGTCGAAAATGTGAAAAAAGTCGAGGAAAATTCGAAAAAGTGACACGCCCATTTTTTGCGAAACCTAGACCTGTTACAAAAAAACGGAATATGGTTTTGAAGTCAGCGTGGAAAAACGATTCAGATTCATGTTAAAAACTTCATGCAACAGACATGCTGTTGTCCAGTGTAATTTTGGTCCATTGCAAGCTTTTTCATGAAGGCAGTTTGGTTTTAGTTGAGGTTGTTGGGAAACACCATGAAATTGGAAATACAAAAACCACAATGCTCAACACAATTTTTAGAGATATTTTCATAGGAAAAACCCAGTGAAACTAATTAAAAAATTTTAATTTGCTAGAAAGCCACCGCTCTACTTTATCAACCAAATTTCGTATTAAATATATATGAATATTATTTTCCATGCTGAGCCTTGCACAGTGTCTACAGTGTGTCTGTGTATGTGTGTGTGGCTGCATCTATGTTGCACATCTTTTGTTTCGACTGGCCTCGGGGCTGAAGTTTTTAGGATAATAACTTCCTGTGACTTTGGCACACTCGACGCCAGCAAAGCCAGCACAGACACAGCCACAGCCACTCATACATACAACGTTCTGCTGCCAAAGCAAAGGCGCACACACACTCATACTCACACACATGCGTCGCCAACGCATTGCTTGTGAAATTTTGTGAAAATGCACTAAACGCGGCCAAAGCCAAAGCAACAACCACAAAGCAAAGCGACAAACAAACACAAACGCGTTGGCTGCAAAACCGAAGCAGCCTTTGCGGCGCATCACTCTGGGCATAATCTGTGCCTGTAATTGCAGCCAGCTGCCGCCAAGACCGGCAAGGAAACGTGCTGAAAAATGCACTAACGCTGGTACATGACAAAGAAAGTAAAGAAAAAAAAAATGAAGAAAAAGAAGCGAAAAAGCGCTCAAAAACAAACGAATGCGGCCACAGCAAAGCGTTGAAGCAGAGCAGTCAAAGTGCAGCGGGCAAAACGCGTTTCAAGGCGTTTAAAAGCGCAAAGACGCCACGGTTTCAGTGATTCAGTGAGCGTGAAGCGGTGCAGCGTGAGGCGAGCGGCCCGCTAAGCTATGCTGTAGATATGTGATGTGTGTATGTGTGTGTGTGGAACATGTGTGTGTGCTCAAGTTTATAAAGTTTGCAAAACTTACTAACAGCACACGCCCACTGTTCCCTACCTGTCTGTCGCTCTACACCTATGCGCTGGTTGCTTGTATGTGTGTGTGTGTGTGTGTCTATGTGTGTGTTTTAACTATTAAATGCACATTTAAAATTAATTAAGTACACGAAATCGGAAATGAATTTAAAGTTTTTGGCGCGAATTAAAAGTTCTCGCAACTCTATAAATGCCGGAAATGTGCGCCGGCGCACGCGTTTTCGAAAGCGAATTAACAGCTAAGGCAACTTTCTGCAGTGCGTTGCTAGTTTTAGGTGAGTGTTTATATGTATTTGTGTGTGTGCAAGCGCGCAGCTGCTGAAGTCGCCGACTCAACGCGGCTCACATGGGGCAGACTCGGCGCTGGATCTTTAATGTTTCTGTAAATCTGCGAAATGCCAAAAAAGGTGCTGCCGAAACTTAATAAACTCTTTAACACGGAGAGTGTGAATGTGTGAAAGAAAGTTGCAAATTAAAGTGTTGACATAAATTATAAACATTTAAACAAATTTTTTGTTGTGATATTTAAAGAAATATTTCAACTTAAAGGTGAACAGTTTTTGCCAAAATACAATTTTAAATAATAGTAAAATTTTTTGTTCTTTTCTAATCGCCAGCTTAGCTCACTCAGAGTCACCTTACGCAGCTTAACAAAAATTTCATGCAGAAATAAAGGAGCAAAATTTCACTACAAAAAATGAACAGCTCAAAAGTTTCGTCTGAAAGTTTTGACTTAATTGAACTTTGCAAAGAAAACTTATCGCTTTCCGATGCATTTAGTGCGACGCCAAGTTGCAGCACAATTGTTGTTTTTAATTTAAGACGAAAATCTGCGCATAAATAAGCGCTGCATTAAGTTGCCATGAAATGTTTTTCGTCTGGATTTGCAAAACAAAGCAGCGGCAACGACAACGGCGGCGGCATCATTAGCGTCAGTCAAGCTAGACGCCCGCAAAGCGCGCTCTGACGCGCCGACACTCGGCAACGCATTAATTAAGCGGCGCCCACGCCGTCAGCCACCAACGCCATACATATCAAAGTTTGCTGTTAGGAGGCAACAACAACAACAAGAGCAGCACCAACAGTGCGCTCTGTGGCGCAAAATTTGATTTAGCGCGTCTGCAATGCAATAAAAATGCCAACGAAACTTGAGCAACAAAAGTTGCTCATTTGGCAGCGCTGTGTTTCATATCATTTGAATTTCGCAACGCTGCACTGCAGCTGCAGATATCCAACAACACAAACACACACACACACACACACACATACATACGCACACAATGCCGCTAATGATAATTACGCGCAAAAGTTTTGCATTCATTTTCACTCGTCTTCACGTCTTGGTTGTAATTTTCAAGCTGGCGCATTGTTGTTGTTGTTGTTGTTTCTGACTTGTGCCCTGTGCACCGAAATGAATGGCTGCGGTCGAGCGCTGTGCGGCGTCTCGCAATAAAATCCCTAATGAAGTGCAAATGGCGAGTGTGACATTCGCCGCCAACTTTAATTATCAATGAGCGTCGTTGTTGGAGTTTTCGTTGTTGCTGCCGCATGCTGACACTGCAGCTGACTGACTTGGCGTCCCCAAAGTAATAGCAACCAAATATTGATGAATTCAATGCTTCAAGGCAACGCGCCAGAAGTGCCACCAATGCTGTTGTTATTGTTGTTGTTGTTGTACTCGGTAGCCGTCCCTTGCAATGCTTCATCGAAAAGTTTTGCACGTTTTCGGTGCGTGCGATTCCAGCGTCTCGTGGCCGTCGCAAATTTATTGCATAGTTTTTGGCGTAAGTTGCGCTGCGCCACGCTTTGTGTGTGTGTGTTTGTGTGCGAATGTGTCGCGTGCGGTGGTGGACTTTTTCGGACAAGGATTTATGCGAGTTGTGATTGTTCTTTTTTCCCACAATAGTTGTTACTCAAAACAAAAACAACATTTTTAATGCGACAATGACCAAAGTTGAACGGGTGTGAAGCAACTTTTTCGATTATATTTTTATAAAAATATAAAAAACCATAATTTCGGATGTAAAAAATGTATTTGTTTTTAAATTATACCAAAAAAAATTTATAAAAATATATAAAAATAAAAAATATATAAAATGGTAGGTATATATTTGTATAAAAAAATAAAATAATAATAAACTTGACGTTAAAATGGGTTTTGAGGCGCTGGGCTCCTTAGCTAATCTATCTTTGATCTTTTTTCCATAATAGTTGTTACTAAAAACAAAAACAACATTTTTTTAATGTGACAGTGACCAAAGTTGAACGGGAGTGGAGCAACTTTTTCGATTATATTTTTGTAAAAATATAAAAACCATAATATCAGATGTAAAAAATGTATTTGTTTTTAAATTGGCAATAAACTTTTTTTAATAATTTTTACGGAAAAATTAAAAAATAAGAATTATTTTTTTTTTATATTTTAAAAATCCTTTAATAACAATTATTTTTGATTTCTTTCATATTAGTCTACAAATAACAGTTTTATTTCGATTTTTGTTTTAGTTGTCCTATGATAACAATTATTGGTGACTTTTATTTTTTAGTCATCAATAGAAATCATTCAGTGACTTTTATTTATAAAAGTCATCAATAAAAATCATTCAATGACATTTATTTTTTAAGTCATCAATAAAAATCATTCAGTGACTTTTATTTATAAAAGTCATCAATAAAAATCATTCAATGACTTTTAGCCCCTAAAAAATATTTAAAATAGTAAGTATATATGTGTATAAAAAAATAAAAAATATATTGCATGTATAAACTTTACGTTAAAATGGTTTAAGGGGCTCCAGGCCCTTAGCTAATCTATCTTTGATCCATAAAATTTTCATATGTGTAGAAATAAATTTTTTTTGTTTTATTTTGGTGTGCAGCTCCTCAAACGATGAAAATGTGTTCAAGAGTGTAAGGACATTTCTTAGATTAAACATAAAAAATTAAATAAAAACTTTTATAATTAAGTGATGTTAAAGCCGCTGCAAGTGTGGAATTATTTGGCGCTTATCGTTTAGCCTTCAACTGACGACTGCGGCAAACATTCGCAGACGCACACATTAGCCTCGGCGCAGCATTTAGGTTGCCTCCGTATGAGGCACACTTGGCCCATTGCAATGCCACAAATACAGCATTTGGCTGTGGACAGTTTTTCCCCAAAATGCGGCAGCGCACACTTGAACGTTTGCGGCCGCGCGCACTCGGCACTCGGGCCAAGGGCCACACTGGCCGCTGCGACCGCACACAGTTGGCAACTTTCACTGGCGACCGCCATTGTGGTGCAGAAAGGCCGCGGCCGGAAACGTTGTCATGTCGGCGCTTGTGGCGGAAATGCATGCGGCGCAACGCTGAACTTGATGCGCATTATTTGCGCTCGCACAATTAATGTGATAAATGGTCTATGCAAGGCGGCGAATGGCTTCAACGAGTTAGCACGCGTACATTTGGCGCAACTTGGCCATGTCGGTGGCGCTGGGCCGCACGCGCTGCCCCATTGTGGTGCGACCGTCGACGCCGACAATGGTGGGCTGGCCGTTGCTCGAGAAGGCGTAGGCGCTGTAGTGCAACACGCTGTCGTAGTCGTAGTCCAGGCCGTAGCTGTGGCCGGCGGCGTGTCGGCGGAAGTTGTGCTCCTTGCCGCGCGCAATGTTGGCGCTCAGAATGCGCACGAAGCGATCGCGATTGGCGGCGCTGTGCTGGTGCCAGAAGCCGAGTGCGTGCAGCAGCTCGTGCGCAATGCTGCCCAGACGAAAGCAGCCGGCGGCCAGCTGCAGCCGCTGCGGTCGGCCCTGGTAGCCCACCGAGGAGCTGCAGCTGCTCGGGTGCGGGCGTATGTCCAGCAGTGTTGGTGTCTGGGACGTTTCGACGGCGCGGAAATGTAGGCAGCTGTGCAATTGAAGGTAATGCATGGCGGCGGTTATTTGTGCCGCTTGCAGCGACGCTAAAAGAAGAAGAAGAAATTCTTAATAGTTATTATTGCCAGCTTTATGCTTTGCTACGCACAAAAATCAGCGCTAATGCGATAGTGGACCGTTCGATTGGGCCAGCGATAGCGCGAATCGGCGAGTCCGTTGCGTGCAGTTTTTCGCCGCATGTGGCTGCCCTGCAATACTTCTTGTTGCTGTGCTGCATTCAGCTCAATGTCGCCCTCGAAGTAGTTGGACGACAGTTCGGCATCCACGCGCTCTGCATTTGACGGCTGCAGTGGCAGCGTCTGTGCTGCGCGCAGCTTCAAAGCAACGAGCCACAACAACGTCAAAAGCAACAATGACATTTCTCCGTTCAGAGTCTCAGTGCGGACGTCTTTTATACATTGTCGAGCGTTGAGGAGTTTTACATATCATCAATAAAACGCGCCGTTACATAACTGAACATGAAGCAAGATGCGCGACATCTTCTGCTGACACTGCACGCCCACTTGTCTTGCAATCGCTGGACATGATTCTTGCTTACAAAAGTGTTCAGCGGCCGCCCGATAAGCTGCGCTGCCTTTGTACCTTATCGGCGCTTTATCAGCGCGCAATTCAACCGTTTTTTTTTCAAATTTTTGCACCAATATTTGGCAGTTAATGGCTCATGTGGAAAATCCTTCAGAGTTTTATGAGCTCCAATAAACTTTATTATAGGTAGCACGCATTATTGATTAGTGTTAGGAGTTGATTTTCAAATGAGCAGAGAAATAAATAAACAAATACAAAAGGGGGAAATAAACCAATGAATCAATAAATTAATAAATTAATAAATTAATAAATTAATAAATCAATAAATTAATAAATACAAAATAATTAAAAAAAATAACCAACAATTTGCACCCAGGAATTAATTTAGTTTTGAATGACATTTTCCTACTCTTAGGTGGCTTTTCGTAATTTAGTTAAATAATTTCAATTTCAACTTCAAATCAACTTCAAATGTTAATTAAAACAACTAACCAACAATTTGCACCCAGGAATTAATTTAGTTTTGAATGACATTTAACAACTCTGAGATGGCTTTTCACAATTCAGTTAAATAATTTCAATTTCAATTCGAATCAACTTCAAATGTTAATTTAAACAATTAACCAACAATTTGCACCCAGGAATTAATTTAGTTTTGAATGACATTTAGCAACTCTTAGGTGGCTTTTCGAAATTCAGTTAAATAACTTCAATTTCAATTTCAAATCAACTTCAAATATTAATGAAAACAATTAACCAACAATTTGCACCCAGGAATTAATTTAGTTTTGAATGACATTTAACAACTCTGAGATGGCTTTTCACAATTCAGTTAAATAATTTCAATTTCAACTTCAAATCAACTTCAAATGTTAATTAAAACAACTAACCAACAATTTGCACCCAGGAATTAATTTAGTTTTGAATGACATTTAGCAACTGTTGGGTGGCTTTTCGAAATTCAGTTAAATAACTTCAATTTCAACTTCAAATCAACTTCAAATGTTAATGAAAACAATTAATCAACAATTTACACCCAGAAATTAATTTAGTTTTGAATGACATCTAACAACTCTTAGTTGGCTCAGTTAAATAATTTCAATTTCAACTTCAACTTCAAATCAACTTCAACTCCAACTCAACTCAACTTCAACTCAAATTACTTGCATTGCTCTACAATTGTCATTAAATTAGTTTTCATTTATTGTCACATCACAAACGACTTTGCAATAAATTTAATAATAAATTATATATAATCTATGGTGTCAACTGGCTGTCCTTGTCGACTGAGTTTATTATTTTCAGTCGACGCAACTCAATGAAATTCTTCATAAATATTTACAAATCACCTAATCAATTTAATCAGCTGTTCCAAACAGCAGTTAATTTGTTAATTTCCCCCCATTTATTGCCACGCTAAATTTGTTTCGCTCGAGTTGCTACTTATCTGCAGCTGATAATAAACACACACACACACACAAACGCACACTTACAAATAGCTGCATATGTCATTGCTGGGGTACGGGAGCGAGTGTCTGTAAGTGCGTTATGCTGTCTGTCAAAAATTTCATTATGTCAGCAACAAATGGGAAATACACACACACACACACATGCGCAGAGTTAATGCGTAATGTGGGCGTAAATCAGCAGCAGAAACAAAAATCCCAGACAGGTAAACAAACAAATAAACAAAAATACTGTGCAATATACAAGTGAGCTCATACCCTGAAGGGAGAACGGCCGCTGTGTGCATAATTAGTTGAATGATATTTTGGCAAACAAATAAAATGTAAAGAGTTTGCAAGTTTCAAGTTTTTTTTGCTTTTATAAATTTAAATTATTCAGTCAAAATTTTGTATTGTCAAAGGTATTAAATTAGGAGTGAATGTTTAGTAATAAAATTGAATTAGTAATGGGCGACCATCTTGGCTCAGCTTTTTAGTGCATTGAAAGCAAGAATCTAATACGACGTTCGATGCCAGGTTTGTTTCTTCATTGTAGGGAACAAACCACTTTTCTTTGGGCCTCTTTGTACGCTCAGCCAGAAATGGAAAATTTCTGTGAGTTAAGTGGGCTTTGGAATGATTGGACCTTAGTTATGACATCATATCCATGTTTCATTGCCAGTTATGATCCATTTCAGCACATCTGGATCGTCTCGAACGATCAACATTTGGTCATCAAATTTTGAAACAAACTTCGCTGAGATACATTTCATGCACACAATAATCAAACCAAGTTTTATGACATAAGCCTAGCAACTTCTCTAATAGGGATTCGCCGATTCTACATAACAAGTTTCTTCACTGCTTTAACGTTTTCTTCAGGTGTCCATGGCTGACATTGTCATTAACATCTGCTCAGCCTTCTGCGAAAAACTTATACCACTTATAAACACTTCTTTGTCTTCGCCTTTTAGGAAAATTTTTGTGAGGAAGAATTATTTAGGAGAAAGTTTAGGAGATTTTGTTGGTATTACATTTGACACCATTAGTGGCACTGAAGCCTTGAATATTGAAAACTAATGAGTTAAATTTATTTTAACCCTTTGGCTATTTTGTTGCCAGACGTCTGAACCCTCTATGGTTTCAAGAAAACATTTTTTAGTTGGTCCTAAGAATAGCTTGAAGTTTTAGGAATAATAAAAAATTAATAAACTGCATATTTAAGTTTAAAAAATATGCGTATAGATGTCTTTTAAATGTTATATCTTTGTATAGTAAAGAAATAAGAAGCGGAACCAAATTAGAGAAATTTTTTATTTGACTTTTTACTTCAATTCAGATACATTTTTAAAATAAATTTAGCAGAAGTAAATAAAGAAATATTTAATTTTTTATTATGCTTAACAAATGTTATGTTTTAATAATTATTACAGTCACAACGATATGGTTGCTGTCATATGAAAATATTCTTAAAAACAGGTAACAAAAATTAAAAAAAATTAGTATGGGATGTTTCTGATATAACCACACAGAAGACTTAATTGATAAACTTACAATTTTAACTATCCTCATTAAAAATCTGTAGTGAAAGGGTTAATTAAATGTTATACTTAAAAGTGTATAATTTACCGATCTCATTTTTTTATGTTTAGATTGTGTTAAGTTGTTGTTAAGCTGAAGCTGAAAGAGCTGAATAAAAAGGCTGCAAAAAAACTAAATATATTTTTAATTATTTTTTTTTATTTTTTATGACAAAAGTTATACAAATTTTTTTTTAGATTTTTTTAGTTTTTGGGAGGAAATTTCAGTTTTTTTTAAAGATTTAGGAGAAAGTAATTTCAAGTATCTGACAACACTGCCACAGTCAACATTTGGAGTTCACAAAAGCGAGCTTCATACCGATCTCATTTTTTTTTGTTTATTTTATGTTAAGTTGTTATTAAGCTGAAGCTGAATGAATAAAAAGCCTGCAAAAAAACCAAATATATTTTTTTTTATTTTTTTATGACAAAAATTATTACAAAAAATTTTCAGATTTCTTTAAGTTTTTGAGAAAAAATTTCAGTTTTTTTAAGATTTAGGAAAAAGTAACTTCATCTATCTGGCAACACTGCCACGGTCAACATTTGCAGTGCATTGGATCACTTGAATTTATTTTTCAAACTAGGATCAATTGTTGTTTTAAATTCTTCATAAAATTTCGATACTTCTAAACTTCTTCTCAATTGATGTTTTTCAGCTAAAATTACTCATTAAAAGTATTTAATTTCAATTAAATTGCTTAAATTTTCTATAAATTTTCAAGTAAACATTTTCCATGTAAAACAGTCTCATTTTTCCTACCGGCCACATGTGTGTTGTGCGTTTGCTTGTCGACATGCCAAAATCTTTGCTGTCTCTCTGCCTGCCTCTCTGCCTGCTTGCAGCGTTGGAACAACATTTCGACACCGAGCCACAGTGTGTCGCAGGCAAATGTTCGAGAATGTGTCGGCGCTGTGCAGTCTGTGTGATTGATAGCAATTTGCCAAGAGTTGCAATCAATTCGTAATAAAATTAATGCATTTGCATTAATCACGCAAACCGAATCGGATGACTGAATGCGAGGTGCGCCGTGCGGCAGACAGATTTAGGCATTTGGCTGCAAGACAAATTCGCAGCCATCCATACGGATTTGGCAGTTGATGGCACTCACATGCCTGGCGGCACATTGCGGCCACGCCCGAGTCTTCCTACGCCGAACGGCTTTGCCGCAAACACGCAGTCGAATCAGTGTTGCCAGATATCTGAAATGATTTTCTTCTAAATTTTGAAAAAACGTTGAAATTTCCTCCCAAAAATTTTAAAAATTTTCTAAATTTTTTTTTTATTAATTTCTGTCTTTATTTTCTTCTGTCTTCTGTCTATATTGTCTTCTGTCTTTAATTTCTATTTTTTATTAATTTTGTTTTTGTATTGCAGCCTTTTTATTCATTCAGTTTCAGCTTAACAACAACTTAACACAAAAAACTTATAAAAAATTAGATCAGCATGAAATTTGTCTTTGTAAACTTCCTTTATTGATTGCATAACAATTAATTAAATTAAATTAGACACTTTAGCTTTCAATATTTAAGGCTTCAATGCCAATAATGGTGTCAAGTGTATCAGCATCAAAATCTCCTAAACTACGAGTATCTCCTAAACAATTCTTCCTCCTAAAAATCCCCTTAGGCCAAGGCCAGGAATCTCCTGAAAATAGGAGGAAATCTCCTAATCTGGCAACACTGAGTCGAATGTACGCTACACACACACGCACACACACACGCACACGTACGTATGTGTGCAGCTGCAGTTTATTTGCGGGAAATTTGAATTTTCACAGCGCCCTAATGATGACGAATTTCGGCGCATTGCGTGTCCTTAGCGGCCCGAATGTGCGCTTCGGTTGTGCCGTTGTCGACGCCGTCGCTGGTGTCTAAGCTCGTTGTGTTTATTTGCGTGGGTAATGAGGCGGCGTTTGTTGTCGGCAAAAACTAATGCTGACACCTCGTTCGGTGCGCCTGATGGATGGCGGCGTCAGCGCATTTGGCGACAATGAGGTTAGTCGCACGACAGCAAATGCGAATGTTAGAATGACAGGTTTTACGAGAACATTTTCATGATGAAGAATGAAAAAGTGCGCCTGAAAAATAAAGAAAAGAAAGTATAAAGTATAAAGAAATGAATTTAATGTAAAAATGTTGCATTTTAAAATTTTATTCAGTTGAAGTGTTTTGTTAGAATTGGAAATAAATTAAAAAAAATAAAAAAAAGTACATAAATAAATTTTGGTATAAGATAAAAATATTTTACAAGTATTTTTTTTAGTTTTTAAAGAAGAATTATAAAGTGCAGCTGAAAAATAAAGAAAATAAAGTTTAAAGTATAAAGAAATGAATTAAATGTAACATAAATTGTTGAAAATGTTGCATTTTAAAATTTTGTTCAGTTGAAGTGTTTTGTTAAAATTGGAAAAAAATAAAAAAATTTAAAAAGTAAATAAATAAATTTTATTATAATGAGATACAAATATTTTATTTATTTATTTTTTTAATTTAATTTAGTTTATTTTTTTTCAGTTTTTCAAATGTATTTTAACCCTTTCGAGTCCAAAGTTGCCTGAGAGCAACTTCTCCTATTTGCCATCTTATAGCAGAAGCTACGATTGATTTATGGGTTTAATTTAAGTAGACACCAACAAATAAATATTTTTAGAAGTGAATTCAAAGCAAATTACAAAAATGTTACTGTTATCCCCAAATTAATTTCCAATGATTTGCAGCGATATGAGGGAAAGTTTGTGCCCTAATTGAAATCTACGAATTGGGCACGTTGGATCAAAACGCTGTTTCTTTAATAATGGTTAAATAAAATAAAAAAGTGATAATTTTGTATTTTTTCATAAATATGAAATAATTTTTCTGTAATTAAAAAATATTGATACAAAATTGTTTTAACCCGTTTTAAGCTGAAATTATTCAAAAGTAAACTAGCTCTAGAACTTTAACAAAGAGGCGTGGCGACTTCAAATGTCGTGTGGACACTTCTTAGGCAAATGTTTCATGATTTAGATACCAAAAAGTTATATCGAGACACAGGGTAAAATTCGGGGTCGAAGGGGTTAAGACACAAATATTTAAATATTTTTTTAGACTATTACAGTGAACTCATCATTTGAATGTTTTTTTATTAGGAAATTCGCAAAGTGAGAACCTTTGTTTTCATTGTGAATTCTTAGATGTGAACTGACTCCGAAAGATTCAAAATATGAAGAAATTTCTAAGAGATTATGTCTTTGAAATTTGAAATAAATATTTCAACACTGGCACATTGTCGTTAGAATGGAAAAATATTCCGCATTCTGAACTTAATGACGTTCCAATAGCTCTAACCTATCTCAAGTTACACGTCACCAATGGCCTTTTGAATTCTCTTGCTGTCTCATCAGTTGACAAAACCATTCACAAAGCTATCTAAATCGGTTTACGAGCTGTCGGCAGTCTCGTTATCACCTTCACATTTTGCTCTATCGACCAGGTTTTCCACCATCGCCGTTGCCTATCGACTGCACAGTCGCGCTCTGCTGGCCAAAGCGCGCACTCATCAAATTTATGGACGTGCAATTGGTTGATCGGAGTTCGAAGTTCTAATTTATTTCGCTCGACGCCGATAAGCTAAGCTATATTTATGCCTTTATAGCAATGCCGCTGACTGACTTCAAATAGCCCTCGACCGAGTGGTGGCACTCAGTTGGTTGCGACATTGCTTGGAATACGCGTGTGTCGCTCTCTGTCACTGAAGAATCATCGTTAAAATGCGCTTTGCCTACGCTTTGTTGACGCTCGCCTCGCTGGTTCTGCTGGCCAGCAGCGCACCCACGCAGCGCCTGGAGACCGATCCTGAGCTCACGGCGGGCTACTTTCAGGGCGACCTGGTCGTGAACGAGCAGCGCAACGGCATCATTAGCTCGGCGCGTCACTGGCCCAATCGCGTCGTCTACTATCGCTTCCACGAGGGCTCCTTTGGTTAGTGCTGCTAGAGGGCCTAAAGAAGTTTCTCTAAGAACAGTTTTTGTTTTTCCTGCAGACGCCGATCATCGTAATCACATTCTGCGCGGCATGCGGCTGATCGAGGACGTGTCCTGCATTCGCTTCAAGGAGGCCCAGCCCGAGCAGAAGTCGTACATGAACATTACGGGCATGCCGGGCGGCTGCTACTCCAGCGTGGGCTGGCAGAACGCCGTGCAGACCTATAATCTGCAGGTCTACCCGCTCGATCAGGGCTGCTTCCGGCTGGGCACCATTGTGCACGAAATGCTGCACACGGTCGGCTTCTACCACATGCAGAGCGCGCCCGACCGCGACGACTACGTGCAGATAGTCGAGGCGAACGTCCAGAACGGCATGCTGCACAATTTCAACAAGTACAGCGACTCCACGGTGGAGCACTTCGACGAGGTGTACGACTACGGCAGCGTGATGCACTACCCGGCGTACGCGTTCTCCGCCAACGGCGAGATGACCATTGTGCCGCTGCGCGAGGAGGCGTCCGGCATAATGGGTCAGCGCGTCGGCATGAGCAAGAGCGACATCAACCGGCTGAACGTCATGTACCGCTGTCCGCAGACGGTGTGAACGCGCGCCGATGGCTGCGAATGAACAACGTGGTGAATGGATTTGAAAAAATTACTTAAGGTGTTAGTGAATTTCGAGCGTTTTGATTAGTTCGAAGTAGATTAAGATTCAGAGGGCCTAAGGGTTTTTGTTGATAATAAATAAACTTGTGTTATACACAGACGAGCAGTTCAACCCGGTTTTACGACAACATTTTCATGATGAAGAATGAAAAAGTGCGGTTGAAATACAAAGAAAATAAAGTATGAAGAAATGAATTTAATATAAAAATGTTGCATTTTAAAATTTTGTTCAGTTGAAATGTTTTGTTATAATTGGAAATAAATGAAAAATATGAAAAAAGGAAATAAAATTTTTTTTTAGATTATTAATTAGTTAGATATATTAATTAGATAAAAATATTTTATTTATTTATTTTTTTTATTTTGTTTAATGGCACAGGTAGTGTTGAATCGCTTCCACTTCTTCTTCATCTCCACAGCTTCTGCAGACATCACTGGACGAGAGGCACCATTTGACAAGCATGGATCCAATGGCGCAGTGTCCAGTAATGACTCCAACAAGATGCCAAGTAAAGGTTCGACTCAGGTACAGTACAAATCGTGTTTTTCTCACCGAAAGGGAATGCAATATTGCCCGGAAGGTACTGCAGTCAATACTCGATGTAAGTTTTGCTCAACCTGTCAATATGCATATTCTTATACAGGGTAGATATCGAAGGGAGTACAGAGTTATTCACTTCGGTTAGAGGCAGGGCGACCCCCTTTCTTGCCATCTCATCCGCTGCCTCGTTTCCTGCCACTCCAAAGTGGCCCGGAACCCAGCAGAGAGTGACTCGGTGATGTCCGATGCCGCAAAGTGCAGTGCGACAACTCTGCACTACCTTTGATTTCACAGTGGCTGATTCTAGTGCTCTAAGGGCTGCCTGACTATCCACACGAATTGTGATATCCTTTTCAGATTGCAAAAATCTCCGCCTGAAAGATGCTACAGAGGTCCGGGAGTCTGAAAGACCATTGTGTCCCTAGTACATCTGAGTGGAGACCAGCTCCTGTACCTTCCTCCATCTTAGAACCGTCTGTGAAGATGATGATGGAGTCGTCTCTTGTCACACTTGTAAGTCCCCATTCTCCCCTTGAATGAAAGGAGGTAAGTGCGCGCGTATCAAAATCAAGGTGTGGAATCAGATAGTCCGTGCAGGAATCTAATTGATGTTCTGTACCTGGTCTCGTAAATGATCTTAGAATCCCAGAGTGTTCATAAGCGTGCTCTTTCCACAGGTTGGCCTCTCTCAGCCTGAGAGCGCCTTTTGCGGCACAGCACTTAATGAACTGCTCTATTGGGTGGAGATGTAGAATCATCTCTAGGCCTGCTGGGGGGTACTTTTGACGGTTCCTGCTATTCCCATAGCCGCAAGTCTATGTACCTTCGACAGTTGCGTCGTCAGGGACCTGGTGTCCGTGGCCGGCCACGAGCACGATGGCTCCGTAACATAAGATCGGCCGAATAATCGCTGTATACATCCAGTGAACAATGCTCGGCCGCAATCCCCACTTTTTCCCGGAGGCCTTCTGACAAATGTAGAAGGCATTCAAGCTCTTCTTCACCCGCTCTTCCACGTTGCGCCTCCAAGAAAGCTTGGAGTCGAATGGTGCCAAGGTATTTCACCTCGGGTGAGAGGGTGATAGTGATGCCGCTAAGTTTCGGCAGTCTAAACTCCGGTATTTTGTATCTCCGGGTGAACAGTACCATAACCGTCTTTAAGGGGTTAACCCCTAAACCGTTGTGCTCTGCTCACCTAGAGAGTTCTCCTAAAGCAGACTCCATGAGATCATTGATGGTGGACAGAAATTTTCCAGGGATCAGGATAGTGACGTCGTCCGCATATGCTACTACTCGTAGCCTCCTGGTTTCGATGATCTCGAGGATGTTATTTATCACAAACAGCCACAGCAGAGGCGAAAGGACGTCCCCCTGAGGTGTGCCCCTTGTGGTTAACCTCCTCACCGAGCACGAGCCTAGGCTGGAGTGAACCCTTCTGCTACTAAGCATGTCACTGGTCCACCTCACCACTTTCTCGTCCACTTCGAATTTTCTAAGTGCATTGATTATTGCCTCTAAAGTGACGTTATTAAAGGCCCCTCAATCGTCTGAACAACCTCATGCAAGGCGCTGTCTACAGATTTTCCCCTGCAATACGCATGTTGCGTCCTACAGAGTCCCCTGGACTGTGCCACTCCCCTGACATAGACATCAACCAGCCTCTCCAAAGTCTTAAGAAAGAATGATGACATGCTGATCGGTCTGTAGTCTTTTGCAGTGATGCGGTTCGACTTCCCCGCCGTGGGGATGAACACCACCCCAACCTACTTCCAGGCGCGTCGTACATAGCCCTGTTGGAGAGATTCCCGAAAGATTCGCACCAAGACTTTGACCACTGCCCCTTAGACCATTGCAGTATAGCCGGAATAACACCATCGGGACCCCGGGATTTATACACGTTGAAGGTGTTTATCGCCCATGCCACTTTGACCTCATCGAAAATCCCCTGAACTAAATCATCTGGTCGTGACGAGTGCTGTCTATGAGGCGTGATCGCCTCGACAACACTCGTGCATCCAGGAAAGTGTGTGTTCATGAGAGTCTCTAGAAGCTCCTCTCTCGATTCTGTCCACGAGCCGTCAGGTTTCCTAATGCTGCCAGGGGTGTGTGATGCCCCAGCTAGCACCTTGTCTGGCGGCCTCGTTAACATTGTCGAGGGATTCGCAGTAATTCCTCCAGTCATGCCGCTTGGCCGCCCTAATAGTCTTCTTAAACTTATTAAAGCTAGCCTTGTAGGCTCCCCAGTCTTCTTCAGTTCGGCTAAGTTTAGCCTTATTGAAGAGACGTCTAGTATCTGTTTTAAGTTGTGTTAGCTCTGGGGTCCAAAAAACCGCGTTGGTTTTCCGTGGAGCTCGACTTTTATGACAAGATTTGTTAAAAGACTTGTTAAGTACTTTCGTCAGAAAATTAACTGACCTGTCAATGTTGTTCCTCTCGAATGTAGCTCTCGCTTTGCGCGATGCCAGTTTCTGAGAAACTAGTGCACTGAATCTAGGCCAGTTAGTCTTTCTCGGATTCCTATAGGTTGGTGGACTTCCAACTTCTATGGCCACTGAAAAGACTATACGGTTGTGGTCCGAGAACGAACATTCCGTCAGTACTTTCCAGTCGACCACAGAGATAGTGTTGGGGTCGGTAACTAAGGTAATATCTATTACTTACTTCTTCCCTAACCCTGTTGTGAAAAGTCGGCGTATTGCCTCTATTACACAGCGCAAGTTTAGAACCAAAAAGAAATTAAAAAATTGACTCACCCCTACAATTGGCGTCGGAACATCCCCACAGCATGTGGTATGCATTAGCGTCACACCCCATGATGAGGTCGAGCCTCCGTGATCGGGCGTGCGCAGCAAGGTCCCGGGTTTCTGAATTAGAGCCAAGTCAACTCCGGTTTCCTTAAGGAACTGCATAAGGTCGTGGGTGGCGGCTTTAGAGTGGTGCAGGTTTATCTGCACTACCTTTCCCTGAGTGGCGCGTTCCTTATTAGGGAAGCGGGCTTTGAGGGAACCCGACCGAACTTAACAACTCCCAAGGAGTCCCGCAGATGGGCAAATGACGATTTATCTACCGCGATCACGAGGTCCTTGCCCGCCTAATTTTTGCAGGTAATAAAATAATTGATAATAATAATAATAATTGACTGGCACGACAGCCCGATACCGCGACTAAGGCCTAGCTACCTGCAACCATCCGTATTGTGCGTGCGAATTTTTACAAGGCTGGAAGGGACTTACAGTTTTATGCCGATTCCGAACGGCGAGTTGGGAGCTTTTTCATTTTTCTCGCGGCTCAACGCACTAGCCAGCTGAGCTACGGCGGTTGCATTTTTGCAGGTAGTGGAGGATATTATTCTCCACTCTCTTGTGTTAAGGCCACTATTCTTCTTCGAGATTATGTCTCTGAAATTTGAAATAAATATTTCAACACTGGCACATTTTCGTTAGAATGGAAAAATATTCCGCATTCTGAACTTAATGATGTTCCAACAGCTCTAACCTATCTCAAGTTACGCGTCACCAATGGCCTTTTGAATTCCCATGCTGTCTCATCAGTTGACAAAACCATCTACAAAGCTATCTTAATCCGTTTATGAGCTGTCGGCAGTCTCCCAACGCCGTCATCGCTATCACCTTCACATTTTGCTATATCGACCAGGTTTTTCACCATCGCCGTTGCCTATCGACTGCACAGTCGCGCTCTGCTGGCCAAATTTATGGACGTGCAATTGGTTGATCGGAGTTCGAAGTTCTAATTTATTTAGCTCGACGCCGATAAGCTAAGCTATATTTATGAGTTTAGTTAGTTCAGCATTCAGTTGGTTGCGACATTGCTTGGAATACGCGTGTGTCGCTCTCTGTCACTGAACAATCAGCACAAAATGCACTTTGCCTACACTTTGTTGACGCTCGCCTCGCTGGGTGTGGTGACCAGCAGCGCACCCACGCAGCGCCTGAAGACCGATCCTGAACTCACGGCGGGCTACTTTCAGGGCGACATGGTCGTGAACGAGCAGCGCAACGGAATCATTAGCTCGGCGCGCCACTGGCCCAATCGCGTCGTCTACTATCGCTTCCACGAGGGCTCCTTTGGTTAGTGCTGCGAGAGGGCCTAAAGAAGTTTCTCTAAGAACAGTTTTTGGTTTTCCTGCAGACGCCGATCATCGCAATCACATTCTGCGCGGCATGCGGCTGATCGAGGACGTGTCCTGCATTCGCTTCAAGGAGGCCGAGCCCGAGCAGAAGTCGTACATGAACATTACGGGCATGCCGGGCGGCTGCTACTCCAGCGTGGGCTGGCAGAACGCCGTGCAGACCTACAATCTGCAGGTCTACCCGCTCGATCAGGGCTGCTTCCGGCTGGGCACCATTGTGCACGAGATGCTGCACACGCTCGGCTTCTACCACATGCAGAGCGCGCCCGACCGCGACGACTACGTGCAGATAGTCGAGGCGAACGTAAGGGACGGCATGCTGCACAATTTCAACAAGTACAGCGACTCCACGGTGGAGCACTTCGACGAGGTGTACGACTACGGCAGCGTGATGCATTACTCGGCGTACGCGTTCTCCGCCAACGGCGAGATGACCATTGTGCCGCTGCGCGAGGAGGCGTCCGGCATAATGGGTCAGCGCGTCGGCATGAGCAAGAAGGACATCAACCGGCTGAACGTCATGTACCGTTGTCCGCAACCGGTGTGAGCGCGCGCCAATGGCTGCGAATAAACAACGTGGTGAATGGATTTCAAAAAATTACTTAAGGTGTTTGTGAATTTCGAGCGTTTTGATTAATTCGAAGTAGACTAAGATTCAGAGGGCCTAAGGGTTTTTTGTTGATAATAAATAAACTTGTGTTATACACAGACGAGCAGTTCAACGACGTTCATTTTTGCGATTTGTGTGCGATTGATGACTGCAAGGTTTCATAAAGTCAAAAAGTCAACTTAAAAATTAACTTAATCATTAAAATTATTGCCATTTCTGTTACTTTTGATCTAAACTGATTGCAAGTGAAAAATTCTTGTCTTTTTGCTTAGAGATTATAACACCGTGCGACAAAAAAAAGAATTTTCACACCGGGAAAAATCCATATGTGCGTGAAGCTATAGACCAAACATAATAATACTGCGTACTCAGATTTTAATGTCTACATTCTTTGTCCTTTTAAAAGTACTTCAAAATTTTAAAGGGGATAAAAAATAAAAAAAATATAAAAAAGACTTAATATCGTTAGAATATGGCGATATCTATATAAAATGAAAGGAGAAAGGCTCAATTAAATAAAATTGATTTTTTATCTATTTGTAAAAAAAGGATATGAAAAAGGTCCTTTGAAAATTTTAATCCTTTATATATGTACTTACTTGAAATTTTATGTAGAATTTTCTTGAAAAGTAAGTTATGCTAAAACCCAAAATCAATGATTTTGTATCTTTTTATTATTTAAAATACTGACACTCAAATAAATTAGAATTTTTGTACTTCATTCGAATTGCAGCTTTCGAACCAATAAAGTTAGAGTAATGAAATTTTGACACTCGATCAAGGAGATTTTGGGTTTTAACATAGTTACTTTTCAAGAAATTTCTATATAAATTTTCAAGGATATAGAGGATACAAATTTTCAAAGGACCTTTTTCATATCTTTTTTTTACAAATATATAAAAAAATCAATATTATTTAACTTCTTGAGCCTTTCCTCTTTCATTTGATATACATATCGCCATATTCTAACGAGGTTAAGTATTTTTTATATTTTTATATTTTTTATCTTCAAAATTTTGAAGTCCTTTTAAAAGGACAAAGGATGTAGAAATGAAAAACTGAGTACGCAGTATTACTATATTTGGTCTCTAGCTTCACGCACATGTGAATTTTTCCCGGTGTGAAAAATGCTGTCGCACGGTGTAACCATTGTTAAGCAAACAACTATCACTCTAGCTTTGCATCGAACAATCTACGGCCTAAATGTATGCTACATTTTGCCAACTGTACTCTCGAAATATTTAGTCAGCATCACCATTCACACTGACATTGCTCCATTCAGGCCCAGTACCCTAAATATAGGCAATGATTTTGCACGACTCTAGTAAAATAAACAGCAACTCGTGCAACCTAAAAGTATGCCTCATTAAATGTAGCTACTCTCAAATTTTCGCTAGTGGACTCTTGCAAAACTTTGACGCCTACAAACATTGACGCCATGCTACACTGAAGCGTTCATCTCTTCTAGTCAACGTAACCATGGCTGGCTGCAGTGAGGCGTCACCTGGTTGCCTTCAGTGTGTGTGTATGTTTGGGCCACCAAAGTGGCGCCATCACCTGCGTCCGGTATTTGTCTTCTTTGTGAAGCTTATCGCAGCCGATCGAACGAGCCAGTTAAATGTGTCAGCGGCGGCTTCACATTTATGGTCGTCTTTTGTTTATTGCATAAGTTTGCACGGTGCCATTTGTGTGGCTGGTTTTCTACACGCGACCCCGTCATAAACTGCTATCGGAAATTCCTCTGTGCAAATAACTTCATTTAGCCATCACTGGCCCGAAATCGTTGCACAAGTGCAGCTGTCAAATTGATTGGCCACATGCGCATTGTTGGCGCTGTTAATGTCGTCGTTGATGAACTGTCAAATGGCGCACATGGCAAATGGTCAAAGCTCGAGGTGTTGTGTTGTCATTTATTATTTTACAGTACAGTACAACAGTAACAGGTTTCATGTGAATGCAACACACAATTTTTCTGCCTGACGTGAAATGATTTATTTGCTTGGTTTGCCACCTGGCGGTGTAGTTTTTTGTGGGTACACATGTATCTGTGTATGTTCTGTCATTTGCGTGAATTAGATTAATAAATTGTTTGACAGAGCGCTTAGTTATGAGAATGGGTGGCGTGTTTTGTTTTTCTGTTAATACAAAATTACTTAGAACGCGCTGCAGACACAACTGTCTGCGACAAGTTGTTGTCTGACCATAAAACAAACCATAAAAACTACAGTTCACGCATACAAATGTTAACAAATAATTCGTATGGGTTAAGTTAAGGAAAGAGTGAATTTCATAATTGCAGTAGTGATAAGAAAATCGCAAACAACAAAGTCTAAGTGGGCAACAAGTAAATATCAGTGGTATATAATGTTTATATACTTGAGAGTCTTTTGCATTCCTGAATTATCGCCTACATTAAAAAAAAAACCCATTGACATTTTTTTGTAATTGATTTCAAGTGTTTAACTTTAACTTTATTGGCTTACGTTGTTATTACTTGCATAGTCCAGTGGACAAATGTTGACCGTTTTAGCGCGCAAATTGCACCCGAAAATTGCTAAGTATTGGTTTAGCCATTTTGGTAATTCCATAGCTGGACTTAGATCTCATTTTTGGTGTTGAATTTCTGAAAAAGTTACGTTTTTTTAATGAGTAATTTTTTTTAGCTCTTTGAATTTGTACATTTTTTGGGACAATTTTTTTACTATTCAGTTATTGGATTTAGATAACATTTTTTGTGTTGAAACTATGAAAAAGTTAAGTTTTTTTTAATAAGTAAATTTTTTAGCTCTTTGAAATTGTGTATTTTTTGGGAGTATGTTTTGACTATTCGGTTAACTATATAGAAAACTAGCTGGGCCCTGCGGCTTTGCACGCAAGCTCGCAAGCCCATCAGATTTTGATTAAAAAAAAAAACATGTGTCTATCTTTGACTTCGAGTGTTTTAAAAATGTAAATCATGTGTTTTCACATTTACTCCAAACAAATTCTTAACCCTTGGTTTACCATGGTAGATTTAGATTTTGAAAAAACTTAAAACCACGTTTTTATTATTTCCCGATTGAACTGCTTTTGATAAGTTTGAAGTCAGAACGCCCAATAAATCTTGTTTCTCCATACAAATTGTTAACCCATTGTTGACCCCGTTAGATTTTGATTTTCAAAAAAGTGAAAAACACATGTCAAAATATTTCTCACAAAGAGTACTTTCCTCAAGTTTGATGTCAATGGGCCCATTAATTCATATTTTTCATTTCACAGTTTCTCCATACAAACTTTTAACTCGTCGCTGACCCCGTCCAATTTTAAAATTCGGAAAAATTACGTATCGAGTTATTTTACATTTGAAGTACTTTCACAAAGTTTGAAGTCAAAAGGGCTCAGCAAAATTTCTTTCTCCATACATACTTTTAACCCGTCGTTGATCCAGTTAGATTTCGATTTTGAAAATAATGAGAAACACGTGTCTAAATTTATTTATTTCAATTATTTTTACAATTGTTGAAGTCAATAGACCCATCGCTCCGTGTTGTTTGTTTCGGAGTCTTTCCGTAAATAAACCTTAACCCATTGTTGGGCCAGTTAAATTTTGATTTTCGAAAAATTATAAAATACGTGTCGAATAAGTTTTGATCTAGAATATTTTCTGAAAGTTCAAATTCAATATTTTTATTAAATCACGTTTCTTCAAACAACACTTTAACCCATGTTTTGTCTTTTAGACCCCGAATTTCAAAAACTCCCGTCTTGGCGAAGGTTAATTCTTCAAGATGTACCTACAGTCCCAAATTAATGTTTGTAGCTTCAGCGGTTTGGGCTGGGTGATGGTAAATCAACCAATCAATCAGTCAGTCAGTCAGGATAAACAATCTATGTATAAAAAAATGGAGGCGGTAC
Source organism: Melieria picta (assembly GCA_964056695.1). NCBI lineage: Eukaryota > Metazoa > Arthropoda > Insecta > Diptera > Ulidiidae > Melieria > Melieria picta. Next base: position 130,505,735 of record OZ057399.1, on the reverse strand, counting down.
CACGCCCCCCTGTCAAAAACCCACCCTATTCTCCCTGTCGAAGGACATGACCAAATCGTTAGTTTGTACAGAGTGTCATTGATGTGAACGCTCTAGTTCCAAAGTTACACCGGAATTTAAAAAGTGCCATGCCCTCTGTCCAACGCCCATTAAATTTTACAGGTGGAATGACATGTTTACGCCATGACACTGTACCAAATTTCAATGCTGTCCGACTTATAATTCCGAAGATATACCATATTAAAAATTTAGGTTGTATGGGAAGTGCCACGCCCACCTGTCGAACAAACATCTAATATCGCTATAAACAACCGTACTGACATCTACTATCACACACAAAAAAAATTTTCCCGAAAGAATGAACCGTTTTCGCGAAACTGGCTACACACAAAATGTTAATTTTTTTTATATACAGTACTTTTCGCTTAAAGCGAACTTCGAGGGACTGGGCAAAATGGTTCGTTTTAACCGAAAGTTCGCTTTAAAAGGGGTCCGTAATAAGCGAAAGCATACATCGCGTACTTTTGAAATTGGTTCGTTTTAGGCGGAAAATCGTTTTAAACGGGTTCGTTATAAACGAAAAGTACTGTATATAGATTGACTATTCATTATAAAAAAAGTTAAGTTTAGTTGTTGTTCTGAAAGACTTAATGTTGAACTAAAGTCTTGTAAATCTCGAGCATTAAATAAATTGCATCTCTTACCTTGTAAAATTTAATTGCAAAGTAGTTTTGTTTTTGTTAAAAATTTCAATGAGTCAAACACTGGAATTGGAAATACTCCTCTGCAACAAAAATCATCACACATGACTCCAGACAAAGATTGTCCTTTGAGTCAGACATAGATTTGTTCATTGCTCTGCGAGTTGTTGTTTCCTGTTAATTTGCTTTGAATCTAACCGACCTTCGGAGAAATCTTAGATCCTTTTGTGCCAAGGAGCCAAGCGGTCGCTTCTTAACGCATCAATGCCAAATGTCTCAAGTCCGATTCGAGCGTACGGACACACAAAACATGGTCCGCCGTCTCAAAATTCTCCCCGCAAGCAGGACATAGAGTGCTGTCAGATATGTCTACCTTTTTCATGTGATTTGCAAATAGAAAATGGCACTTCATTAGGCCAACCAACTGTTAGCAGTCCCTTTGCACAAGAAACTGTAAGCATTTGTACGAGATGACATTTGCCAGCCTGCCTGAGAGATGCGAGTGTCAGAAGAGGCTCAGAGCCTATAAGTTCAGCTAAGGATTCTGAATCCTTCTTAACTGCACTTCCTTCGTGTATGGGATATAAGTAAGCGTCTGGCTATTTAATCTGCCGACATGATTTAGTCTGGATTTGGCTGTCTTTACAGGCACAGATGGATCTGCCTCTCCACGTTGGTCACTATTCGAGGGCATCGTAAAACCCCATTAAACATCTCTTGGAGTTTAAACTGCCAAACTTCTTTGCAAGGTGTGATTTTCTAGTACGGACTTGATAGAGGACGGTCTTTCACATAAACAGTTATACGTCTCACATAACAGATGCTAGGCAATTTTTTTAGGGTGGCAACTTGATTGGACAAATTGAGCCCATTGCCACCACATGAAGGTTCGACATTTATTTATTTATTTTTTTTTAAGTCTATCAATTAACAATTCTTTCAGACTAATAACAATAAATAAGCAACAAGTTCAATTAAAAAATTCAACTATGTTCCTTAAAACTAACCTTTTTGGAAGCGCGCATTTGAATGATACAGAACTTCCACGTTCTTGAAATTGAAGGATAAATTGAGCTAAGGAAACGAATTTTTTTCCAATTTTTTGTTTTTTTATCTAATTTTTCGACTGGGAAGAGTCAGTGACACATAATTGAAAGCCGAACACTGTGAGTTTTTTCTACTTCTTAAAAAATTTATTAATTCACTTTACTCATAAAAGCTTCAAAGGGAATACAAAAAAGAGTATCAAGAGAATCTGAACTTCTCCCTTTCCCCCCTAATTATCTGTGTATTACACAAATTGTGACTGACAAATAAGGTCCAATGCGTTAGTTGAGGGTCGACGACGCACAGTGGGGCGTCCCCATATATCGCATTACCAAAAATAGTAAACGTGGTTTAATTTTGACTAAATTTGGTATCCGCCCATTTTTTAGCGTAATTAAGAAAAATACGAAAACTTGTGAAAATTGGACTACTGCCACGCCCACCCCCATATTGAAAAAAATCTTTGTTATTCGATAACTTGGCCACTACTAACACTAGAAAAATAAAGTTTTATACACAATATCACTAGGGTATAATCTATAATTGTGCAAAAAATGGGTCTACCACGCCTAAAATGAATTAATCGGTACATATGTATATTTTTAAATTTTTTAAGTTTTCGATGTTTTTCATGTTGACCCCTCTTCAATTCGCTCTTAAGTTTATTTTCCACAAAAATTTGCATGCATTTGTAGTGCCAGCCAGTCGAGTTAAACTACGCGACGGCAGCTACACATAAAATAGCATACGAAATTGTACAAAAGATGCCTCTATAAAAAAATGAATTACATGCGGGTCTGCAGGCCTCTGCAGCTGAAACTTTGCAAACGTGTTCTACATACTTGTAATTTAGTGAAACAATCGAAATTGGAAAGGCTCCCTAGGGCTTTTCGAGATATTTAATTTTGAAGTTTGTAAACTTAAACTTTTTCTAGGGCTCAAAATGGCTCTACGTTCAAATAACGGTAGTTAGCGAACAGTAATAACCAAAACAAAAAAAAAGGCATTGCCTGACTATAAAAACCTAAAACATAAAATAAAAAATCAGGTATATTAAAATAATAACTGTAACCATAAGAAAAAACATCTTTAGTTTCGCAAGGTTAAATTTCTATTTTTCCTTAAATTTGTGTTCACGCAATATATGAAGTTTAAAACTTTCTTGAGACTACAAAACTTAAATTTTTTCTCTTAAAATTCCTTTTGATATAGTTGGAGATTTGGCTTCGATCGTGCTTACTTATTTTTTCCAAACAAATTTTTTTTAATAATTTAAAATTTTTGGCCACGGACGCCCCACTGTGCAACGCCTCTTCGCCGAGAACGTGTCTCCGGTGGAAGAATCAAGTAAAGAAAGTGGTTGGTTTGAGAACCAGTAATGAGTTGTTATGACCAGTTAAGTTAGTAAATATGGTTCCATATGGTATTGTGCTCAAATGTTGTGTATTTCACCCCTAAATTAAATTCTGTATGCGTCACTGAATACAAAACTAAACATTCGTATACTAAATGAAAAATTTAGACCTTCCCAAACATCTGGTTTATTCCAAGTATTTTTAGTGAGTCATTTTTCTGACGCCGGCTCGATCTTTTCTTTACACACAGCTAGAGCCGAAAAGTTCCAAAAAATTGTTTGCTGCTTTAGCACTTTTCGATCAATAATTTTTTTGCACATTTTTTAAAATAATCTACACGTCAGTGCATTAAATTTGCGAGCTTTGGTTGAATTGTAAATTTAATTGCCACCTTTCCAACTGCCACAGTTATTTATAATTGATAGGGCCGGAAACCAAATGTAAACATCTGTTTTTGGGAGAAATTCATAAATTCTAATCAGAGCGTTGTACATCTGCGAGCTTTCCTGCTAATGAGTCATACAACCACACTTTATGGCCTTCGGCACGCAGCAATGAAGATAACACGGAACAGCGATTAGAGGCAATAAAATGAATAAAACGAAATGAGATGCAGTAATGTTCAACGAATCGAGGTATTCCACATCGACTATCAAAAACTCACATCAAAGTCGCAATGGCCAATTACATCTAATACAACAACTAACTAATGCAGCACCAACACAAATAAAAAAGTTATGACGACCATAACAGACACGGAATCCCAGTCGTTATCTGCTTCTACTATGGCAACATTGACAAGTTGGCTTTGCGTTGGCGGTAATCTTATCGACGACGCCCAGGCCGACGCCGACGCCGCACACTCAGTCCAGAAACGCACTGGACGTTGCCGCTCGCCAATTTGGCAATTTCGCAAAACGCCAACAGCTGCGCGGTCTGTCGGCATTCCCCAACATGTTGTCAGAGCGAGCAGACCTACTCACGGCGCTGGTGCTGGGCGCCGTCTTGACGAACCTTGTGGCGCACGCGCTGCCGCTGAGCGGCGGCTACGATCCGGAAGAGGGCGCCGGCAAAGTCGAGGGCGACATGCTGCTGACGGAGGCGCAGGCGCAGCGACTGACGAGTCTGGCGCATGGCCGCAGCGGCCTCATTGACGAGACCAAACGCTGGCCCAATCGTGTGGTCTACTACAAAATTACCGGCGACTTTGGTGAGTGCGAACAAACTGTGCGTTAAGGTGAATGCTAGAGGTGACGTTTGCATTACGACAGACACTGTGCACCGCAACGCCATCCAGGAGGCCATAGCGACGCTGGTGCTGCGCACTTGTCTGAAATTCCGCGCCGCCGACGAATCGCAGCGGCACTACGTGAGCATCACGTCGAATGCGGGCGGCTGCTACACGGCCGTCGGCTACCAGGCCAAGGTGCAGCAGATGAATCTGGAGAAGTACCCCATCGGCGAGGGCTGCTTCCGGCCGGGCACTGTGCTGCACGAGCTCATGCACGCGCTGGGCTTCTACCACGAGCAGAGCGCCGCCGACCGCGACGACTACATCCGCGTGCGCTACGAGAACATCGTTCCCGGCAAGGAGTTCAACTTCCAGAAGTACGGCAGCGATGTCGTGACCGACTTTGGCGTCGGCTACGACTACGAGAGCTGCCGGCACTACCGCGCTGGCGCGTTCTCCACCAACGGCGAGGACACGATTGTGCCGCGCGATCCGCGCGCGAAGATCGGCCAGCGCAACGGACTCAGCAAGAAGGACATCGACAAAATCAACATCATGTACAAGTGTCCCATCAAGATTTGAATGTGGTGCGGACGAGTGCAAATAAAACGTTCAGCTTCATGGTGCTTGAATGTTTGTGATATATTGTATTATTTTTGATTGTGTTTAAGCGTGTAATAAATTACGATATTGCTACATACTTATGTATAATAAATGTAGATTAGGTCCGATTAAATACCGCTTTTGCTGTTAACACTGTTGAGTGTGATTGGTAGAGCCGCCTATCGGCCAGCGGGCTTCGCTTCCGATAAGGCAAAGTGTTGCGCATGAATGGACGGACGCACGATCGGTATCGCGCAATAAATTTGTCTTTTGGACAGTACTTGCAAGTGTAGTGAACGGATTGCTGCGGCGTTGCCAGATGGGCACTTCTGCATAGCACACAATTTCATCTACAGTGGAACGAACTTGAATTCTACAAAGGATTGAGTGCTGCTAATGCAGCAAAACTAGAATTTTTACAACCATTTGCTGTCAATAGAATTTTCTATCGAGAGAGAAGTAAAACTTAGGGTATCCCATAGTGAAATTTCACTATTGGGCCTACTAAAATGAAAATAACGACAGAAGAAAAAAGGGCTACCTACATTGCACAGTGATTCGACTCCATACAACTGCGGTACAAATTTAGAAAGAGTGGTATGTTCTTAATAAAATTGAATGGTCTGCTGAAGTGAAACCTCCATTTTGTTGTTCTTAAGGGGGTCAATACGTGTAAACGGTATATTTTTGGAATCGCGCATACGCCGGAAAAAATTAATGCAATGTACAATTTTTTTAATTCTTTTATTAAAAGGTAGCAGTGCTTTTTGCGTGCTCAAAATGGCGGCGGTGGTGGGGGTCCAATGTTGGGCTGTGCCGGCGCCTCAAAAATCATCTGAAAAAATATTGCTATTAGTTATTATGAGAAAATATATGTATCTTCTAAACGAACTAACAAAAAAAATATTTTCTCGAAAATACAAAAATACGCTCCAACCGAAAAAAATTACCTTTTTTTCTTAATTTCCCGAAAATGGCGCCGTGGATTTCGCCAAAAACAATGAAATTTTTAGTTAGTTGCTGCCCAAATTTTAGATCAGTGAGACTAAAACTTGCCGAGATATTCTACTTCCATAATCAAAAACCAGTGTTTCGAAATAATTCGGTTTAAACTTTGCGTTACCGATATCTTGCGGAACGAATTGACCATCAATAAAGCGCTGCAGCAAGCGAACGGGTCATCAGAATTAAAAATCACTTGAGGGGGATATTTTTAAGACCCCTTGGAGTCTATTTCACAAAAAAAAAAAATTTTGAAAATTTTTTAAATTTACACGTATTGACCCCTTAAACTTTTATAGTTTAGCAATGCTTGAGACTTAAATTTGCAATTATTATTTTCTGAGATCGGAAGATATTGGAGCATGTAATTACATTATTCGCAAAAGAAAGGATGCTTCTTAACACTAGAATGCCCAAGGTAGTCATATTGACTACAATGAGGTCTTTTATTGTAAATAACTTTTATTGCATCGCTTTCTAAAAAAATATCTTACGTGACTTTTACTAATTTTTAAAGCTTAATGGAATAAATAAATGAAAAATATTGTAAAAAATTGTTTACTCCAATTTTGCAACATTTACCTTAAATGCCCAAAAGGAGTCATTTTGATGAAAATTTCAAATATTTGCAAATATTAAAAAAAAATAGCATAGTAAGTCAATTAATAATGTCAATTCCCAAGTTTTTCAATCCAAAATTCACTCACAAAATGCATTCACAAATTCCAAATTCCAAATTCCAAATTTCATTCTATTTTATCCCATTTATGTGTAAAGTACGCCATTATATTTAAGTGAATTTACTTTGTAAACCATAAAAAAAATAAATATGAAATACTTATTATCAGGGAAAAGACTTTGAGGACCTAAAAACCTATAAAAAAGGCAAAATAAAATAACAAAAAAGGCACGGAAAGGCACTAAAAACTGCCGAAAAGGCAGAAAAACGCACTAAAAACTGCCTAAAAAGGCAAAATAGAGCATTAAAAACTGTTAAAAAGGCAAAACCAAGCATTTAAAAATAAGAAAAAATACTAGAAAATCTAAAAAAAGGGAGAACGGTATGTATTTTTTAAAAATTTTATTTCATCTGACGTATGCAACATACAATATTTATACCTCGTTTTTTGTAAAAAAAAAAAAGGAACATAAGGTTTTCAAAGATAGTTAAAAAACTAAAACTAAGATATTTAAATTGAAATGTAGGCACATATGTATTTTAGATTCATATTTTAACTTTTCATATAAAAGCATAAAAGCCGTACTTGTATCACAAAAAATAAATAAAATGTTTGCGCTAACCGAACTTTTTGATTTTGGCATGTTTTTTTCTTTAAAATTTCCACTGCACAACAAAAAATAACGGCTTAGAAATGATCAAATCAATGTAAAAACATCGATAAGTTAACGAAATTGCAATGTTGCTACTTAATTTTTTTTTAGTTTCGAGGTATTTTTGCGAAACAAAAAAGGGAAAATATTAAAATCTAAAGAAAAATAAAAAGGCGCTCGACAAATCTTGAAAAAGGCATGTTGTGGCATTTATAGGTAAAATAGGCACTTAAAAAAGGCATTTATGGGTGAAAAAGGCAAACTGCCTTTTTAAGGCAAAAAAAGGCAAAATAAAAGTGGTATATTTCTAATCAGGAGGACCTAATTCGCGCTCATTTTCAATCAGAAATGCTCTATCTAGCAGCAAACAAAAAAGGCAATTTCCACAAAATCCTTTCCCTGCTTATTATATTTTAATCTCATGTGCATTTATTCATATTTGCTACTTAAAAACCTATAAAATAAAAAAAAGTCAGCAAAATATATTTTATTCAAAATGACTACATTAATAATACTAAAATAATAATAAAATACCAAAAAATCCAGGAACATACTCACATCCTTTTCAGATATTTTCTTCTAAATTTTGTCAATTTTCAGGTTTTTAATTTTGAAAAATATTTTAAATTAAAAGTGAAGTAGAAACCTCAGCCCTGTATGTAAATTTTGAGAAAACATGAAAAGCAAAAATGTCGGAATCAATTCTTAATCTATATTGAAAGTTTTAACAACTTCTTGCTAACCATGAATTTTTACAATTTTGTTTTTACTCAATACTTAGACTAAAAAACAGAAAACTTGTGTTTAAATTTTTTATTATATTAATTAATTAAAATTAAAAAAAAAAATTTAATTAATATTTCGCACAAATTTTTTGGAGTTTTCTTAGCTGGAGTTTTCTCTTTCAAATGACATCAAAACCGCCAAATTCTGAGATTATAAATTTGTTGAGTTTTGTCTATGGAACGAATCACTGTGCGTTGGAGCAAATGTCTTCTGTAGCGATACTTGTTGACCAGTTATACCAACACCATACAAAAAACCTTCTAGTGACTCGAAAGAAGACATTAGCCCCCAGCGAAGTAATGCCAAAGTAAATCCTAAGTAGCGCCACTCTTTGACAACCAGACGTCGATTCTGTATGACAAGAACTGTCAAATTGTTGTTGTTCACGTGTAAAACTGAACTCACCACGGTGGCCGGACACCGAAGGCAGGATTGCGTGTACGTGAAAAATACTGAACAAATTGCGGTTTCTATGAATTTCCTAAACGTAATTTAAGACGATTTTATAAAGGAATCGCTGACTTTTTATGTTGGTATCGCCAAAGAGAGGAACATTGAATGAAACTCTCATAAATTAGTTGATTTTCGGCAAAATTTTTGAACAAATTTGAATTATTTCGTTTGCTGTTCAAAATCAACTCTGCCTGGATATATATATTCACCACAAATAAATGTTGGTATCACTTTGAAATTTAATTTAAAATTTTGCTTAATGCTGGAATTCGTACATGATGAAATGATTTAAAAAATAATTTACAATCAATAATAGTTCATGTCATCATGGAATTGGTATAAATGGTATAATAACATATATGACAAGACTCAGCGAGCCAGTCTGCTAGCTGCTCCGGCGACTGATGCGCAATGTGGCTACATGAAAGCGACACACCGTTTAAGAAATAATACATGATTGCAGACTATTTGGCACCGCACCACTGGCGGGCAACATTGCAAACACTGCGTTTTGGGCCAGTTTGCACATTTTCCTTGAATTTGCGCGACTTTCCGTGACATTTTTTTATAAACAAATGGGGTTATTTGCGCACCGTGGGGAATATTTACACATTGTGAGGTGAGAGTGGTAAAATTATTATAAGACAGGGTTGAAATTTTTGCTATCGATGGTGAATATAGAAATGTATTTAGATGGAAAATGTTTGTAATGATTATGATTTCATTTAAATTATTTCATTCAGTTCAGTCGCATCAAAGATATTTAATAATGAATACGAAAATGTTCTTCTGAACACATTCATCATCTTTATTAAAATTAAATTATCGTGTTGTGAGTTTGTATTACGAATCAAAATGATTAAAAACATATTTTTAGTACGTATTAAGAGCTCTGAAAATGCACGACATTACTATAACACACAAATTTTGAAATAATTTATAACAAGAAACTTTGTCGTTCGCATTTTACCTTGTACGATAACAAAATTACCTTGATATTGATTCGGAATGTTTTATGTTTTCATCATTAAAATATTTGTGCGAAAGCAAAATTGAAATTTGTATTAAAATGTTGTCTATTTTAATTAATTGTGGTAATAACATTGTATTTCTACAGTAATTTTACAGTTTCGTTAAGATATTTAATCTTTCAAAAATTTCTTTATTTCTTGATTGGAAAGAGCAGTCAGAAAATTAGGCATCAAATTTACTCCCAAAACCAACAGAAAATCGTTGTAGGCTAACACTGCTTGTGCGGCAACACTGGCTTTGGTGTCCGGCCAAAAAGAAGTGGCGCTACTTAGTATATACTTTGGTAATGCTTCACGTCTGTCCAATGGAGTGGTGAGCTTGAAATGGAAGAAATTTAGCCGTTAAAATGCAACATGCCAACTCATCGAAGTGCTTTGGAAGAGGGGACAAATCGACCACACTTCATCAATTGATGTATTTCGAATCTTATAGCAACAATTCTGTTTACTTTTCTCTATATTTTAGAAGATATATTCATCATAGCTGTGTAATGAATTTTCTATTTCATTTATAACGCAGAGATTTTTAGCACCGTGCGTTTTCCTTATGAGGAAGTTTGTTTGTTTTATAAAAATTCGAAGAGGTTTTATATTCATGCACTAAATTCTATATTTGGGTATTTCGTATTAAACGACTTATTTTACGACAACATTTCAACAAATCTCATTTACGCTCGCCAGCTCAGCCAGACCGCAAATGTTCGCCTTTAGCAGTGTGTGGCGAGTCATTACAGCCGGCCGTCGTTGTTATTGCCGCAATTCATGCGAAATTTATGCGAAATGTTAATGTCTTATTTTCAATTTACAGCGAAAAAACCACAAAATACAATAAGCAACACATAAGCACACACACACAAACACACACACGCACACATGGACGTGCACGTTCAGAGACAAACATATGAGAGCACATAAATAAACGGTTAAGCATCGCCATAAGCAGTGCCAATTGCAATGGCAAAATCCAGTTTGGGCAGGCAACGCTTTCGGGTAGGCACTCAATTTTCGCATTTTGACAGCAACTGTCAGGCCATAAATTTGATTTCCGTTTCCGCTTCGACATGCTACGAAATGTCGTTGTCGTCGTCGTCGTCGTCGACGTTGTCATTGTTGTTGGCTGGCTGGCTGGTTGGCTGTCTGCTTGTTGCTGGTGTTGCCATCTTTGCTGTGGCCCAAAATGTGGCCTTTTGCAGCGACGCTCGCTGTCGTTTGTTTTATGCGAAATTAAAATGTGCGCATGCACATTGCCTGGACCGCAGACAAACTCTGCTCACACACACGCACACAGATGCATTCGAGGTCCAAATGTAGAAAGATGTGTGCAAGTGCCACAGCCACCACGGCAAAACTGTACATATGGCTGCCTGTTGGTCCAGCCTCGCATACGTTGCGCCATTGCAGCGCCTAAGAGTATGCACGAAAATTGCGCTCGGCCATATGGAGCAAAGCATTGGTGTACGTACTTGGCTCCATGTTTCGTTCGGCTGGCTGCTGCTAATATTTTATTTGCTTTTATGCGCCGGCGCGCGCAGCAAACAGCCAAAGAGTTGCGGCGTCGAATGCTAATGCAGCGCGCTGCTTATTGGCGAAAATTTATGCTGTGCGAATGTGTTGGCCGCTGTACGTTTTCTCGACTTTTTGGCTGCGCGCAATGAAGGCGATAAATTTCTGCTGGTAATAAAAAATAAATTCGAAATCGTAATTTCGGTGGACGCACATTTCGGAGCAGTGCAAAGCTGTGTGTGTGTGTGAGTGAGTGTAAGTGCGTGAGTGAGTTGAAGCCAATTTATTGCTGACGAATGTTTCCAATTCGAACATATGATTTAGATACTTTTTGCAGCACCAAAGCGTAGTCTGACTGCAACTTGAGCGCCGTACACTTTGCAGTGCAGCAGGGAATAATTTTTAGCAAGAAAACTTGATCGAATCTATTCATAAGTGAGGCATAAGTCTGCATAAAATAAATCATGCTTTGGAAAAGATACTCAGCTCCAGAGTTCATTGCCTTCTTTTACTTCTGGAACTGCTGAAATTTTTAACACTAGAATGCCCGTCAATCTGACATACCTAAAATACCCATATGTAGTCATTTTGACTACATTATTATTGTTTACTGATTTTTTAAAAATTTTATTGGTTTTTAAGTAGCAAATATGAATAAATGTACACGAGATTAAACTAAAATAAGCATTTAGTTTTTATTTTTTACGGTTTACAAAGTAAATTCATTTAAATAAAATAGCGTACTTTACACATAAATGAGATAAAATGGAATAAAATTTGGAATTTGGAATTTTTGAATGAATTTTATGAGTGAATTTTGAATTGAAAAACTTGGGAATTGTCACAGCCTACTATAATATTATTTTTTTCAAATGTTTGTAATTATTTGAAATTTTCATATTTCGCAATTGAAGATGCATATTTGTCTATTTATCAGTAAGATTTGCTGAAAATTTTATATAGGTTGTCAAAATGACTACTTTGGGCATTTAAGGTAAATTTTGCAAAATTGGGGTGAAAAATTTTGTAATATTTGTAATTTATTTATTCCATTTAGCTTTAAAAATTAATAAAAGTCACGTAAGATAATTTTTTAGAAAGCGATGCAACAAAAGTTATTTACAATAAAAGACCTCAATGTAGTCAAAATGACTACCTTGGGCATTCTAGTGTTAAATTGCTGCTCTAATTTTTTTTTAGTTTAGTTGGAGGCTCACAGTCGACCACTTTCCACTATGCAACAATTTGCCAACCAACTCGCTGCTTAGAAAAAGTGTTATTCACACCGAGTTGCGGAAATTTTATTGAACAGCCGCTTAGCCAAAACTGTAAATATTGCAAAATTTGCATTTGTACGCGCAGAAATTTATTGCTCAAGAAAATCACAAAAAATTGCCCGCTGCTGCACAGGAAACGCTGCGGCAAATGACTCCACAAGCATTCGCGTTCGCATCTGGTCACCGAGAAATGGTGTTGCATGGAATTATTTTAATTTTCGCTCAGCTGTAAGTCAGTCAGCCGGGCAGCGCATATGAAGCGCAAAGCGGATTAAGCTGCAAACGAATGATGAAATGGGGTTAAATACACAAACACGGCTGCCGAGACAATTAAAAATCCATTAATTTAAGCCGCACTGCGCCGTGCGGCCACACGCGCAGCTACTTAATTTGTCCCTTCAGACCGCGCACGAACAACTTTTAAACACAGCAAAGAAATTAAGCTGGTCATTGTGGAATATGGAAAGGAAAAAAATGCCCTGCCATAACCGAAGCGCCGAATGAAATTGTGATTGTAAATGAAAATAAAAACCGAGTTGAAAAATGTGAAATGCATTTTTGCGAATTTATTTACAAGCGCGCACTCAACTTTTGTGTGTGTGTGTGGCCGCGGCGGACATTTAAATTTACATCATCATTATTCGGCACAAAAACAGTTGTGTGTGTGTGTATGCAAGACTGTGTAGCATACAGACAGGCGCTCTGAAGTCGGTCAGTGCTGAGGCGCCTCTCAATGGACTCGTGCTGACTATGTTTATTTACACTGTCTGTGTGTTGCTCTCGGCAGTTGTGTATATGTGTGTGGGTGTGTTTGGAAGTGTGTTTCACAGATAATGCGAATCATAGCTCTAAATAGTTGGTGTGGACAGGAAGGCGGGCCAGCAATTGAATTGAATTTATGAACTTTTGAAACAGTGATTAGCTATTTTGTAATAAAAATTTATTAATTTGATAACATTTGATAACATCGATAAATAATAAAACATGCAACATTTCTTTACGCTTTGATACAATTCATTTCACTTTGACCTTATTTGTTTCTTCATTGTCATTTTTCATGTTCATCTAAATCATTTTGGTCTCCTTGTTCACTCCGCTTAAGAGCATAGAGCCTCAACAGGGCTAATGTCTTACGTTGGTAACGTTAATCGATTAAAGTCATCAGGGTCATTAATCCTTCGCTAGCAGCCCCAGGTGATGCAGCTGCCATCTGTCATCTCCGCCGTATGTGAATGTTTATTGCTCGATTGTGTTGAACGTCCGCTGTGCATGCGTTGTTGCTAGATAGGAGCAGATATTGGAAAAGGAAGAGGTTGGTATCATTGATATTTTGGATGATGTATATGCTGCGAAGTATTTCCGTTAGTCCAAACTGACACTGCTAGTGGTGTAGTTGCGCTAGTAGTGAAAATCTGCTGCGAGCTGTTCTCATCTAAACTGCTGAAGTAAGAAGAATAGAAAATAGAAGCTTGTCCAAAGCTTGGAGATATTACGCTTTCGATGTTTTAAATGTCAGTGTAGCGCGCCTTGCAATTAAATAAATTATAATAAATATAATAAATAATAAATATAATAAATACAAATATAATAAATTTTGCATTTTGAATTTAATATTAGAAATATTTTTAAAATTGTCATCTTTAAAAAAGAAAAAAAACAATTAATTTTATTTTAATTCTAAACTAAATTACTACCTTAAACTTTGTTTGCAATACTTACATCTTTGTTGTGGCTTCATAGAAAATTTTGATCGTGTCCTTTACTTCATCCATGTAAAATTCAGCTGGTGCTGGAACCAATCATGAAATGCGATGTATGATCACAAATTGGTCTGTGAAAAAGTGAGACAAATATTTGTGAAAAACTTTGAATGAACAATTAGTTCAATGATAAGTCGGCTTTTGGAATAATGAATGCATTAACAAGCAAATTTATTGGTTTTACAATTAGAAAATTTGACAACAGCAACTGGAAGTACAATTTCCGAAGACCACAGGAAACATCCACTTTTTGAGGCATTTCATATTGTTACGAAAATTAATTTTGCTGGCCAACATAGGCGTAGTTCGTATCGCTGGATTGTGAAAAAATAAAACCAAAGCATACTAAAAATTTTTAATACAGTTCACCACTGTAGTCGCTTTATTTACAATTGTAATGTGAATATCTTTAATTGTGTCGTCTGTTTTGTCCGGGTTGGCTTAAGGGCGAGCCACGCCAAGTTGGTTTGGCTAAAAAGCCGACCTGAACTTCTGGGTAAATAAAAAGGCAACAAGTGCGTTTTGATTGTAAAACAGAAGTCGCCTTTATTTTGGAAAAACGGGGGTTTATAAAGTAAATCATAACTGTTATACCAGTTTGAGCATTCCAACACTCCGCCCATTATTCCAGTGTACTAATTCTATTGACCAATCCGAGAAGAAGGACAATATGCTGATCTCGCATGTTTCCGTTAGAACGCTGCAGTTGGTGGTATCCATCTCGCTTGCACTGCTCTCGCCGCGGTATCGATCATTGAACCCAGTCGGCGAGTCAGCATAGGTGCTTTGTTTACATTAAGCGTATTACGCTATTGCTGGTCAAACGGCATCGGTGCCTGCAAGTGTCGCGAGTGGCAACCTGACACTAGCGCATAACGGCGTGCATATTGCAAGTTGTGTGGCCCATTTAATAGTGTCGGTCTTGACGACTATGTGGTACCACTACACAATTTTCCAAAGTTACCTTCACATTTTTTTCACTGATTCACTACTCACTTCATGTCACACGTTTGCTTATCAAAACCAAAGCAACTGTCAGCACCAGTCCTGGTTGCCTTTTGTACTTGTTTGCACGTAACTCATTCTTAAATCTTCCAGCATGGCCTCGAACCGTATTTGCAATAATTCCCGCCAGTGCCGAAAAGCATGCATTGTTGTTATTGCTGACAATTGTTTGTTCAGTATTGCCTATGCTAAGGCGCTTACAGGCACGCGGAGCGAACTGCATTATCGTCACAATTTATTAACTGTGTCATCGGTGCTCATTTCTTTCAAAACGATTGCTGTAGCCAATGGACCTCAAGTAATAAGTTTCTGTTTCAAAAACAAATGAAATATTATATGATACCAACTAAACATTTTAATTCGTATTCAAATACAACACAAATGGTTGACTTAGTTTTGTCATCGAATTGTTGAGCAAATTCTGTTTTAATTAATATTTAATTTATTTTTTGCCGCATAATGTGATTAATATTTACATAAAAAAATTGGTGCGCACTCAACAAAAAAATTATTAAAATTATGACTTTCACCTTTTCGGTGTTTACGCACAATCATTAATCCAAACAACAACAAAAAAATCGGCGCATCACCTCGTCAAAGCGTGACAAATGACAAACTTTGCGCGACAGTCCATTGCATGAAATTACACAGCAAATAAAATTTTAATTGATTGTGATACATTTGCAATAACGACCGGAATGCTTTTTACCCTCACACACACACACACACACAAACAAACATTGCGAAGCCGAGCTTTACACGCTGGTGCGAGAGAACAGCGGAATTTATTACATTTACATAAACTTATTAATATTTTATGATATTTATTTTGTGTACGAACAACAACAACAACTCATACAGCAACAGCGCAATTTTAATTGTTTAAAATGAAATACAAACCGACACAGGCCCTGAAGCAGATACACACACACACAAATAAACCGGGCACGTTCCCAGATGGACACAGCAACAGAAGCCCAACGTAAACGTACAGACGCCAATGTGTGTGTGTGTGTGTAGAAAAATGTATAATGCGTATGTATGTGTGTGTGTCAGTATGTATTGTTGCGTCACGTGATTTATGAAAAATGGTAGCACGGCAAATGAATCACTTAATTGTAGCCCAACACGCACACACACACACACACACAAATATGTAAAATTTTATATTTATTTATTTACACATTTCGTGTGCAGTCCCAGCGGGAAAATTATGCTGTGGCAGTTTTGGCAATGTACGAAATACACGAAATGTTCCATGCAATAAAATGCAAAAAATTTGGTAGCGTACATTAAACAAAAAAAATCATTAAAACATGAATGTGAAGTACAAAAATTAACCAGCTGCGCTATCGGCAAATCGTGGCGAGCATCGCGTATTCCTAAGGGTCAGTGTCATTTTCGGAGTGCGTATGTGTGTGTGTGTGTGTGTGACCAGCTGCCGTCGGCGCACGCCAATGTCAGGCGCCATTATGTGAAACAAAATTGTATACAATTACAATTTAATTGTTGTTGTAACTGTTGTTATTATTGCCTTTTCGCCAGTGAGCGCTGTTGCGTGTAGTTTGTTTTCTGATGTTGTTGCTGGTATTGTTACAGCAACGATTTAAATTATTAAATCACCAATTAACAGAAAAACTATTTGAAAAGGATTTTTTGGCGCCAAAAGCTATTCGATGTAGTTTTTTTTCTTTAAATTTAATAGTTGGTTGTAGGGTTAAACGTTTTCACACATAAATATTTAGCTAGTTTAAATTTTGATCAAATCTTAGAGATAAAAAATCTGTAGGTTAGAATAGGTTGTAGGTTGTAAGTAGGTAAGATTTGACTCAATTAAAAATTCAAATTAAATATAAATAGAGAAGTTCTTGCCAGAGGGTCTTCATTCTTCATTCTTCATGTCTTCTGGAATAACTTTTAATTTTGAAACATAGATTAAATGTAAAAAAATATAAAACAGAAACAGAACCAAATAGTATGAAGTGCACTGTTCTACCATCCCAGAGGTCCCTCACTTTCTTGAATTTCTCTTGAATCCCTTCAGCATCACCCAGTCAAATCCATTAGCTATTTCCTTCTCTTCTCACTGCACTCAGTTGTGATGAGTAGCTCGCCGCATACAGCAACAACAGCACCTCTAACAGTGCCAGTTTGGACTAACGGAAATATGTCGCAGCACATACATCATCCAAAATAAGCTCATCAAAGACACCAACCTCTCCGTTTTCCAATAACACCTCCCACCTAGCAACAAAGGAGGCACTAAAGACGTTCAACACAATCCACAGTGATTCGACTCCATACAACCGCGGGACAAAATAAGAAAGAGTGGTCCGTTCTTTTTAAAATTTGTTATACTAGTTAATCATGGTCTGCTGAATTGAAATCTCCATTTTGTTTTATTTTCATGCTGATTGCATACTTTTAGGAATGAATAAAATAAACTTTGTCGAAAAATAGGTGTTTAGACCACTTTTCAAATAGAATTATTTTCTGAGATCGGAAGATATCGGAGAATCTAATTACATTATCCGACAAAGAAAGCATACTTCTTAAAATAAAAAAAATCCACGAACTTACTTTCACATACTTTTTAGATATTTTCCTCTAAGTTTTGACAATTTTCAGATTTTTAATTTAGAAAAATATTTTTAATTAAAAGTAAAGTAAAAGCCTCAGCATTGCAAATGTTGAGAAAACATTGAAAGCGAAAATCGCCACATCATTTCTTAATCTATTGTTACGAAATTTAGTTCTTTAGGCGTTCGTCTCTCTGGATTGTGCTTGAAAATAAAACCACTTCAATTATTCAGCGCAAACGCAGTCAACAACCAGCAATCATTTTATTTACAAATTTACACTTGTTTGTCTTTACACTTGCTACTACAGTATAATCTCGATAATCCGGACAGTTAAAAACCAAACACTGGTGTCCGGATTACAGAGTCTACAATAGAAATTGAGTGTCCGGATTATAGAGTCGACAATGGAAATTGAGTGTCCGGATTACCGCGTTGTCCGTATTAGCGAGTGTCCGAATTATCGAGATTATACTGTACTTATTGGACTATTACATGTTTCCCCTTTTGCTTGCTCAAATCAGACTCGTCTCTCTGCGCTGCAGCCGGCTGCCTTTTATACTTGTCTACTTATAGTGCCGATTGTTCTCGCGCATTCCAGTTGGACTATCTCTCGATCGTTCTCGCACATCCCATTACCATCGCGAGCCATCCTTGCCATATCGAAATTATAGCAAGTCTGCCGTACTGTAAAAAGCGTGCCTAAAAGTATGCCCGTAAAAGCATTCATGCATAGCACAGCGACAGAGTGCCTCATCGTTGCACTATATTGAAAGTTTTAGCAACTTTTTGGCAACCATGCATTTTACAATTTTTTTTTACTAAATAGACTAAAAAAGAGAAACAATGTGTTTGGATTTTTTTGTGAAAAAAGTTTCAACTTTGAGCCGCTTTGGCACACACACTAATTAATTTTTTGCACAGATTTTTTAAGAGTTTTCTTAGTTGGAGTTTTACCTTTCAAATGACCTCAAAATCGTTAAATTCTGCGACTATACATTTTTTGAATTTTGTCTATGGAACGAATCACTGTGAAATCGAGTAATAAACTTTCACATACGGTGGCGATGACAGTTAGGAGGTTCATCACCTGGGACTGCTAGCGAAGGATTAATGACCCTGACAGGACTTTAATCTATTAACACAACTAACACAAAGCCTTAGCTCTGTTGAGGTCCTAATGCTGAATAAGAAAATAAGGAGAAATTTAATGCCGCACAGTGACTACAATTACTTTTGTTACACCAAACTAATTTCATATTCCGGCTCAAATGACTTGGTGTACTGTTCGTACATTACCAGCATTTCTGGCTAATGTTTAGAATGTTTACATTTCGTTGTTGACATTTTGTAATTTTTTTTTCAACCAAGTAAACTCCAACTTGAAGTGGCACTAATTACGCGTCAAACACACAAACTAACGCAATACTCACAATAAATACTCACAAGTCAAAAGTTAAACAAGAAGTCAGCAGCAGCGAGACAGTCGGCCGCCAGGCATTGCGTTTGTTTAGTTGCAGGCGTGAAAAGCCAAACAAGTTGAAACCCCAAAACGACTAACGTCTCATTTTGCCCTGAAGCCAACTCAACACAACCACACTCACACACACACACGAGTGTGTTTGTGTGAATGTGTTTGAAGCTGTACAGGTATCGCAGTGTCGGTGCGTGTGTGTATTAAAATAATGAGCGCCATGTACACCGACCGACATGGTTTCCCTTTCTACACTAAACAACCAGACTTTAGCTAAACTACACCTGTGGCTAAACTGAAAAAGATAGCAAAACGAGCTGCACACCCAAACGAGAGTATCGCAGCCCACCACCAGCAAGCAACAACAACACCAACGAGCAGCACACAAGCCGAAAAAAGGACAAGCTGAAGCGATTTTTATTGCCGTAATTATGACAGCAAAAGGGCACTTAAAGGGTGCGTCATATAGGTTGGCAGCGCTGACGCGGCGCCGCACCCGCAGCTGGCAAAAAGCGGCCAAAGCGCACACACGCACTTGTGGCCGATGTGCGGCAGTCGTGGTGTGATGTTGGTGGCGGGTGGTGGTGGGTTAAGGAAATGCAGTTTGAAGCTAACCGATTTGGCTCTGACCCACATGTGCTGCCGCATTAATGTGCACGCATAACAAGCGCAGCTAGCGGTGAGGGCAGCACGCAGTGATACAAACAAGGGTACACACTGGCGGCATCATTAAAAATGAATTCATCGCTTGTCGCCCTTTGTGGCACACACACACACGCAAACACACAACCAGCGATATGTAAGTGAAAAATAGTGTAAGCATGGTTGCTATTGTTCTTGTTCTAGTTGTTGTTGTTGTTGTTGTAGTTGGCTGCTAGCGTCGACCAGCAGCGCTCGTTTGCTGCTCATGTCCTGTGCCTCAGTTCCTTTTCACAGCTGTTTCGCTGTGTTCATTCATTCGAGTTTTTATGTGTGTGTGTGTGTGTGTGTTTGGCCACTATTGTGCTGCCGTTTCGAGCGCGCGAGTTGTACCGTTGCTGCCGTTGCGCTGGTGTCAGCGCGTTTGTGTGTTTTTGATGATGACTTAATGAGCGCAATAAGCTCAACACCGAAATTACCTTTTTAAATTAACATAATGACAACACCAACAACATCAATGGCGGCAACAGCAACGTCATCAACCAGCCACGTTGAGCAAACAACATGCGCCACAACAACAACAACAGCAACAACTATCATAAATACAACAACAGCAACAACAACAAGTCAACACTTGAACGCCAACAACCCATTTAAAATGCAATTTGCAATCAACAGAGAAAAGGCCAACACAAAAAAAAAGGTTATACGCCACTCAGGTGTCGTCGCTCCGTGTGGGAGTGCGAACAGCTGTTTTGCGCGGCCAACAAAATGGCCCCTAATGAGAATTTTTGCCACTCAAAAGCGTCCGCAATGCGAAAATAACGCAGTCGAGCAGCCGAGCAGCCGAAAGCTGTCAGCGTAGGCGCCGCCTGGTCCTTTTTTGTTTCCCACTTTGTTGGTGTTTCGGCGCGGCGTATTCTCACATAAGTCTATTCATATTTTTATCATTTTGTTTCATGTAAATGACACTTTTATTAGAATATATGTATTCAATTTGCAGCTGCAGATGCTTATTTTATTTTTATTTTTTGGTTGTTAGAGTTTATAAGTTTTGCTTTTGCAAGGACAGATAACGAGTTGTGATGATGGTCGTCTTACGGGTTCTTGTACTGTTTTGTGTAAGAAAAAAGAAAAAAAATTTTGCCGTGTTGTGAAATAATTTCGATATAATTTTACTGGTTTCCCTACATTGGGCTGGCGCCTTTCACTTGCATGGCTCAAAGTTGTGACATGTGTTGATGCTAATGGGATCTTGAATACATAAAGCTGTCAAAATATATCATATTTAGATCAGGTAAGAAAATAATTTTTCACTTACGAAAGGAGCACAAACTTGGAGGTAATGCGGTGTCCTCTGCAATGTGTCGACTGAACCAAATACTGGAACCAGCAAGTAGGCAAACGGGCGTCGCTCTAGAAGCTCTTTAAGGTCTCTGAAGAGGCCATAAATTTGTATGTTGCTTACTTCTTGTTCAGTGGTCGAATTGGAAGGAATTAGAATAAGAGTTATGATAAAAGTTCCAAACAGATGCAAAAAATCAGCAAATAAACTCATTGTGATGCTTCAGCGAGGAGATTGAAGAGATCTGCAGTTAATAACTCGAACGTTCGGATCATCCATGCATTATGAATTAAAAGTAATATTGAAGCTTTACATGGGTCTCGGCTGTGTTTGCGTCGGTGTTGATAATCGTATTTGATTGAACCATTAATATGACAAAACTAAAAGAAAAACCAATATTAAAAAAGTTGTTTGAAACTGAAACACCTGGATGACAATGACAAGGAAGATCACATCTGCTATGGAAAGATTAATTTGCTGATTCTGAGAAAGAAGAAGAAATTTCTTGAAATTCTGAAGAAATTTGTAAAGGGTAGCTTTAATTTGTGCTCTAATGTCCTGTACACTTATATGATTTTCGTGTACCTGTCATGACTTCACTTACTTTGACCTGGCTAGACTTGAGCTGAATTAACTTGAGCATGCTTGACTTGTATTGATTTAACTTGACACGACCTGACACGACCTGATTTGGCCTGACTTAACCTGACAACTTGAATTGAAGTGAGTTAAATTGACTTGACCTGAAGTGACCTGAATTTACGTAATTTACTTGATTTGCCTTGACTTAATTTGACCTGACTTGACTTAATCTGACTTTGATTTGATTTCTGACTTGGCTAGACCGGAATTGACCTGACTGGACTAGACTAGACTAAGACTAGACTAAGACTAGACTAAGACTAGACTAAGACTAGACTAAGACTAGACTAAGACTAGACTAAGACTAGACTAAGACTAGACTAAGACTAGACTAAGACTAGACTAAGACTAGACTAAGACTAGACTAAGACTAGACTAAGACTAGACTAAGACTAGACTAAGACTAGACTAAGACTAGACTAAGACTAGACTAAGACTAGACTAAGACTAGACTAAGACTAGACTAAGACTAGACTAAGACTAAGACTAGACTAGACTAGACTAGACTAGACTAGACTAGACTAGACTAGACTAGACTAGACTAGACTAGACTAGACTAGACTAGACTAGACTAGACTAGACTAGACTAGACTAAGACTAGACTAAGACTAGACTAAGACTAGACTAAGACTAGACTAGACTAGACTAGACTAGACTAGACTAGACTAGACTAGACTAGACTAGACTAGACTAGACTAGACTAGACTAGACTAGACTAGACTAGACTAGACTAGACTAGACTAGACTAGACTAGACTAGACTAGACTAGACTAGACTAGACTAGACTAGACTAGACTAAGACTAGACTAAGACTAGACTAAGACTAGACTAAGACTAGACTAAGACTAGACTAGACTAGACTAGACTAGACTAGACTAGACTAGACTAGACTAGACTAGACTAGACTAGACTAGACTAGACTAGACTAGACTAGACTAGACTAGACTAGACTAGACTAGACTAGACTAGACTAGACTAGACTAGACTAGACTAAGACAAGACTAGACAGTACTTGAATTGATTAGGTTTCATATGATTTGATTTAATTTCACTTGACTTGACACAAGTGGACACCTGAACCCTCCACACTTCTGGAACTAGAATAGTTCCAAGTCTAAGAAACACTTTCAAATCCAAAAACTAACTGTTTGAGCTTCAACCAAAGAACTTAATATGGTTTTCGAATGCTATCTTTTCACATTTCTTATTTTTTTAAAATAAGTTTGAAATGTTGATTGAACTGTGGTTTTAATCCTTGACGCTGATTTATGTTTAAATTACATAGAGAATACGTAGGCTAAAGTTTTTTCTAGATTGGGCTACGAATAAGTTTGCATGTTTCAGTACATTAAATCGAAATACTCAAATCCGTGTGTATGTGTGTGTGTGTTGTTACAGCTCGAACACACAAAAACACTCACCCATACAAACGTTTAAAATCTGAACAGAAAAAAGGCCCGCAGCTATTTTTTTACAATGCGCCCACAGTCAGCAATTCGAGAAGCTTTTATAATTTTGCCAACCGTGTAACCGGTGATACAACCACAACAACAACACCAACAACAACAAGAAAAATAACAGTCACGTCAGTACAGATAAACAAATACGCGCACTGGTATGCGTAATGTCAGCGCGTTTGCACGCCTCCAACAACGACAACAACAACAACAACGGCAACAGCTCAAACAACCGCGCAAAAATGCCGCAGAGCGGTTGAGCGGAGAGCGGCCGGAGCTGAGGGCGAGGGGTGTAGGTGTAGTCGAAGCGCGCCGTTTTATAGCTTAACTTTTTGTGGAAATAAATTTCCAGTTAATAGATTCGGCACAATGCAGGCGTCGTGCACGCAGATATGCACGCTTTCATGTTATTCTAGTTGTTGTTGTTGTTGTGTGTATGTGCGCGTGCTTGTTCGGCAGTGATACAGTGCGGCAGGATTAAGCGGAATGAAGACATCGAAAACGTTTGTCTACTTTATCGCTGACGCAGCACGACGAGATGAGACGCGACGCGGCGGGGTGCAGCACGCCTACACAGTTACGCACCAACTTTAGCTGCAAAGTGAAGCAATATTTAAAAAAAAAGTCAAAAAATAAACATCTTCCGCAAGTCGACAAAAATTGCCGCACTCGCTCACTTCTTGCCTGAACTGTGGCTGCTGGGTTTGCGTCAAACCGAAGAAGTTTTGCCTCTTTTCCTTTTTCAAATTTTTCATCAACAATCAAACGCGCTTTGTGCCGCCGTTGTGCGCTGTTTATTGTTCTGATTGTTGTTGTTGTTATTGCTATTTATATCGCATACGTTGACTCGGCGGCGACTTGCTTATTTGCATAGATCGCGCCGCACGACACAGCACCGGGGCGTGCGATTGGCGGCTGGGGGCGGCCGCTGCCAGCCAAAAGCTACCAGCAACCAGCAACAAGGATCCAGACATCAGCCAGCAGCCAACAGCCGCGTGATTGTATTTGCAGGCAAAGTCGGTAATCCGCTGATTAAGAATTTAAACATTCACTAAATTAGGCATGTGTGTTCGTATGTGTGTGTATGTGTGTGTGTGTGTGAGTTTGCCACGAGGGTTTGTATGTACACATAATGTTTCTAAGCATTGCAAGTGGCGTCGCGGCATTCAGCGCGCGTATAAATTTCACTTAAAATTCATAATTTAATGGACTCGGTTGGGTGAATCTAATCCGATAATGAAATTGGAAAGCGGAAACAACAAATATAATTAAAGTATGCGAGTACATACATATAGTATATAGAAACAGTCAAGTGGGTCCACGAGGGATCGCAGCCAGCATTTACGAAAAATATACCAGCAGACATGACGGCAGAGCACTTTCTTTCTTGTACTAAAGATTTACAGACGGAATCAATTAAAATGTCCAGGAACGCCACCTGGTATAAAAAGGTTCATCAGGAGCATATAAATGTAAGGTATGAATATTTCGGTTGAAATGTCTGATAAAGTGATTGCTGAGATAATTAAAACGACAAAGAACAGAATAGGAATTAGCTAAACTGAAAGGCTCGCAATGAGAACCGACAAGAGAAGAGAGAATTCGAATCAGAAACGCTCAGCGGGACACCCAATAACAGAAACCAAGTAAAGCGTTGCTATGGTAACCATACTTAATACAAAATTTTAGTGAAAAAGTTAACTTAACGTTAATGTGCGGCCTTGGAGAAATTGGTTAGGTTAGACAAAGGAAGATTAAATATTTTGTTGCCGCTTGAAGTAATTTGATGCAAAATCAAACAAAATCAAAGCTATGATTAAAGCTTAAAAAAACTTCAGAGTAGAGAACTTTTGCATAGATAAAAAATTGGCACTAATTTCCAATTCAATATTGACGCCTAAAAGTGCAGTTTGGCTAAAGAAAGCTTTGCCACATGTTTTCATTGATTAAATATATTTCTGAAAAAATTTTATATTCTAGACATTTATTAGAGGTACTCTTCCTACATCTACTTACATTTACTAAAAATTTCCAGATAAATCTGCTTTGGGAGTTGGCCACACCAATAGGCGAAAAATTATCTTTTAACCTGTCAACCCCGAATTTTACCCTGTGTCTCGATATTACTTTTTAGTATTTAAATCATGAAACACTTTTTTTTTCTTTTTCTTTTTTTTTAATTTTGAACAATTGTAGCTTAAAACGGGTTAAATAAATTTTGTATCAATATTTTTTGAATTACAGAAAAATTATTTAATATTTATGGAAAAATACAAAATTATCATTTTTTCATTTTATTTAAGTATTATTGAAGAAACAGGGTTTTGATCAAACATACCTAATTCGTAGACTTCAATTAGAACACAAACTTTCCCTGATATCGCTGCAAATGATTGGAAATTATTTTGGGATAACAGTAAAATTTTTGTAATTTGCTTTGAATTCATTTCTAAAAATATTAATTTGTTGGTGCTTACTTAAATTAAACCCATAAATCAATCGAAGCTTTTGCTATAAGATGACAAATAGGTAGGTGAAGTTGCTCTCAGGCAACTTTGGGGTCCCCAGCTATCGCGTCGAACACCATTTTTGCCGAAACTTCTTCGTACATACGTAGGTACTCTTTTCTTCTACTAAAAATATTTCTTGAGTCAATTCAGAAGCAAAAATAATCTATATGTGTACCTACAATTGTTTGTCATGACTGATTAACTGATCCATCATTGCCCAGCCCAAACAGCTAAAGCTACATACAAACTTCAATTTGAACTGTTGGTACATTTAAAAGAAAACCTCCTCTAAGACAGGATTTTCTGAAATTCGGGGTCTAAAAGGGCAAAACGTGAGTTAAAGTGTTGTATTATATGAAAAGCGTAATTTAATGGTCTTTTGATGTCAAACGTGGTGAAAATACTCCAAATTAGAATAATTTAAATTAATTCCATTTTATTTATTTAATTTTAAAAATTCTTATAATCTAACACATATTTTTAAATTTTTCGAAAATAAAGATTTAATGGGATTAACAATGGATTCAGGTTTGTATACGGGAAGACTACGAAAAAAAAACATGAACCAATGGGCCTATTGACCTCAAACTCTTGAAATCAAAAATAATTAAACACATGTTTTTACTTTTTGCCAAAATCAAAACTCAAAGGGTTAAATCAAGGTCTAAAAGTTTGTATGGAGAAATAGGATTTTTTGGACCTTTTGACTTCACCCTTGATGAAAGTATTTAAAATCAAAAACTGACGCGGTCAACGACGGGTTAAAATTTTTTATGGAGGAACTGTGAAAAATCATGAATCAATGGGCGTATTGACTTAAAACTTGGTGAAAGTACTCTTAGTAAAAAAAAATTCGATAAGTGTTTTTTTTTAAATTAAAATCTAACGGGGTCAACAATGAGTTAAGAGTTTGTATAAAAACATGATTTTGGTAAAAGTACATAAAATGTAGAATAATTAGTTTTTGAATTTTTTTGAAAATCAAAATCTGACAGGGTCAAGGAAGGGTTAAAAGTTTGTTTAGAGAAATTGCGAAAACACATTTAATGATTGAAGGGTCATTACCCTTTTGACTAGAAAAAGGATGAAAACACTTGAAATCAAAAATCAGTAGACACATGTTTATCATGTTTGTTGAAAAACGAAATCTGACGGGTCAACGATGGGCTAAAAGTTTGTTGTTTGTGATGGAGAAACATGATCTAAAACTTTTTTTTTTTACTTTAACTTTGTGGGAGCACTTCAAATGAGAAATAATTAAATAAATATTTCTTCACAAAAAGCTAACGGGTTCAACAAAGGGTTAAGAGAAACTTGATTTATTGGACCCATTGACTTCAAACTTGCGTACAAAGTCGAGGGACTCTGCTAGTATTAACGTATAGACATCTAATCTTGTATGTGTATATACAGTGGTGCACACAAGGGGATTTCGGGGTTTCAAACCCCCCTTTTTAAAACAAAAATTGCTAGCACAAAATATAGTTTTAAATGGTATTCGGCTCAAAAGTTGTACGCAAAACTGCCCCCTTCCAAAATGAAATCCTGTGTGCGCCACTGTGTATATATATGTATATATATTCGTTCCATAACCCATGAGAGTGGCCATCACACTACCACCAAACTCGTCTTGCTTTTAGTATTTGAAAGATTGTATCATTTCGTGACCAAAACTTATTCTGGCAATTAAATCCATTCAAAATTTGTTTATGATTTTTGTAGATTACATCTCGCAAAAGGCAGCAGGCAAATGTAAAGAAGCCATGAGCTCTATTGAATTGGAAATTATTCCCGTTCCTCATATTTAGTACTTCAATCGACAGCTTTCTACTCCGCCCTTACTAGTCTCGACAACTATTCGCTCGGAATGCAGTCCCAGCTCGTTTAGTCGCTGTCCTCTACTGTCGTTCAGGTAAATAACGCCGTTTCGTTCAAATGAATGAAAATTCCATACGAAATTAAATATGTAAATACGAGAATACGCACACAAATGCACGCTTTGGATTTTAATTAGTGCCCTGCCCGGTACTCTCTCTCTCTCTCTCTTTCACACACACACACGCTTTAAGCCGTTCTGGTATTTATTTGCTAATAAAGTGCGTTTGTGTGTGTGTGTGCATGTATGGAATTGGCATCAACTGCTACAAAATCATTTCATGTTATAATATTATGGCTGACTTGTTATTCTTATTGTTGTTGTTGTTGTTGTCGCTATTATATTATGCCGCAAACTTATACCCAAACGCATTACGCTGAAATTCCTCAACGCCGACACGCACACGCCCCATTTGCCTTTGTATGCGTTTATAATTTGCTGCTAATGTCTTCCGCCGGCACAGGCCGCCCGCTCGCTCCGCAATGCGTCAAACGGTGCGCATCGGTTGGTGGCAGCCGTTGCTCTCGAATTATTTTTCGTACATTGAATTTTGTGGCAGACGTTGAATTTGCCGCATTCCATGGCCGCACAAACAAACACACACACACACGCAAATATGTAAATTTGTATTGTGTAGTATGGAAGTGTGGCGCTGTGTGTGTTTGTGGGCCGAATGAGTTGGCCTGCTTCGAATGTTTGGTGGCGATGTCTGGCTGCCTGGTAATTACTTAAAGATTTCCAAAAACAAATGACTTTATCTCTGCACAGCATAACAAACGAAATTCCACACAAACACACACACACACACACTCATGCACGCACTCACACATTTGCATACATTGCGGCATTGTTAGTGCTGAAATATGTGTGCGCTGCAAAGTGGAGTCGGATTTGTGAACTTGGACGCAGCACAGCTGAAGCAAGTGTCGGCAGAACAATGTATATATGTATGTATGTATGTATGTATGTATATATGTAATTGCAGTTACCTATATGTGCTGCTTGGCTGATTTTCTTTTTCAGTTTTATCGCACAACTAATTAAATATGAATGCCTCTCGTACAGTTGTCGCTGTGATGCTGTGTCTGTGTTTGTGTCTGTGAGCTATGTGTGTCGATGTTCTGTGTCTGTGTTTGTGTCTGTGGTTTCTATGCAAAAATCTGTATTGTGGCTGGGATGAAGTGGTGACTGCGCTGCTCTAACAGATATTTATGGCATCTGTTTGTCTGTCCGTTCATTTGTTTTCTACACTTCGAGCTGAGTATCCTTTTGTCCGTACCGGCATCCGCTTATGTATGTATGTGTGGGTACGTTGGCGTACATTTGCACTTAACATTTTCACTTTTGTGGTTATGTGTGCAAATAAATTAAAGTGAAAATCTGCAAATTGCTGAGGTTTAATGGAAAACCTTTTTTCGCTTCATTTATAAGCTGCACTCACATCATGAAAATTATGCAGAAGCCAAATGAATTTGTTTGATTTTTGATTTTTTGAATAGAGTGAAATGAAAAATTTTAAAATTTTAGAACGAATCAAATCCTCAAAAAATAGTCACATACTCCATTCAACTCATTTTGGGTCGCTTTTTTGTCGATTTTTTAATTAGGTTTT
The DNA here is from genome assembly GCA_964056695.1 of Melieria picta. Lineage (NCBI taxonomy): Eukaryota > Metazoa > Arthropoda > Insecta > Diptera > Ulidiidae > Melieria > Melieria picta. The sequence goes on along the minus strand of OZ057399.1, from coordinate 130,476,515 downwards.
ACAAATTGATTTTGCCAACTATTGATGTTTGAAGTAACTTTGGCCTGTTGTTAACTCTTGGAAATTATTTAATTTTGAAAAAGATACATTTTCATATATTTACGAAGGCATGAAAAAGCTTTTTTCAAATATAACGAAACAAAATTTCAAAAAACTTACAGATATTAAAAGAGATTAAAAAAAATTACACATTTTAAAACTATTAAATTGTTAACCCTCTACTGCCCCATACGGCCTTAAGGCAGGGTCCACAAAAACCTAGAAAAGTTCACATAAATTTTATTTTTTTTAAATGAAATTTTTAGGGCATGTTAAAGATAAATTAAGTTGTCATTTCTTGAATAAAGCACGGCTGTAAGCATCACATGTTTCCCATTATTATCAGTTGAAATTTGAACTTCGTGGAAATTAGTGGAAATAATTATTTAGTGAAAAGTAAAGAAAAGAAAAAAATATTAAAAATACTTTTTGTTACAAGATTCAAACAAGAAAATTATGAGTGAGTACCTTGTAATGTAATTTATTGATTTGAAGTGTTTTATAGTGAAAAGAAAAGGATTTACAGCTACTTTTTCGGCTTGGGAAAGCAGACTGCCTTTAGGCTGCATCAGGCACCAAAGCGAAAAGATTTAATGCATTCTTGTATGTGGTTTCTTTAAAAAAGACTTTGGGACAGAAAATTAAAAACTGACTATGCCAAGTTACCATAAATGACCGTCTATATCAACATTTGGAGGGGTCTCGGCAACAATTTTTTTTTTCGCACGGTGTAATAAATGTAAAGTTGGTGTTATCACTCATTACTTCATAACTTTGTCACTTTTCTTTCGATTCTATTGATGTTAAGCTTAATATTTGCCCAAATAATATATATTTCAGACTAAATTTTAAAACTGGAGGAAATAATTTATTTTATCCATAAAAAAATCATTCGAAAATTTATGATTTATGAAAATGGTCAAAAAATGCACTTTTTTACACCTTCACCGTCTATAACTTACCCAAAATCTCATCTGATTTGAACAATCTATCAGGTGTACAACCTGCAAAGCGGCGGAACCAAAGTTGTACACCTGATATATTGCTGGAAAGGCTAAGGTATTATCTTCTGACCGCCGGGCAGTTTGTGTTAGTCGGATGATTCGTTTACGAGATATGTGCTCAGAACTGAAACAACATGGAAAAAACTAGTTTTTCGAAGATTTTTCGAAACCGCTGGTTAAGAAAATTTTTGGATTTTCAGTTTCGTGTTCAGCGGCCTAAAGTAAGTGTACAAAACACTTTTATTTTAGTGTAATCAATCAACTGTTCATCAGTTACATTTTTTAGCTTATGTGCCCAGTACGGCCTTAAGGCACGCAAATTTATATAGGTTTCACGCCCACACAGAAGAAAATTTTTGTATTTTAAAAATGTTCCCTTCTTATATGATTGTAAAACTACATGGTGAACAATTTTTCGACTTAAAAAAAAATTGGGGCAGTAGTGGGTTAAGGTATCATCGCACGTTAGAAAGGGGAATTTTTAATGATTTACAAAATTATTTATTTTTCAGCTCCTTAATTATCAATCTTTTTTAAAATTTTTTTTTTTTTTTTTAGATTGATAATAAAGAAGCTGAAAAAGAAATAATTCTGTAAATCATTAAAAATTCCCCTTTCTAACGTGCCATGATACCTTAAAGATGAAGTTGCAACAATATGTCGATATCTTTAATAATCGTTATGAACTGACTTCTCCTCCCAGAAGCGGTGATCATGTTCATGGTTTTTTGGCCCCAATATTCTCCAAAGCTGCATTTAAAAGTTTTTATTCATTCAACGTGAACCTACTAAAAGTTCAGCCAAAACGAACAGTAAGTTTAAAATGTCCTTAATTGAGGATATTCAATAAATATTGGCAATTTCTGGTAGCGACAAAGCATGGATTGAATCATTGCATTGGAAGCAAAAAAATATAAATCTTTTGCAATTTATTTGTTGTTAATAAGTGAATAAAAAGTTAAAAAAAACTTATTTCAAAAGACTACACATTAATTTATTTTTGTCATATCAATAAATTCTCATTTAATTAGTGCTGACATCCTTTTCATTGGCATCAAACGCAAAATAAAATTCATATACTTTGCATAACACATGCACACTTATAAGTCATAAACACCGACACACATACAGACACAGAGTTGCAGCCACATGGCGACACAGTCGCTGGGCACAAAGTGCATTCATTAAAGTTTTACAAAACAAGGACATGCAAATGCACTTCATCGTGATTCATTAACACAAGCACAGTTCAAGTGCGCACACACTCGAGCGCGTAGCGCCTACTCGCTCCCAAACACATTCTCACACACACACAAACACTCACACACACAAACACGCTTATGTCGGCGCGAGCAACGCGTTTCGCATTCGTGAAAGTTTCCATATAGCTATGTACAATAAATACATATGTACATATTATATGTATGCATATAGCGAACGTGAGAAGGGCAGACTGCAACACTCGCCGACTGGCTGCCGTTGCAGTTGCATTCAACTGCTGTTGACATTGATTAACATTTTAAGAGCACACGAACGCGCACACATATCGAGAGCGTACGTTCTGTTTACTGGCGGCACACGGCATCGGCAAAAGTATAGTATGCCGCATCTGGCTGGCTGTGTCTGTGTGTGTGTGTGTGCGCTCGCGCATGCCGCAAGCATGACTTAAGTGCCGCACAACATATTGAGTGGCTGTAGCGATGGCAGCTGCGATAGCGCCAAATCCATACACACACACACACGCACACATTCACGCAAATTAACACATACACGCATGCATGCACTTATATATGTGCGTGTATGTGTAGAAGCAGTTTATGCCAACAGCCATCGATTCATCCATCCGGTCGTTCGTTCGTTCGTCTGTCCGTCCATTCATCAATCAATGCCATCCATCCATCGAATGCCAGCAGTGTTGGGTAATTTTATTAAAATTGCAGAAAATTCAACGAAAGTGACCCTTGGCAGTTATTGGCGAAAAGTCGACAAATTGCAATGCTTTGACTTTTCCATTCATGCAAAGAAAAAGTGTTTTTTTCTTAAGCGGTGTTATTGTCATTAATGCGGCTATGCGACTGACGCAACTAGAAAGGTAGACAATAGATTTAAAGAGAAAATCTGGTGCTAGCAAATGATATCAACAGACATCGCATGAAGTATAGGTAGGATAGAGTTTTTTATAGTCACAGTCCAGTACGAAGGTCTCAAGGAGCAAAGGTCATATCAAGGACTCTGAGTATGCCTAATAAGATGCAGATTTCTTTCTAATGGAAAGTTAGAGTAATGAAATTATGATGACACGTGCTCAAGGAGATTTTGGGTTTTGAACATACTTACTTTTCAAGAAAATTCTATATAAATTTTTAAGGATATTAGGGGTTAACAATTTCAAAGGAACTTTTTCATATCCATTTTTTACAAATAGATAAAAAATCAATTTTATTTAAATTCTTGAGCTTTTCCTCTTTCATTTGATATATATATCGCCATATTCTAACGAGGTTAATATTTTTTATATTTTTTACATTTTTTATACGCTTCAAAATTTTGAAGTCCTTTTAAAAGGACAAAGGATGTAGACAAGAAAAACTGAGTACGCAGTAGTACTATGTTTGGTCTCTAGTTTCACGTCCAAAAGGATTTTTTCCGGTTTGAAAAATGCTGTCGCACGGTGTTACCACACGTTCGTCATTGTTCCATGTAGAGTCCGTTATTAGTTTTAGTATCTGAAATAGCTTTCAAAAATTCAATTACTAACAGAGTTTTTGCAGTTAAAATTCATTTCTCCCAACTGTTAGCATTATGCAGCCGATGACTCAATGGAAGCTGGGACGAATTGTTACCTACTAATTTATAATAAAAAAAATTCTTCAAGCATACATTGTACGAGTAATAATAATTTCCAATTATTTGATAATCTGGTGAACTCTACTACAAAAAATAGTAAAAATTTAAGGCAGCTATTGCTTCTGGTTTAGGAACTACACTCACAAAATTTCATTATTCTCGCTTCATTGATTTTGTATCTTTTCATTATTTAAAATACTGACATTCAAATAAATTCGAATTTTTGTACTTGATTAGAATTGCAGCTTCAGCCTTTTTTTTTAATAACTTTCGAATCAATAAAGTTAGAGTAATGAAATTTTGACACGTGATCAAAAAAATTCTATATAAATTTTCAGGGATATAAAGGATTAAAATTTTCAAAGGACCTTTTTTACATCCGTTTTTTGCAACTAGATAAAAAATCAATTTTATGTAAATTCTTGAGCCTTTCCTTTTTCATTTGATATACATATCGCCATATTCTAACGAGGTTAAGTATTTTTTATATTTTTTATATTTTTTATCCCCTTCAAAATTTGAAAACTCTCAAGAAGGACGCTGATACGTAATCAATCAAGTTGATAGCAAGAATCATGTAGACACTCTCTTGTTGATTTTTTTTCCTTTTCGCCAAGACAACAGCCAGATTGACCCATTGTTGGAAATCTGGAGAAATCGACTACAATAAATAGTGAACATTTTAGGCAGCTATCGCTTTTGGTTAAGAAAAAACGCTCAATAGTTCAACGATCTCAATAGAAAATGGCAAACCTCTGAGAAGGTGGGTTGAGAAAGTATATTAAACACCAGACGCAATTTCACTTCCAAAACCGAATATTCCTATTACGAGGTCCTTCATGTTCATGGAGAAGTCCACAAAAGTTTCTTACTAGTTTAACTTTGCTAGACTGGAATAGTCTGCCCTCCCATCACAAAGCCTGCGCTCTGTAAGGATCAGAAAATGCTATGTGATTGTTTTATTATCTCTGTTTTTTCCTCATTTTCACTGCTCTTACAAAAATCACTGACGAGATAAGAAGTGCTCTGTAACATAATAACAAGTCTTTTAAATAAAAACAATAATTTTTAATACCGCATATTAAAAAACATATTTTCCACTTTTGCTTCCTTTCGGAAAAAGGAAAATAAACTACAAAAATGTAATAAGAATTTTCTTCAAACAAAGACTTTTGCCTTAAAACGTCAAATGGTGTTTGCTCGATGCAAATATTGCAATTGCAACTTCAACTACCAGCAACACTTTCCACTTGTCAATTGTGTTCGCGTATTTCACAGCGCGCTTGCTTTGCCTTTATGCTGCTTAACCCATCTGCGCTCGTTAACATAAATCGTCAATATGTTTTGCAAAACTTTTAAGGACCTTCATCTAGGACAATAGTAAGAAATTATGACTTTTAAAATTTTGTTGCAACTTATTTTAATTTTTTTAGAGACCAATATTTTTTAACACTATTTAAATAATTTATAGGAATTTATAAAAGATTAAAGTTATTTTATCAGGGACCGTAAATATTTATTATCGCAATATTTTTAATCAAAAAAATCAAGATGAAGGAAGCATATAGCAGATATATCATGTAGTGCAATAAAGTGATTGTTTTTGAAAGCAGTTGTCGAAAAAGCAATAAACCAATATTTCTCGATTTTTATTTTCCGCTCACCGAATAATAGTTATTTGTTAATTTTTTTTCGATCAGAAAATAAAAATTATTTGTTGAGTTGTTTTTTTTTGGGAAAAATAAAAGCGGTGAGTTTTATTTTTCACTTGCAGAATGAGAATTGAATTTTCAGTATTATTTTTTCTTCACAAAATAAAAATTACGAGGCGAGTTTTTGTTTTTTAATTTCAAAATAAGCCTCATGTGGTAAGTCCAATTGTTCAAATTGTATTTTAAAAATTATTTTCTGAGCACTTCTTCAAGTATTGTTTTTTTTTTAAGTTTTTAAATTTTGTTGCGATTTACTTAATTTTTTTAGAGACCAATATTTTTTAACTCTATTTATATAATTTATAGGAATTTATAAAAGATTAAAATTATTTTATACATCAACAGTTGAAAGTTCAAACTTGCTGTTCGAGAAATCAATCATCGGCCGAAAATGGGTTAAACACTGTCACTGTTCAAGCTTCGTTCTGCGTTCTTCGTGCTGCTTGCTTATTGTTTAACTTTGCAATATTTGTCAGCACAACAACAGCAACAGCGACAGCCAACTTAACTGCAACTGCAATATTGCTGCAACGAAGTCGCAACGTCTTCGTATGAGACATTTTTTGTGCGTTCGCGTACCACTGCTCCACTTTGCGTCAGTCTTGGCGGACGGACGCCACTCCGTCATTGGCACATGTCAAAGCGGCTGTCGCACTCTGCAGGCAAAACTGTCAATGCATGCGAGTGTGTGTGAGTGTGTGTGAGTGACAGTGACAGTTAAACGCTTAAAATCAAATTTGCGTCTACAAGTTGACAAATTCGTTTGCACAAAGCATGCAAAACAAACACAACAACAAAGCACACGCAACAGTCATCAAATTGGAGCAGCAATTGTTGCCGGCTGGTTGAATTGTTTGCTGCTTTGTTTGTTTGTTTGTATTTGTTCTGTCGCGTGTGTGCTTCGGTGTTGCTTTTCGTTTTCTTTTGCGCGCAGTTTGCTACGCACAGCTGCCTGGCAAATTGGCGGCTTACGTCAGCGTCAGTTGGCTTTATTGCATTGACAGCTTTGCAATTGCATGTTGCATGCATATGCACGACAGCTGACAATGGCGCCTGACAGTGGTTTGTCAATTAAGGCCGCAGGCATAAAAACCGAATGCCAAGCGAGCACTTTTGTATTTGTAAAGAAGTGCAGAACGAATTGTGTTGCATTCTAATTGCATTAATATTCGTGACACAAATTGCTGACAAAAACTTGAAAAAATCGCAGCTAACGACAAACTGTCAAACAAGTTTTGCGCTCTCAAATGTTGCTGCCATAAGCGCCTCGAATTTCTTGAGCTGTTGGCCCACGAACATTTTATTCAATTTCACTCGCCACTCCCGCACAACCACATAGACATCGAACTATGTGTGTGTGTGTGTATTCACACATCCATTTATCCCTATTAGCGCCAGCCATTTGTCACTATTGGCTCGTGCACACTCGGCGGCCTGGTTGCTGCCGTTCTGGCTGCCTACTCGCCACCTCTCATCCACTGCTGGCTCTCTTTATCCAACTTTGCACTTCGGCCTGCTTGCTGCCACACTACACGCCCTCCTTTTATCACACCGTGCGACAGCATTTTTCACACCGGGAAAAATCCATATAAGCGTGAAACTAGATACCAAATATAGTACATCTACATCCTTTGTCCTTTTAAAAGAACTTCAAAATTTTGAAGGTGATAAAAAATAAAAAAAAATATAAAAAATACTTAACCTCCTTAGAATATGGCGATATGTAAATCGAATGAAAGAGGAAAGGCTCAATAATTGAAATAAAATAGATTTTTTATCTATTTGTAAAAAAAGGATATGAAAAAGGTCCTTTGAAAATGATAATCCTTTATATCCTTGAAAATTTATATAGAATTTTCTTGAAAAGTAACTATGTTAAAACCCCAAAATCTCCTTGATCGAGTGTCAAAATTTCATTACTCTAATTTTATTGGTTCGAAAGTTATTAAAAAAAAGGCGAAAGCTGCAATTCTAATGAAGTACAAAAATTCGAATTTATTTGCGTGTCAGTATTTTAAATAATAAAAAGATACAAAATCAATGAAGCGAGAATAATGAAATTTTGACACGTGATCAAGGAGATTTTGGGTTTTAACATACTTACATTTCAAGAAATTTCTATATAAATTTTCGAAGATATAAAGGATTAAAATTTTCAAAGGACCTTCTTCAATCCTTTTTTTACAAATAGATAAAAAATCAATTTTATTTAAATTCTTGAGCTTTTCCTCTTTCATTTGATATACATATCGCCAAATTCTAACGAGGTTAAGTATTTTTTATATTTTGTTATTTTTTATCACCTTCAAAATTTTGAAGTCCTTTTAAAAGGACAAAGGATGTAGAAATTAAAAACTGAGTACGCAGTATTACTATATTTGATCTCTAGTTTTACGCCCATATGGATTTTTTCCGGTGTGAAAAAATTGTTTAATTTTTGTCGCATGGTGTTATCCTTTTATCCTCCTTTTATCCTCGTTTCCTCGCCTCGTCGCCTGGCATTCATTTGATTTTCTTTGCACGCTTTACAAATTGAAATCATTCTTATCCGCGCTAATGCCCATTGTTGTTGTGTTTGCCTGCCGCTTGCCGCACTCGAGGCCTAATGCCACGGTTCAGGCTGCTTAACTGGATATCCATATAAACAATCCATAAATAAGGTTTAATGTCAAATGCGAAGCCGACCGAAGGGGGAATGCCGCGTCGCAGCGCTGCGATAAAAGTTTTCGCCTTCACTTTTCCCTGTCAATAGTTGGTTGCACACATTCACATGCAGACGTACATTCGAATTTATTCGTTTGAATATTTGATTGTGAAATGCCAAATAAGGTTTATGAAATATTAAAAACAAATATTGGAAATTTGTAGGTTAGGTACAAAACAATAAAAGCGAAAATTCTTTAGTCACTGTTCAGATTACTGAGATTTGTGAAAGCAAAAACAAAACGATTTGGTGAAGAATGAAGCGACTTTTAGTCTTCTGAAGAATACTTTTCTCAGTAGACCAAACGAAAAGAACTTATACCAACTTATCCAAATCGAGTGTATTTACTTGGGTTTTGCACATAATGGAAAAAATCAGTTTACATCACACTACGGTTATCCTTTTTAACAGCTGAGTTGAGTTGCCACTGTGGCTCAGCAGTTCCATCTCCGAGCTATTTCACTGACTGAAAACCACGACTCGTTGCACTTCCACCGAGGCTTCACTGCATTACCTCATCTTGTCATACATAGACAGCATAGCTAATGTTCGGTTGGATGGTTGGTTGGTTGTTGTTGCTGTTTTTGTAGTACTTGGCATACTCGCACTTGGCACTCGCAGTGGCTGCCACTGGTTGATGATGGCTTGTAAATGTCAACTTGGAACAACAAATGAGGCAAAGTAAATGCTGTCAGTACGCACACCAACACACTCACTGTAATATGTGTAGACAATGCAATATGTGTACGTGTGTGTGTGTATTAGTACTTATTTTACCAACTTTAAGTGTTTTGCTCCATGTGAGTTAACATTATTTTGCGTTTATTGTGTTGTTGTTGGCGTCAGTGTCAGCTCAGCTTTACATTGAATAACTGCTTACTGCTTTTTCTTATCAAACTTCACACATACACACACACACTCTCTCACACACACATGCATACAAAAGCGTCGCTGTGTCGTCTGTCTTTTACGCAGCCAGCCGGGCCAACGTGCGCGCTATTACTGCCAATTTCCAGCACTATTGTTGTTATTGTTGTTGTTGTTATTGCTAAATCTAACTGTTGTTGTTGCTGACGTTGTTGTTTTCTTTCTCTTGTCATTGTTGCTGATGATGTTGTAGATGATGCTGCAAAAGTTGCGCTCAAAAAGCGAACATAAACTCGAAGCTCTTTTGCACTGTTTTTGTTTTTGATGTTGTTATTATTGTTTTTGTTGTCGCTGCTATTGTGTCACCCTTTTGATTTGCTGTCATAACGTGTTATATAGTACAACAATAATGTCGTTTTAATAACGTAGCAAAGTAGCGTCACTCACTTGGCGGCGCCGAGTGGCGTCAGAAGTTTGCAAGTCTTGTTTTTATGTATGTGGCTGTGTGTATGTGTATGAGTGTGCGTGTGAGTGTGAAACAAAATTTCCTTAAATGTTTATTTAAGTAAATTTGCTGATTTTTATTTATTTTTTCCATATTATTTTTGTAATATTTGAGGTACTTTGGAAACCTGAAATAACAACTTTGAGACAAGTTCCAATTTGATATTTAAATTCGATACCAAGTCTTAAAGTAAGATTTAATAAAAACGTTAGCCAACTCAAAATGATTTTACTTTGTCTCTTGTGGCAATCAATTTTTCGTTCGAAATGTCAATTTCCATGTACTTTTGACACAGCGTGTATTTAGTGTCATTCGTTTGCCGCTCTAATGACTGCTTGTTCCGCCAGCGAGCCGGATCGCTCGTGCGTCGCCAAGCGCCTCAATTTATATTCATGAGATGTGTAAGTGTGTGTGTCGCTGCTTATCTCTGGCGCGCTGTCATTGCGTCGTGCCAAAACCACTGATAGCCTTGAGAATTGAGCTCTCGACGCTCCACATTGTTACATAATTACGTATACGTGTTGTATTTTCACATGTCTAAATATTTTGCCATTATTTTGTGTCTACTCAATTTACTTGCAGCGCAAAAACCATCATTTTTTCTACATCAACACAAGAAGATTATTTTTAAGCTTTAAGTGTGTACAATAAATCGCTTTCTATAGGCCAACATTTAATGCTTGATTAATACATACAGACGTACACTTTTAATAGCACAAAAATGCACTAATCAAATTTTGTGCTTTGTTAGCTAAATTTGAGCCCCAAAAGCTGTGCAGCTCACATGCAAATAAATAGCAAAACTGCGGTTAATCCACACCCGATGTTTCGCCTAAGCTGCCCAACTGTTGCCACTTATGGTGCGCTGGCTTCGCTGCTAGCGGAAGCAGCTGGCTGTGTGCCGCCTCGCCTCCATCACCGCCGCAACAAGCAAACGTGGGTGCTGTTTGTTTGCCGAATTCGGCAGCCGGCTGTTCGTTTTGCGCAATAATTGCATTTTAAGCCGCTTTACGTGAGCCGGCGCGTTGATCGCCAGTTAGCGGCCACTGCCCAAGTATGGCGGCCGCGCATTTGCCTCCTGGCGCTCATCAACCACCTCATGCACTGCTAATGCCGAGCTGCTCCGTGCGAAAGCGAGAGCTGACCATACGCGGGATTTTGCACCGCTCTCGCTGAAGAAAATTAGCAAGATATTCATTCATTTTCCAAAAGATGGCTTCAGTAATCTGTAACAGTACAATCGGATTCAGCTAAATGGCGTTGAAAAGATAAGATTTCATATTAGAAAACCTTCTCAGACAATTTTGCAATTGCTTGACTCGGTTTTGTTTGAGCGCGCATCAAAGATAGACACCAGCAAAGAGTAAATATGCGCGCTGGCTTCTCAGTCCAGAGGCCCTAGGTTCGATTCCTGGTTTGGGCTGCTAAAACACTCATCTACTTTCATCACTATCCATATGAAGCAGATGAAAATTACAAGAATCGCACAAATGCGCTCTTGGCAAGCAATGACAAAGCATTCAAGTTTGAAAGAAAAATTGCCAAAACCGCCATTAGGATTCGGCGTTAAACTGTAAGTTCCCCCGCATCCTTTCCCCATCCGTTTGAAATGTGTGTTGTACACATGTTGAAAAGAAAAACACTGTTATATGCAAATTTCAAACGGGTGAAATTTATGGTATCACAAAGGACCCATAGCAATATTTTTAATCAAAAAAATCAAGATGAAAGAAGCATTGCAGATATATCATGTAAAGTATCAGAATGTATCAGAAAGAAAAGTATCAGAGCGAAAAGTATTACTCAGAAAATAATTTTTTGAATACAATTTGAAAAAATGAACTTACCACATGAGGATTATTTTGAAATAAAAAAACTCGCCCCGTAATTTTTATTTTGTGAAGAAAAAAAATTTAAAAATAAATTCTCATTCTGCAAGTTAAAAATGAAACTCACCGCATAATTTTTATTTTTCCCCCAAAAAATATTTAAAACTCAAAAAATAATTTTTATTTCTGATCAAAAAGAAAAAATCAACAAATAATTGTTATTCGGTGAGCGCAAAGTAAGCGCATATTTTTTTGGGGTCCCTGATTTAAATTCAATTTTTTCATACAAATCGATCGATATTCAAAATTATAATGAACCTTTGTTAATATTTATATGAATGTAACTTAAAGACAATATTTTTCTGAAATTTGACGACCATTTCAAATATTTTGTTCTTCTAAATATTTTTGTTTGTTTCGCTCGCAATTTTTGCCGCCCTGAGTATTTGCCTCATAAGCTTCGTGCTTTGGCCGCCACTGGGCCTAAGTGTGTCTCATACAGAGGCAGCCACTACAATCTACCTACAGTTTTTTTTTGTTTTCATAAAGGCAACAAATGTGAATAGTGTTATGGTTTTGTTGCTGTAACAGCCAATCATGCTTAATTTTGGTTTTCGCAATTCATTTTTGGCAATTTGATGGCTCTGGAGGGTCAACAGTCGAAAAGCAAAAAACTTCACAGACTAACTTTACAGCAGCGCATTGCTGCTGAACCGAAACAATAATGGACCCATTTCTGAAGCGGATGGTGATTGGTCATTAAAAGTGATTCATTTATAATAACGTCAAGCAAAAAAGGTCAAAGTGCAATCGCGTTAAGCAGACGGAAACGGTGGTCAATCTAGGATTGATTGATCTAGGATTAAAAAGGTTTCGCTGTGTGTATGGTAGGACTGGCAGAGAATCATCTGTTGTGATTCTACTGTAGCTACTATACCCACTATTCCTAATTTACCTAATATACTATCATCTACTATTATCTATATACTATATATAAATACTACTACTATGACACAGAAGTCGCCAGCTTTGGCCAATAGGAGAAGAATTGTTTTCTTCCGGGAGCTTAGTTGCGATATCTTTATTTATATATTTTATTTTATTTTATTTTATTTTATTTATTTTATTTTATTTTATTTTATTTTATTTTATTTTATTTTATTTTATTTTATTTTATTTTATATTATTTTATTTTATTTTATTTTATTTTATTTTATTTTATTTTATTTTATTTTATTTTATTTTATTTTATTTTATTTATTTGATTTGATTTGATTTGATTTGATTATATTTTATTTTATTTTATTTTATTTTATTTTATTTTATTTTATTTTATTTTATTTTATTTTATTTTATTTTATTTTATTTTATTTTATTTTATTTTATTTTATTTTATTTTATTTTATTTTATATTATTTTATTTAATTTAATTTTATTTTATTTTATTTATTTGATTTGATTTGACTATATTTTATTTTATTTTATTTTATTTTATTTTATTTTATTTTGTTTTATTTTATTTTATTTTATTTTATTTTATTTTATTTTATTTTATTTTATTTTATTTTATTTTATTTTATTTTATTTTATTTTATTTTATTTTATTTTATATATCCGCCTTATAGTCCGGACCAAATGATCGCAATCGACTCGTGTAAATGGCGAATGATTTTGATGGTAAAAAATTTGCCTCAAGCATAGCTGTCTACTGTCGGAATTGACTGTGGCAGTTTCTTCTCAATAGAGATGAGGATTTTTATGAGAGAAGCAGAGGTGGAATTACCTTTAAAATGGCAACAAGTTATCAGACAAAACGTTGCATGTTTGACGTAAATCGGATCATTCCAGCTATGCTAAATGAAGCTTTCAAATTTAAGCAAAGATAATTAATTTTTTTGATGGTCACTCTATGCATTTCCAAATTTTCATATACAATTTGTATAGTACGTATGTATGTATCTAACATACCAGCATGTGTATATATGTGTGTATTGATGCATATACACATACAAGGTGTGTGTGTGTGAGTGCATCCCACATCGCTTCTGTTAATGTTTGTTTGCAATTTTCGCATAATCCATTTTGCTAAGCATGAGCGCAATTATTGTTCATACAACGAGGCAGTCGCTGGTTTCGGTAGTCGGTCATTGTTGTTGTTGTTTTTGTTTTTATTGTTATTGTTTTGATTATTTCATGCTCATGGCCGCACGTTACCTGATGCATTTATTTTCTATTGTTTTTATATCGGTACACAGTGTTGTTTTTGTTCAAATATTTTTGTTGTTGTTGTTATTATTGTTTACATAAGGATAAACCCGATTAGGTTGCATGCATTTTGGGGGGAAATATAAATAAAGCTGAGCGGACAATGTAAAAAAATAAATAGAATAAAAATTCAATAAAATTAATATTTTGCTTATTTGTAATAAAATTGTTGAATTGTTTTTATTTTTTTAGAGTTTTGTGAAATTTAAAGTTGAATTTCTGTGTTGGTGTCTGTGTCCTGGGTTCGATTTCTAACTGAATTGTTTCGAACTTTTCGCAATTTTTTCTTAATTCTAATAGTTTCCCATCCCTATAAATAAAGGTAAGCGAACGATTTAAAAAAATAAAATAAAAATTCAATAAAATTAATATTTTGCTTATTTGTAATGAAATTGTTGAATTGTTTTTATTTATTTTTAAGTTTTGTGAAATTTAAAGTTGAATTTCTGTGTCGTTGAAATGCATTGGGCTTCTCAGGGCTAAGCGGACGATTAAAAAAAAAAATAAAATAAAAATTCAATAAAATTAATATTCTGCTTATTTGTAAGGAATTGTTGTTGTTGTTGAATTGTTTTTATTTTTTTAGAGTTTTGTGAAATTTCAAGTCGAATTTCTGTGTCGTTAAATTATTTCTTAATTCTAATTGTTTTCCATCCTTTCAGCATTATGGTGTCAAATCGTTCACCTTTTTATTCTTTCCGCTCCAATCAGTTTTCAGTTTCAATTAGTCGCAACAGGTTTTCATATCCAGTAGCCGCTCTACACAACCCAGCAATAAAATTTCACATATGGAGGCATCTTTCCTTAGAAACAACAGATGACAAGCCCATCATTTGAAACTGCTAGCATTAGGCCAATCATTCGTCTTGGTGGAACTTTAGTCGATTAACTTAACCAACACAAAGCATTAACCATATTGGGGCTTGTTGCTTTCAAGCAAAGTAAATGAGCTGAAACAAGGTTAATTTCAGTAATTTTAAATATTTTCTATATTTCCTCTAAGCATTTTAAATATTTTTCAAACTAAATCAAACCTTGTTGTACCCTTTTATAATTTCTAATCAATCATTTTAATTAATATCTTTATTATAAATTACTAGCAATTCTGTAAATATTTTCTTCCATTCATCTCAATTGCTTACTTATTAAATAATAGTTTATTAGTTTATTAAATAATAGTAATTTAATTCAATATCTGTAATTGTTTTGCACACATTTAATGCTTCGAAATTTTCCACACTTAATCGAGTATGAAATTTCCCTCAAACGCTCTCACTCTTCATGCCGTCTTCCATTCGTTTCTGCAACATGGCAAAGTTGCTGCCTCAATTGCCGGCAACGCAATGCTCGAGTATGAGCAGCCGTCAATGAACTTCGAGCTGGCAACGGCAGACGGTTCAATCAGGCTAATTACCGACAGCGCCACTTGTTGAAATCCTGCCGAAATCGAACTTCGTCGATGTGCACGTTACACACACACACACACACACACATATAAACAATTTTCAGACAACAATTTGCGCCGCTCATTTAACAAGTTGATTAGCAGTGAAAAAACGCCCACAGGCGTTGGCTGTAAATTGGGCAATTTCCTTCAAACGGCGCAGCCAAAGCACCGCAAGTCCTTGTTGCACGCAACAGGCGCATAGATTTGCTTAGCAAACCAAGCAACACTGTGCAAAGCGACGCTGGCCACTTGAGCGTCCCGATGATGTCGAGCGTATTGGGGAATTGCTGAAATCGAGTGTACTGTGCTTGCCATATAAATAAAATTCGATTCCAAGCAATGAGATTGGACATTGGTGGTCACTGGGCAGGTGCCGCCAGTTGGTGGGTTGCTATGTCGCACATGGTGTGTCGAGCACGGAAACCAAATGGCCGGACATGTTGCTGAGATTTGACGTTTACATGTGAGCCGAAATGCTTATGGCCATGTTTACACCTTCTCCAGTGAGCCAAAACACACTCACAGGCAGACAGACAACCGATGGGGCAATGATATACGAAAGCGGCAGGCGGGTCGGCTGTCAAGTCAGGAGCGACAATTAAATTGAAATTTGAATTTGAAAAGGGCTAATGGTCCTTTGGGGTGCAGCCGGCGCAAAGAGTCGACCGGAAATGAATCGCTTTCAGGCGAATTCATTGTGCGAAGCGAAGCATCGGTAAGCGACTTAATTGAAGTAGAAATTATTTAATAATCGAAATTGTAGCAAATCTAAAAGCAGCTTGTAATGAATTTATGTGTTGCGAGTTGTTTGACATTTGAAATTAAATACGTACGCAGTGAATTAAAATGTAATGAATCGATTTACTTGCAGCATCATTAAATCAAAACCAATTAATCAATTGAGGCTTGGGAATCAATTAGGTTTGGTAGGAAAGTAAATAACACAATTCTATAAGCCACTAATATGCAAAGATTCTATGGCCTCAGGATTTTTGAATGATATTTTGGATTTGTCTATTTCACTGATGGAAATTTATGGAAACATGCAACTTTTTGCAACTATAATTTATTTGTCTTT
Source organism: Melieria picta (assembly GCA_964056695.1). Classification (NCBI taxonomy): domain Eukaryota; kingdom Metazoa; phylum Arthropoda; class Insecta; order Diptera; family Ulidiidae; genus Melieria; species Melieria picta. Next base: position 130,460,218 of record OZ057399.1, on the reverse strand, counting down.
GGAATAATTCAAAGTCTTTCACTCAAGTTGAAGTAGAAGAAATATTTGACTTTAAATTTGTTTAAAAAGTGTATTTAATTATAACTGCCAATATTAGCGCAGTGGCTGAATACTCTACAAAACAGGCTTTGGTAAAGGAAATTGAAAAAGTTGTTATCGAGTAAAGTTGCTCAGAACTTGGAGTTTCTCTATTCTCCAATAAAAAATACTGCGGTGAAAGTGTGAACCAAGTTATTCCAAATGAAACTTTCATTCATTGCTTCACTGCTTCAAGCACTATTTTGTTTATATTCCAAGCCGCAATGGCACAAAAATGCCATCAGGCGCCCCCAAGTATGCTACGTGATTCTATCATAGTTTGTCCAGCATTTTTGCCGTTGCCAGCATTCGAATCGATTGGCCAGCCAGTTTAAATCGCCAACACATGCAGCATTTGAATTACTTTACCAATAACTGAAACGCTCATAATTCCTAAGCACACACAAAGACACAAACAAGCACGCACGCTCGTGTGAAAATGGAGTCCATGGGCGAAGACATAAATTCACCGGGTATCTGCTTGTGCCACCAAGTGTGGGTAATTAGAATGTTTGTGATATGTTTACATAAGTAACTTAGCTGCTTATCTGCATGTCCATCTGGCTGCCACACGTTCACTGGTGCCAACATAAACAACAGCAACACATACAAACACATAAACACGCCTGTGCGATGAGGAATTGTCTGAGCATTGGCGATTTAAATTTCAAAACGTTTCACAAATTTGCAAATTTCCGAAATTCGTCTGTCGTACCTTGCATATAGTTATGTGTGTCTCTATACATATATATGTGTATGTAAATGCGTTTCCACATGTGCGAATTTATGGCCGTAAAGCTGTGCGTGTGTGTACGTGTGGCTGCTCGATTCTCATTTGCAAAATTATTCGTGCGCTCCCTGCACCGGAAGTGTTTGTTTGCCTGTTTGTTTGTTTGTTTGTCGTGCGCCAGGTTAGAGCTTAAGATGCCCCGCCGCTCGGGTTTTATGGATCGGCAGGTGCCGTTCGCTGCCCATACGATTCACCTTAATGAGGCGCACAAACAACAAATGCGCAAAGTGAATTTTCGTGTTGAATACCGGAATGGAACAACAACAACAACAACGAAAACAGTAACAGCCACGTTGTCAGCGTTAGCGATACACGCTGCTTGTGTAGTTTGTTGTTGGCATGAGGGCGTCTGATATGCTGGCAGTTGCTGCCGCTGACTGCGAACTGCAAGCTGCAGCTGCATTGAAATGCTGCTGCATGCATTTTGCTGCAATAATGGCCAACAGCAGCAGCAACAACAACAACAACAGGAACAGTCACAGCAACAACTGTCAGCAGGTGCATATGGCAAATGTGCGCCGCGCTGCGTCCAACTGTTCGTTCGTACATTTGTAAATATGTCTGTCTGTGTGCCGTTCGTCTGCGGGCTCAAGTGACAGCTGAACGCACGGGCAGCTGCGTCTTTTGCATATGTATGTATGTATGTATGTATTCATGCTCGTGTCCAGCAGATGCAGATTTGTTGATTGGCGGCCGCATGTGTGTACATGCGTTGTTGTTGTTGTTGTTGTGCCGTGTAGCCAGCGCCACGCTTGCGGGTGTGATGCTTTGATTTCATTACATTAGTGTCCGACCGAATATTCAGTTTCGGTTTCGGCCCAAATAAGTGTTTCGGTTTCGGTTTCTGTTTCGGCCAAAAAATGACCGCACGGCCGAAACCGAAATTTCTGGAATATTTTTTACATTTTATTGTGTAGCAGATATATGTCTAAAGGAAGAGTAATTTAGATGCCACCAATGTAAATAAACCGATTTTTTTAAATATAATATTAAATTATTTAATTTTGAATATTAGCGAAAGGGTAAATTTTTTTTTATGTTTTTGAAAAATGAATAAATTGTTTTTATTAATAAGTATTTATTTATTTATTTAAGGTTTGTTTATTTGTTCTTTATTGACTTAAAGTAAAATTTGTTTGTTGAAAAAAATGCTTGATATGGTGATTTTTATTTCAACTAGAAAGGTTCGGTTTCGTGTTCAGTTTCGGCCGAATATTAAAAAAAAACCGAAATTCGGTTTCGGCCCAAAAAAGTTGTTTCGGTCGGACACTACTTTACATACATACCTAACACATGCAGCAATCCAGCAATCTGAACACGTGGCCGAAGCAAAGTGAGCTTAAAGGAGAGGAAACGAGTCGAATGAGAGAAGTGTCAGTTGAACTTGGAATGTGGCAGAGAAAAGATTTATTTGGTGTCGGTTTTATAATACACGAACCACAATTTTGTGCTTTGCAGTCCAAAGGACTAATCACCAAGCCACAATATTCAGCTGCAAGTACTTCTGTACAAGTTAGAGTTAACTCCACTTATTTCTTAGCAACGTTGCTCCGCATCCTCACTGGATTCTTGGTCACTATTCACTCGAGTTCATTCATCTCAAGAAAATGGGGATTTTCTCTTTGAATATTTTTAGATTTGCAGCAAATACAATCACACATGTTCTCTATGATTTTCCTGCACTCATTAGAAAAAGATTTCCCTAGTTGGGAATGGCAAATTTAGCCCCCTAGAAGATCTGCATTCTGGACTCTCAGAGAGCGCTACAACCAATAAAAAGTCTCAACCTAGAGAGAGTTAAAACAAGGATTGCACACAGGATCAACACTGGTCTTAGTGCTTAATAATCTTCAACAATGATGATTGAAAAGTTAATATGAAGTAGTTTATTTTCGTCCAGATTTGGTCAATATTTGGTATGAGTTTTGTTTCAGAAAACTCGGTAAAAAAAAAACAAAAAAAGAGCATATGAACATAATTTACTTACTTACTTAACACTAGAATGCCCGACAATCTGACCCACCTAAAATCCCATATGTAGTCATTTTGACTACAATATTGTTTACTGAATTTTATTTATTTGATTGGTTTTTAAGTAGAAAATATGAATAAATGCACATGAGATTAAATTAAAATAAGTATTTCATTTTTTTTATGGTTTACAAAGTATATTCATTTAAATATAATTCGTACTTTACACATAAATGGGTTAAAATGGAATGAAATTTGGAATTGGGAATTTTTGAATGAATTTTGTGAGTGAATTTTGGATTGAAAAACTTGGGTATTATCACAGCCTACTATGATTTTTTTTAAATGTTTGGGATTATTTTATTATTTTCATATTTCGCAATTAAAGATGCATATTTGTCTATTTATCAGTAAGATTTGTTGAAAATTTTATATAGGTAGTCAAAATGATTCATTTTGGGCATTTAAGGTGAATGTTGCAAAATTTGGGTAAACAAATTTTTTACAATATTTTAAATTTATTTATTCCATTTAGCTTTAAAAATTAGTAAAAGTCAAGTAAGATATTTTGTTAGAAAGCGATGCAATAAAAGTTATTTACAATAAAAGACCTCAATGTAGTCAATACACCGTGCGACAGCATTTTTCACACCGGAAAAAATCTATATGGCCGTGAAACTAGAGACCAAATATAGTAATACTGCGTACTCAGTTTTTTATTTCTACATCCTTTGTCCTTTTAAAAAGGACTTTTATCTATTTGTAAAAATAGAATATGAAAAATGTCCTTTGAGGATTTTAATTCTTTATATCCTTGAAAATTTATATAGAATTTTCTTGAAAAGTAAGTATGTTGTATGTATGACCCAAAATCTCCTTGATCATGCTTCGTTTATTTCATAGTTACTAAAATGGGTAAAAATTGGGTAAATAAAAAAATTAGAATTTTTGTACTTCATTAGAATTGCAGCTTCCGCCTTGTTTTTAATAACTTTCGAACCAATAAAGTTAGAGTAATGAAATTTTGACATGTGATCAAGGAGATTTTGGGTTTTAACATACTTACTTTTCAAGAAAATTCTATATAAATTTTCAAGGATATAAAGGATTATAATTTTCAAAAGACCTTTTTAATATCCTTTTTTTACAAATAGATAAAAAATAATTTTTATTTAAATTCTTGAGCCTTTCCTCTTTCATTTGATATACATATCGCCATATTTTAACGAGGTTGAGTATTTTTTTTATTTTTTTTATTTTTTATCCCCTTCAAAATTTTGTAGTCCTTTTAAAAGGACAAAGGATATAGAAATAAAAAACTGAGTACGCAGTATTACTATATTTGATCTCTAGTTTCACGCACATATGGATTTTTTCCGGTGTGAAAATTTGTTTTAATTTTTGTCGCACGGTGATAGGACTGCATTGGGCATTCTAGTGTTAAGTGGCCATAACAACCCGCTACCAGTTCCTGCTTGGCTGCCAAAAAAATTCTGTCCAGACGTTTCTGCTTTGCACGCGCCTTCTTCAGTTCAACACACCGAGAGAGGATAGGGTGTCCTCAACTTGGTCCTTCCACCGTAGACACTATCTTCTTCTTCGCCGTTTACCTTCCACTACTTCATTCAGCACCTTTTTCCAAGCCATGCCAATTCATGACATGAATATTACTGATATCACATCCGTTCACATTTTATCATCAACGTAGCTAGAAATTCCTTAAGTGATTCTCTACGAATTTCAACCTCGTACCTCAAACTGCATTCGGAGCGAATGATCCATCAGTTGTTGTTGATTTATTTTTCAAACAAATATCTCAAGTGTTTCTTTACTTTAATTGAGTTATTCGTAGTCTAAAAACTATGGTGTGATTATTGTTTACTCTCTAAACAGCCAGCGATGAAATTTGCTTTGCAAAATTGAAGACAAAAATTCTTAAACCCGCACACACACAAAGAAGTGCAAAACGTTTCGTCCATCGACTATGGAGTCGGACGCAGCCTTGGACACCAGCGCAAACTAATCAAAATTTATCTCAGCGACAGCAAATAGACTTTTTTCCACTTATCAGACAAACCCATTTCCTGGCTGGTTGGCCTTTATTGTCGTCCTTGGCGCTGTTCGTAGTCCGCTTTAACGGCACTTTCTGCCCACCCGCATTGCCACGCGCTCCGCCTTCATGGCAACTTTCCTTTTTCTCTTCTTTGATTGTTGTTGTTGCCATTGTGTTGTTATCCTTTTCGATGGCAAATATTATTTTCTTTAATCCAATAAATGCGCACACAACACAGCAACACTTTCTTCTTTATCTTTATTTTTATTTTGTTATTGTTGTTGGCATTGTTGTTGTTTTTTATATGATGTTTACAGTTTAAAGCATTTGCGGGATTACATTGTTAAATAGTAGTCAGCGCAATAACACCGACCAACAACTCAATAACAAGGCCCAGCTTAGCAGTCAAATGCGTTTTGCGTCGCTCCGACGCTCTGCCATTTTGCGTGGCGAACACAAAATCGAAATCAAAGACACTCGCCGCAGAGCAGAGCAACCAACCATGGAGATGGGATCTACTTGGCTGCCAAGACGACCAACGCACACACACACACACACGCACACGAGTGTCTGGCTGCCGGTGCGTGCGGTGTCATGGTGCTTGTGTGTGTGTGCGTGTGTGCGTCCTTTATTGTCCGTCCGGTGGTTACGGCTTGCGGTCGACAGTGCCGATAAGATGTGTGGAATTTTATTTATGTGTCTGTAAGCGGCGCCACTGTTGCGTCCGCAACGGCTGTGATTCTGAATAAAAATCTGCTCTACAGCAACAACAACAAACCATAACAACAACACTGCACTGGCCAACATGAAAAGGCACACAGCGACTGCGGCAGACCCGAGCTTACCTATGCTACGTGTCGCTGTGTATGTGTTTGTGTTTGTCTGTCTGTATGTGAGTGTATGCAAATTTGTGGTGTTGGTGTGTGTGTGTGCATAAATCTTGCTTGTACACAATTTGGAATTCCGATTTTAAAGCAGATTGGTAAACAATTTACACAAAAGGCAGACACACTCACACACACACGCAAAGCCAACTGCAAACAGCCAAACACAAACACAATCACAATCACACAATAACAGTTACGACTGGCCGTTACAGTGTTGTTGTGTGTTATTTGTGTGCGTAATTGTGCTTGTTGTGCCGTGTGCGTGTGTGCGTGTTTTTAAGGCATTTCCATGTTTCCGTGCGTTTCCGTGTGTGTGCGTGTGTGTGTGTGTGTGTTTGTCTGATTGAGATTTACCATAATTGCGAAACCCTTTAGATAATTGGACCCCAGAGTACCAGACATTGTCGTGCTGACTTCATGGCTTTCCTTGCGCTCTCTTCGCTCTCTTCTTGCAGCAGTGGGCTGAAGTGCGATTTCTGTGCTTTTTTCTTTTGCTGGCGAAATTGTCACGAAACTGTGCGGTCTCGCACGATTACAGCGGCACATAGTCACACTGCTTCTCTGTGTATGTGTGGTTTAGTCAAGTAGGCAAGTCAAATGACTGGCAGCAGAAATGCGGTCGCTCGTGTGTGTGTGTGTGTGCTGTCGGTTGATGCATCCGAACGCTTTGACGCTTATCACAAGTGCGGCTTTTATGATCAGTGCTAGCTTGCTGTCTTGTTCTCACATATATTTTTGCCAATTTTTCTGGTGTCCCATTGTTTCGAAACATCTGAACCTAACCCTTTCGTTATTTTGCTGCAATATGGCAGCATACAACTATGTGGACATCTGAGCCCTCAAAATATTTGTTGGTTGTTGAATAGATTGAAATCTTGAAAAAAATTAAATTATAAAAAAAACAAAAATTTGTTAATAATTTTCCTCATGTAAATGACTCAATAGTAAATCACTTATGCGTTCAAAAATTATTCAAAACAAATTTTTAATATTTTTTTATATAAAATAAATGAAGACAAAATTGATTTTTATTTCTGCATAAAATTTTGTTATTATGGTTTTCTTATTATTTTTTTTTATTTTTGATTTAATTTTACATTGTTTTCGCAACAATTTTCAACACAAAAACTGCACTTTCGAATTGTTCTAGCCGATGTTCTTGAAATCTAGAAATCTTGAAAAATTCGATTTTTTATTTACTTTTAATTTAAATCTGAGAAGTAAACATATTTTTTTAGTGTTGTCTCTTCATAAACAAAACAAAAAAGAAGGAAAAGAGAAGAGGAATTTAATTTTTATTTCTCCAACAAAAACATTTTTTTGATAATTTTCCTTATGTAAATGACTAATTTAATAATAATAATTTACTCACAGTAAATTACTTATGCTTTCAAAAATTATTCAACACAATTTTTAATATTTTTCGTAAAATGAATGAAGACAAACTTGATTTTACTTCTGCATACAATTTTGTTACTATTTTGTTTTTTTTATAAGAATTATTTTTGATTTAATTTTACACTATTTTCGAAACAATTTTCAACACACAAACTGCACTTTCGAATTGTTCTAGCCGATGTTCTTGAAATCTATACATTTTGAAAAAATTCAATTTTTTATTAAATTTTAATTTGAATCTGAGAAGTAAACATATTTTTTAATGTTGTTTCTTCATAAACAAAACAGAAAAAGAAGGAAAAGGGAAGAGGAATTTAATTTTAAATTTTTCCTTCAACAAACAAAAATTTGTTAATAATTTTCTTAATGTTCACACAAACTGCATTTTCGAATTGTTCTAGCCGATGTTCTTGAAATCTAGAAATCTTGAAAAATTTAATTTTTTATTTACTTTTAATTTAAATCTGAGAAGTAAACATTATTTTTTAGTTTGTCTCTTCATAAACAAAACAGAAAAAGAAGGAAAAGAGAAGAGGAATTAACTTTTTAAGTTTTTCTTTAACAAACCAAAATTTGTTAAATCCCTTATGCATTCAAAAATTATTCCAAAAAATTTTTAATATTTTTTGTAAAATAAATGAAGATAAACTTGTTTTTACTTCTGCATAAAATTTTGTTATTATTTTTTTTAATCATTTTTGATTTAATTTTACATTATTTTCGAAACAATTTTCAACACACAAACTGCACATTCGAATTGTTCTAGCCGATGTTCTTAAAATTTTGAAAGATTTTTTATTTATTTTATTTTTTATTTAATTTTAATTTAAATCTGAGAAGTAAAAATATTTTGTAATGTTGTTTCTTCATAACCAAAACAGAAAAAGGAGAAAAAGAGAAGAGGAATTTAATTTTAAATTTTTTCTCCAACAAACAAAATAATTAATAATAATTTTCCTTATGTAAATGACTTATGAGTAAATCACTTATGCGTTTAAAAGTTGTTCAAAAAAATTTTGAATATTTTTTATAAAATAAATAAAGACAAACTTGATTTTTACTTCTGCATAAATTTTTTTTATTATTTTGTTTATTTTTAATAATTTCTGATTTAATGTTACATTATTTTCGAAACAATTTTCAACACAAAAACTGCACTTTCGAATTGTTCTAGGCGATGTTCTCTAAATCTTGAAATAATTCAAGTGTTTATTTAACTTTAATTGAAATCTGAGAAGTAAACATATTTTTTAATGTTGTCTCTTCATAAAGAAACCAGAAAAAAAGAAAAAGAGAAGAGGAATTTAATTTAGTCAAAACAGAGAAAGGAGAAAAACAAAAGAGCAATTTAATTTTTAATTTTTTCTCCAACAAACAAAATTTTGTTAATAATTTTACTCATGTAAATGATTTATGAGTAAATCATTTATGCGTTCAAAAATGATTGGAAAACAGTTTTAATATTTTTAATAAAATTAATGAAAAAAACTTTGTTTTTAATAATGCATCATATTTTGTTATTATTTTGTTTATTTTTTTATAATTTTTATACATATAATTATATACTATTTTCAAAACAATTTGCAACACACAAACTGCACTTTCGAATTGTTTTAAAGCTCAGGACACAATGTTTGCCAGCCCTAATGTCAATAGGAGCAAACAATGTGGCGACATGAACCCAGCACGACGCACACAAATAGAACAACACAAACACAAACAAACAAACACACGCAATATCTCTGCCGAGATCACAACAATTATGACCGCACTGGGCAGCAACGTCAGCGTCGGTCGGTGTCAACGTCGGCACCAGCACCAATGCAAACAGTCAACTTCGGTGCGTGTACGACACGCTGATTTTGGCACTGCATTTATGACGTTGTTGTTGTTGTTGTTGTTCTGCACTTGGTTGCGTCTACACTCTGGCAGCGAGCTGTCGCCGATTGCGTGCGGATGCGATTCGGCTGCAAATTTGCTACTTGAGATGGTCGCCTGGTGCACTGTAATTATTGCGGTCAATTTTATTGTTATTGATTTATTTGCATTGCTGTTGCTGTTGTTGTTGTTGTCGGGCATGTGGCGAGCGCCGTTGTAAAAGTCAATAATATTGTTGTTATTATTTATTGGTGCTATGCGATATGGAGTTGTTGTTGTTGTTGGCAATTGTGACTGGATAATGGAACCTAGCTATTTCTTTCTCACTCTCTCACATAACCTTTCAACTAAGCTTGCAACCGAGGTACGTATGTGTGTGTGTGTTTGTGCATTTGACTTGCGGTTTAACTTCTTGAGAGGTGGGTGGGACACTAAATGTGAAGCGCCGCCTATGTTGCTATTAATACAATTGCAGTTATTTGGCCGCTTTGGCAGCACGTCGAGAATATGTCGAACTTCAAGCATGTGCAGGGAAATTGAAAATCGCTTTCATAAAATTTAAACGCTTAAACTTTGCTCGTTTTATGGAGCGAAAAATGTTTCATTTTTTGTCTGCCAACTTCCGGCGACAGTGCAACAACTGAGAGCGGAAATGCTCAAACGCGAACCGGAAATTCCACATTACTGCACTGCACTGCACTGCACTCGCCAACACACACACCCACACACAAGCACCACGAAGGCCACCGTCCGGCGCTGTGGGCGTTGGTTGCATGGCGCACTGCAGTCTCGCTGCTTGTGGCTGTGTGGGTGCGTGACAATTTTATTGTCAACAACATATGCCACGCAGTGCTCGGCCACTGCCAAAAATGCGCAAATTCCTGTAGTCGGCACTTAATGCTGTTCGATGCCGACCGCCGACTGACCTCGGCAACATGCAAATGTGGCAAATTGCCGCTTCGCTCAAGCCTTGCCTTTGTCCCGGCAACAATGTGGCACTGTAATTTCATTCACATGCAGCCGTCAATGCAACATTTGCTGTGCCAATTAAATATCACGCATACGCTCCGTGAGCCCAGTAAAACTGCGTTCATATAAAAACTAAACTTATGTACGGGCTATGAAATAGTTTTTCACACATATTTACCATAAAATTGCGACCCTTAGTGTGTTAACATTTTGTCTATCAATATTTGAGAAAATTGTTGGGCGCTGTTATAAAACTAATTGCATTCGGTTGGGCAAAATTTGCTCACTCACTTTGACGCTCTCGAGTTGTGCAACAAAATTGTTCACCTCGTTGGTTGGACACACCGGCCGCGTTCTTCTTCTTCCCGGCTGCGACCATCCATTTAACTTTCGACTCAATTGCGGCTGTCCAGCTGTCGGCGCAGCTTGTTGCAGTCATGTTGTACAACTTTTATGCGGCGCCAAGTGCGCGCCAGACGAGTGCTCAGCCGGCCGTGCAGTGCTCATGCATTTTTCACATGAAATTTTAGGCCAGCAAATTTTTGCCATATGACTGCGGCCAGCCCGGCCGATGAATATTTCTTGTCTGCCATGACAAATGGCTACTGGAGGGCGCACTCACACACACATGGAGGCGCGCCCAGTCGAGCACATAGAAGTGCAGTGGAGCGCACGAATGCGTATGCAGGCAGTGAGCGACAGATAGCCGGCGCAAACAAACAGCTTGACAAACAGAGATGTCTCCACGTTGCAGTCAATTACTCATGCCGCACGCATGTGAAATTTTGCCCATTTCCATTTTCCGCATTTTGCGTACTAGTCGAATTGAATTGCAATGAAAAGCGATTTGAATGCGCAATTCGGGCAGCCCTTTCAAAATAATACTTGCATATGCATACAAATGTCCGTGCTTGTGTGTGTGTGTGTGTGTGAGTAGGTGAACATGCAGCGACATATGTTCGAGTGTGAGCTATGGCACTGGCAGCGCCTAGAATTGGCGATAGCAGGTGATTTGTGGGCGTGACTGGAGGTGTGCGTCAAGTTGGTGAACGTTTGTGTGTGTGGTGGATGAGTTGTGTTGTATTAAAGTTTGTATTTAAATTTATGAGATAGTTGTATTTATAGTAGAATTTGATAAACAACCCAACTAAGGGCAAAACAGAGAATTAATTCTTAATTATTTGATGCAAGACTGAACTGGAATGGAGTGATCCCAAATAATGATTGAGCTAGGAATACAAATAAAACAAAACCCAACTACAGTTGTCTGCTGCTCAAGCCAGACAAAACCAATGTTGTTTGTTACATTGCGACCAACAAAATTGTTCACATCATGCACAGAATTACAATAAACTGAACAACAAAAACATGTTTGGCCATGGCAGTTGACAATTTTCAGCACCTCGCACTCCCACGTTTCTTTAGCGAAAACATTTCACAGCTCCAACTGCAGTCAACATGATGTAGTTTTTTTTTTTGTTTTGCATTGCCACTTTCATATCCGTTTTAGGTGCAGACAAAAAAAATAAAATTTTTTAAACAGCAAAAAGCAAAAAAACCAAAATCAAAAGCGAAAAAAAATTAGAAAATGTGGGGAAATGGAAACAAATTTTTGTTTGTTGGGCGCGCACATTGCATATTTTGTGCCTGACAGACAAAGTTGTGCAGCAGCAGCTTGGTTGCTATCTGCCGCTGCCGAGCAAAGTTTGTGCGGTTGCATCAACTGTTGACTTGTTGTCGCCACGTCGCTCACCATTGAAAAAGTTCGCACTGACGCCTGCACAATGCAAATAAAATGAAATTGCAATTTTACATGTTGAATTTTATTAGAATGTTTAATGTTGAAGTTTCGCTGCGGTGCGGTGCGGTGTGTGTGTGCGCGTGGCAAAGTTTTTGAAGTGCACTTAACACGCTGCGGCGCGTGTTTTACTGCGTGTCTATGTATGGTTGTGAAAATTTCCCATGTCTATGTGTCAGTACAGTAATCAGCGAGGCCTAAAATCACAGCATCACGGCTGACACGGCGATGCGGCTAATTGCGCAGCGCAGCGCGAAAAATGTCACTCATACGCCATGAAGTGTGGTGGCACGTGGAGAATTTAGGTTATGCGCCGAGTGGTTGCGGTGAATTAATACCACACACATATGATTGGCATGTTTAAAGGACATCTCAGAATGTGTTTTAATATATAAAATAAATAAATAAAAATATAAATATAAAATAAAGATAAATATAAATAAACAATACAAAATTACAAACTATTTCTAACAAATAATTATGTTGAAGAAAATAGTTGATTACAATAAAATAAATAATTTAAAAATAATAAAAAGTTAATTATACAATATGTATCAACATGAGAAATATTATAAATAGACATTTTATAATATTTTGAAACAGTAGTTGATTAAAATGGAAAAAATAATAAAAAACAGTAAAAATTAATAGATATTAAAATAATATTGAAAATTGTTATAAATAGACATTTCATAATTTCTTTTTAGAACATTTCAGAATGTGTTTTAATATATAACATAAAATATATAAATATTAATAAACATTACAAAATTAATTAACTATTTTTAACAAATAAATATGTTAAAGAAAATAGTTGATTACTGTAAAATAAATAAATAAAAATAAAAATATAAACAAATAAAAATAAAAACATTACAAAATTAACAAAAAATTAATTATACAATACGTATCAACATGAGAAATATTATAAATAGACATTTTATAATATTTTGAAAAAATAGTTGATTAAAATTAAATAAATAATAAAAAAAGTAAAAATTAATTATACAATATGTATCAACATGAGAAATATTATAAAAAGACGTTTTATAATATTTTGAAAAAATAGTTGATTAAAATTAAATAAATAATAAAAAAGTAAAAATTAATATTAAAATAATATCAACATGAAAATTGTTATAAATAGACATTTCGTAATTTATTTGTAGAACATTTCAGAATGTGGTTTAATATATAACATAAAATTAAATATAAATAAACATTAAAAAATTAACAAACTATTTTTTTAAAATAAATATGTTAAAGAAAATAGTTGATTAATGTAAAATAAATAAAAAATTAATACAAAATTAACAATAATATCAATATAAAAAATACTATAAATATACATTCTATAATATATTAAAAAATTGTTGATTTAAATAAAATAAATAATAGAAAAAATTATACAAAATTAATAATAAAATAATATCAACATGAAAAATTTTATAAATAGACATTGTATCATTGATTTTGAAATAATTAATAGGTACATATTTACTTAGAGTGGCAGAGTCCACTAAGGCCATGAAGACTCATTGTGATACCAGAATCAATGAAACTAAATTACGTTTACTCATTGAACCAGTTTGAGCTCTTGACGAAGTCTTCTAGACTGTGAGTATTTCTATCGACTAGATCATCTAGATTGTCCAGGAAGCAGTGGCCCAGGTGTGCCTTCCTTGTCATAGATAATTCAGGACAAGTACATAGAAGGCGAAGTGCAGTTGCTTCCTCTTCTTGTGCGTGCATCTAGATAAAACAGAAGTCATTAGAAGCCATGGCCAATTACCCAGTGACCCATTCGTACACCAACTTTGGTTCTCATTTGGTCCCATTCGAGTGAGGGAAGTTCTCTAGAATGGCGCAAGGAGAGGGTTGGCCGAAGTTGATGCACAGTAAATCCTGCATTGGGCTTCAGCCCATTTTAAGTTAGACTCTTGTATGAAGTTTGTGTGAGTGCAAAGCTTACAGGTTGAGAGAGGATACCACGTCTTGACGTAACTGCTCAGTCATATCCTGCCGAGTAATCTCAGGGCATCTGCTCTGGAATATCCCTATGTCTCTAAACCCAGCATAGGTGAATACGAAGCTATCGCACAGTCTTTTAAAGGGATTTTTTGCAGCTTAGAACAGTCCTGGAAGTTACTAAAGTTGTATCCAGAGCCTTCAGACCGGATTGATACTGATAGTATCAGGATGTCCAATATCTGACTTACCCTAAGCCTATTAGAAGCTGCGCAGATTGCTGTGACCTCTGCTTGGCAGACTCTACAGTGATCTGGCAGTCGGAGCTTCAAATTGAGATTGATTGATTTTGAGAAGATACCACAGTCTATCTTGCCATGTAATTTAGATCTGTCCTTTTTTATTTATTTATTTAAAATAGGATACATTAAATGCAGTAAGAACTAAGTCTTTTAATTACACCTCAATCAGAATTAAATTTCTTCAATCAGAATTATATATGTGGACATCAAAATATGATCCGCAGGTAGGAAGCAACGGTAGGTAGCTAGCAGCGACTGCAAGCTCACTAAACTTGCTTGGTGTCCGTTTGCCGTTTTGTTGTCGCTTTCTTACATATATCTTCCCTACATGTGAGAGAAAACTAAGCATAAGACCCAACTCGAAACGTCAAAATAGGATTTTATGCATCTGACTTTTGTCTCTGATAAATCGGATCGAGAGCTTATTACTGGTTGAGGCTGTTCATTATTATTATTTCATTATTGTGAATTGATTATTTCAATTTCAAATTTATTTAGAATACATTAAGTGCATTAAGAACAAAATCTTTTAATTACACCTCAATCAGAATTCAATTTCTTCAATCAGAATTTCTCAATCAGAATGTTCCCTAAAGTATTCAGTTTTTGCATCGCTAAAGCTGAGCAGCTGCAAGAGAAGAACTCGAGTGTCTTACCTTCGTCTTCTTCTCTGCAGCTTCTGTCCACATTTCCCAATCTCATTGCAGGCCATGGCCTGTGATTACCGTTTGCCCAGAGCCATTTCTACGAGACTCTAGAAGCAGATCGTTTCTTCTACGGTTTGTTTACTCTGCAGCTTAACAAATTTCGCCACCTATTTACGCAGGACATAATTCCGTATCTAATAAATATTAACAAAAAATACTTAAACATTTCCAATACTGTGCACTGAGTCGACTTCCAATTAAATTGTTGACTTTTAAACAAGTGTTAACAAATTTTTGGCACTCAAACTTGCCACATTGGCAACACTTAAATATGGCCCTGGCCACAGCCAGACACAACTTACACTCGATTAAGTGCGACACATATGTGCAGTGGCAATTTGTGTGTGTGTATGTGTGTGCAACAAGATTGCATAAAGCGTCACAAGTAGGGCAACGCTGACCAACGAATATCTCCGATAGTTTATAATGGTTCACACTGGCGGCTCGCCCAACTGTGCGTCCAACTAGTTTACACATGTAAGCGAAAGGATAACAACGTGCGCTGCTTCCGCTACTTAACAAAAACACAGCTCGGCAATGGTTGAAAAAAGTGTGCAACAAGTGCGGCGTGCGGCGTTGCAAGAAAGCACAATTGCAAGTTTCTATTGTTTAGTTACAATACAACAAAACAGTGTGTGTGCGGTTTTTGTTGCTGTTGTCGAAATAGCAATTGCAATTTAAAGTTATGAGCAGCATCAGATAGTGGCCGAGTCGTGTCGAGCCGGAGTGCAGCGCACACTCGGAAATTACCTCAATTACAAGCAGAATGTTGTTGCTGTTGCTGCAGTTGCAGCTGTTGCTTGCGGTGCTGTTGCTACGGCTGCTGCTGCTGCCATTGCTGGCGCTGCTGGTGTTGAGTTTTCATTTAATGTTTCGAGCATTTCGCAGCCGTAGAAGCAAAAACAACGTGAAGCATGAACATAAATTCAGCAATTTATAAAAATACGCACACTCACACGACAGCAGTAAAGTTTGATAACTTTGGCCTGCAACTATTAAACGCAATGCAACGCAATGCAAGGCAATGCACTGCAATGGCACGAAGGGGCAAAATAATTTTACAATTTCAAATTAGACTGTTTACTCTCGCTGCTGGAGATTTCGTTTCGAAAAATATTAAGCTTATTGCAAATGACAGGGTCGCAGTCAGAACGGAGAGATTGGAGTGTTTTGGCCCCTAAAGAGTGAGCCTCAAAGTATGTGACAAAAAGCAATTTGAGACTGCAGAAATTATCTTTTTCTGTTCAACCGCGGGGCAAAATTAGAAGGAGTAGTCCATTCTTCATAAATTTGGTATACTAGTTAATCATGGTCTGCTGAATCGAAATCTCAATTTTGTTTTTCTTAAACTTTTGTAGTTTGGCAATACCTGAGACTTAAATTTGCAATTTTGGTCATTTTTGGTGAGCTATAGCAACGAGTGTGTTGGGTAGATTTTTCAGATTTTACTTTTAATCGGTAACGTCAACATTGATAATTGCAAAGAGTAACAGAAATTGTCTTAGGACCTTTTGATTTTGTAATAAAAACGATAATAATAGACGAATGTTTTGCTTCTTTGCAGTTTTCTCAATTTTTTATGCTGATTGCATACTTTTAGGGATGAACACAAATTTTGTCGAAAAATAGGTATTTAGACCACTTTTCAAATTGAATTCTTTTCTGAGATCGGAAGATATCGAAAGATGTAATTACATTATCCGATAAAGAAAGAATGCTTCTTAAAATAAAAAAAAATCCGGGAACATACTTTCACATACTTTTTAGATATTTTCCTCTAAGTTTAGCCAATTTTCAGATTTTTAATTTAGAAAAATATTTTGAATCAAAAGTGATGTAAAAGCTTCAGCTTTGCAAATGTTGAAAAAGCATTAAAAGCGAAAATGGCCACATCATTTCTTAATCTATATTGAAATATTTTTTATTTTTATATTTTTACAATTTTTTTTACCAATTTTTACCAATAGACTAAAAAACAGAAAATATGTGTCTACATTTTTTTGTGAAAAAATTCTCAACTTTGAGCAGCTCTTGCACGCACACTAATTCATTTTTGGCACAGATTTTATGGGGTTTTCTTAGTTTGAGTTTTCCTTTCAAATTACATCAAAATCATTAAATTCTGAGACTATAAATTTTTTGAATTTTGTCTATGGAACGAATCACTGTGCAGTGACCAAAATATTTCTCTCTTTCGCATTTTCTATTTCAAGTTTTTGAGTGATTTTCATACATTTCCTAAAAGGATTCCATTCATTGAATTTTTGTATCATATATTTTGCTGATATTCAGCAGACCGAAACCAACAATGTTAGCTTAGCCAGTAATGGCACCAATCGAACTCTTTCTCTGCTCCATTACTTTGAGTCTCGCTCTTAACTAGTCATTAAGTAATGAAAAAATTTCAGCCGAAATTCTGCCTAAAAGTATGCTGCAAATTTCTGCTACTAGCATTGATGGCACTACTGCAACTTTAGCTGCCACACTCAGTTTTGAGAATTTATCATACGGCTGCTTAATTTTGATTCTAGCGCAGTGCTTTGGTCGTTTGCTTTTAGGAGAAGCTCTTAGCACAAACTCCTCCAGCTGTGCACGACCTTGATTCATGAACACACACACACACACACAAGCTTGTATATAAAAATCACAAAATGAAGCACAGCACAGCACAGCCACAGCATGCAACGAGCGCAGCAGCTGCAGTTTTAAATTTCCGGCACATGTGTTGTAAGTTTGTGTATTGTTGTTGTTGTTGTTGCTGTTAGAATTTGTTGCCCGAATACTCGACTTGCATGTGTGGTTAGTTGCTTTTATTGTGGTTATTTTGTAATGAAATGCGCATGTTTGAGTGTGGTTGTGCGTTGATTTTGCGTTAACAATTTGCAGCGCACTTATACAGTTTTCGCAGCAAATCAAGACATGCCATCGAAATTCTCCACACTGTGCCGGGCCAAGGTGAGAGGAAATTGATTTTTCAGCTGCAAGCAGCGCAAATGTAACCGCACACTTGTTTTCTATCAGCAAACTGGAGAATGATCGTTTGACGTGTGTGTGTATGTGTGTGTGTGCGGCAGCTTCTGATATGTTTGCTTCCATTGGAGGCAAAATTGTTAAGTGCTTGGCTCGCATAGAGAAAAATGGTGAAAAATATGCCAGCTATCAAATAATCGGCGCTTAGTTGCTGGAAGATTGATTTACATTTCTTCATAGCAATAAATTTTATTGGCATTTTTATGACAAATTTTAGCAGAAATATTTTGTGGGTATGGAAAATAAAGAGAAACACTTGCAATAAAAATTTTTTGTATTGAAGAAAGTTGTGTGGTTGTAGTTTAAATTGTGGTTTGAACTATATTTTTGTTTAGTGTTTTAATTTTATTTGAGAGATAAAAACTATGAATTTGTATTTTATTTCGAAGAATCCAACTGGACACATACACTGTTGTCTATAATTATTACTGTTTTATACTGCATTGCACATTTATTCATTCACTAAACGTGAAATCGCATTATTTTGTTCGAAACAGAAACTGTTGTAAATAAATATATGTATGTCTCTATTAAACTATAAAAGGACTTGTTTCACTTGTCTCAACGCATTATTGCGGCCAGCTGAACAAATAAGTCACGCATAAGTAACACAAGCATGACCTGAGCAAATCTACTAATTCCTCATCTTTCATTGCCGTTTCTGCAAAATTATAGTTTTGCACAAATCCTTTCAATGTGCTTCTCACAAAAACCCCCTTCACCCCATAATGTCTTTTCACCTACGCCCAAATTACAATAAAATTATGTGTTTTCATATCCCCCTCTCTTCCTTCCGCTCTACTAGACCCAACGGTTTAACGCGCAATTAATAAGCATCACTCATACGCCACGTGTGCTGCGAGGGCGAGACCGCAGTTAAGTGCCCGTTCAGCAGCACATCTACGCACACCAAGAAAGGTAACTAAAATCTATTTAAAGTCTGCATACAATTAATCTTCGGGCAAACAAACACACCAACGACAGCTGCTGCCGCTCGACGCCTACAACAACATGCACATCAACAACGCCAGCAGCAACAGCATCAACAAAGCGACGATTCATTACAGTTGTGGCCGCTCTGGCCTCGGCTGTGGCTCCAGTGTGAGCACATTTAAAACCGAGCCAACATTTAAAATCGAGTCGAAACAAAGGCGCACCGGCCCAGACAAAGCAAATAAATAAAATGCCAAATTGAATTCAAAGCTGTGCGGCTGCGGCGTTGGCGGCAACGAACGAACGAACGAACGGCAACTGTGCAGTCGGTGGTGTTGTTTAATTACAATTTCGTTGAGTGCGTAAACCAGTCGCAATGATAAATGAACGCCGGCTGACAACTCAACTCAACTCAATTCGTGTTGGCCAATGGAATTTCCCAGTGAAATTGGAAAATGCACAACGCACAAACGTTGCGTTGCCTACGAGTGCGCAGACAATAACTGAAACCATGTGCTGAGTGGTCAAAAGCAGCAACTTTATGCTCGCATGGCTTCAATAATTTGACCATTGTTGTTTTTGTTGTTTCGCAGCCAATGACCATTTGATACTTTGAGGCACTTGAGTGCGCAAGGAGCGGAAAGTTTTGGCCGATAATTCTGACAATGTTGCCAACTTAAGTGAGTCGCCTGATAAATTACAAATGATAACTTTTCGATATGAATACTTGATTTGGTAAAGTTTTGCACGCAAGTTGGACCAAGTGCGGCTGCTGGTCTGCTGTTGCTGCGCGCTCAGACAAGAACGTGCGACAATTGTTTTTGTGCACTTGCAGGACGTGCTAATGGGATGTGCGTGTGTGTGTGTGTGTGGCTGGCGGGCTGATGAGCGTGTTAAGTGCACTTTAAGTGCGCCGGTTGGCAGACCAATGAAAGCAATCAGCACTGGCGTCTGAATATTGTTTTGATAATGTGCTAATGCTGTGTGAAGCTGAGCTAATTTTGGGCGAAAATGCTTATAACACCGTGCGACAAAAATACAAACAATTTTTCACACTGGGAAAAATCCATATGTGCAGGAAACTAGAGACCAATTTTAATTTTAATTTTAAATTTATATCCTTGAAAGTTTACATAGAATTTTCTTGAAAAGTAAGTATCTAAAAACCCCAAATCTCCCTGATCACGTGTCAAAATTTCATTACTCTAACTTTGTTAGTTCGAAAGTTATTAAAAAAAAGCGGAAGCTGCAATTCTAATGAAGTACAAAAATTCTAATTTATTTGATTATCAGTATTTTAAATAATAAAAAGATACAAAATCAATGAAGCGAGAATAGTGAAATTTTGACACGTCATCAAGGAGATTTTGGGTTTTAACATAGTTACTTTTCAAGAAAATTCTGTATAAATTTTCAAGGATATAAAGGATTACAATTTTCAAAGGACCTTTTTCATATCCTTTTTTTACAAATAGATAAAAGGTCAATTTTATTTAAATTCTTGAGCCTTTCCTCTTTCATTTGATATACATATCGCCATATTCTAACGAGGTTAAGTATTTTTTATATTTTTTTAATTTTGTATCCCTTTCAAAATTTTGAAGTCCTTTTAAAAGGATAAAGGATATAGAAATAAAAATCTGAGTACGCAGTATTACTATATTTGATCTCGAGTTTCACGCACATATGGATTTTTCCCAGTGTGCAAAATGCTGTCGCACGGTGTAATTATTCAAGTTCAACTAACTTTTTGATGCTGGGTGAAAAAAATATTTTATTCAAGTCGACTATTAAGAGCTGCATCTCTTTTAGTTTTAGCCTTAAAATTAGTTTAGAAATCCATTTCCATTGTCCGCTTACAAAGTTCATATGGTTCTCACTAATACTGCCTTAAGTTCTGGCCAAATGCTGCACACAGGCAAACATCGAACGCAATACGCCACAGTCAGCTGCCTGGTGTCAAGGTGACCAGTTGCTCTCCTCAGTCAAGCAACAGTTGAAGCGACAACTGTAATTTTTTTCCGTTTTGCATTTTTCGCCCGCAGCGACGGCAACTTTCATGCGACAGCAACACTTGTCCGCCTGACGCTGAAAAAATCAGCCTGTAAGGGTGCCAACAAGCCAACATCAAAGAGTCCACTGCACTAATTACCGCCAGCTAACCAGCCGAAGCTGTTTGCGGCGAACGGAAATAAAAATAAAATTCTGATAGACAATTTATAATTTTTTTTATTATTTTCCCATATTTGTGCTTTTATAACATCGAAAGTTTAGTTTGTCTGTTTTCTGCAAAAAAAAAACATTTTGAACTGTGTTTTTATTTGTTTCTGGTGTAAAAGTTCACAGCGAACGGTGCACAAAACGCCGTCGGCGAGAACACAAACACAAAGCAAATCAACACAGAACATTGAACAATTTCAAAGGATTCTAATTTTAGGAATTTTTTTGGGTAACATTTTAAAGCTTAAATGTGCTTGACGAACTAATTTTCAATTTCAGCGATTATGATTGCAACAGTTTTTTTGGTGACATTTTAAAGCTTAAATGTAAGTTTTTTAATAATAAAACTTGTACAAAATTTCATATTTTTTAGAAATTAAAATTAAAATTTCTTTTTTAATTTTTAGTTAATTTAAAAACTGCTTAAATTTTCATCTCACTTGCAAATTATGTGCATTGCTCGCATACACCAAAACACTCCCAACTCACACAAACACACTCAAACATACATAAATATGCAATGCAGCGGCCAACAGTCGGCGCGCACAATTGAAATACTACAAAAGTTTTGACATTCTGTGCGGCGCCGAGTCGCCTCGCAAAAACTTCTGACTTCTTCTGTGCAACAAAATGTCTAATTAAGCAATTTTCATGCTGCTTTTCGCCGACTTCTTAGCGCATGCAAATTTTTACTGCATTACTTGAGCTGTTGTTGTTGTTGTCATTGTTGATAATCATTCAAATTTGCATTCGCTTTAATATTTCAGGCGCCCTTTGGCGATTCGCTTGTGCCTGCTCGGTCATTGTTAGCATAACAACGACAACAACAACCACAACAAAGAAAACAACAACCAACGACACTCATCGACTACAATTGGATACATTCGTCGGCAAGTCGGCGCACGTCTGCTACGCCTCATGCAGCTCGTAATGTAAAAGTTGGCATCACTCCCCGGGGACAAATCAGTTTGAATTTAACTGCACCTTCCGCCTTCAGTGTTCGGCGAGCGTTTTATCAACTTTCCGTGTTTCAATTTTATTTTCATTATTTTTTTCTTTACACTTCATTTACTGCGTTGCTGCCGCAAAAAAAAACAACACAAAAACAACTTTGCAAGTCCACACATAGTTATAAGTGAAGATTTTTTTAGGTGTGTTTTTGTTTTGCTTCCGGTCAGACGCTTTTTGTTGTTGCATGCTGTTTTTTGTTTCTCCAGTGGCCATTACTTCTTATTTCAATTCGTGTTGTGTTGCCGTTGTTGTTATTGTTATTTTTATAAGTCCCTCGCTGCACTTGTTGGGAAATTAAACGCAACAGCAGCTTTGGCCGCATTGGATATCGTAAAACTTTGCCAAGCCACGTTGCGTTCATGTGCGGCGAAAAGTTGCCGCTCTCCCCTTCGGCTTCTGCACCCCTTTCTGCACGCGCTTTGAGTTATAAAGTTGTTTTCTGTTTAATCCGGCCGGATATGTGCGCCAAGTATGTGGCAAGTCGTATGACCACTGCGACCGCACGCCATCACAGCCGCTGACGGCCGCTCGAAACGGCTCCGGGCAGCCGAATTTTGTGCGAATTTTTGCGCAGAGTTTACGATCGAAGTTTGGAGCACTGCTACTGCAGCAAAATTTTAACATTTGCTCAGTTTTTGTAGAGTTATTGCATTTTTCAGCAGGTTACGTATACGCCCAGTAGGCTTAAAAGTTGAATGAATTGAATTAAATGAAGAAAATTCAACATTGTTGGGGTCAGATTGATTTTTGTGTTTCTTTAATGACTAATTTTCGGCATTATACAGGGTGTGCCATAATGGGATTTGTATGTTGAGCAGATCTCAGACAGATTTGTTCGATGCTCTAAGCGTTTTAAAGATGGATTTAACCAACTAGGCTTCTATTACGAAATTTTATTGCGAAATTTTCAATTGAATTAAATATCTTTTACGATACTTTGGCATTGATTTTTCTATTTATGAGACTATTAAGCGTCTTTAAGAACCTTAAAATTTTGAAAATTAAATTGTTTTGTATTATGAGACTATTTAATCTAAATCTTATAATAAATGGGAATTCAACTAACTAACTAACTATAACTGATATGTAGTTAATTAAAATAGTTTAGTTAATTTTGTTAGTTTAGTTAGTTTAGATAGTTTAGTTAGTTTAGTTAGTTTAGTTAGTTTATTTAGTTTAGTTATATTAGTTAGTTTAGTTAAATTAGTTAGTTTAGTTAGTTTAATTTGTTTAGTTAGTTTAGTTAGTTTAGTTATTTTAGTCAGTTTATTCAGTTTAGTTAGTTTAGTTAGTTTAGTTAGTTTAGTTAATTTTGTTAGTTTAGTTAGTTTAGTTAGTTTAGTTAGTTTAGTTAGTTTAGTTAGTTTAGTTAGTTTAGTTAGTTTAGTTAGTTTAATTAGTTTAGTTAGTTTAGTTAGTTTAGTTAGTTTAGTTAGTTTAGTTAGTTTAGTTAGTTTAGTTAGTTTAGTTAGTTTAGTTAGTTTAATTAGTTTAGTTAGTTTAGTTAGTTTAGTTAGTTTAGTTAGTTTAGTTAGTTTAGTTAGTTTAGTTAGTTTAGTTAGTTTAGTTAGTTTAGTTAGTTTAGTTAGTTTAGTTAGTTTAGTTAGTTTAGTTAGTTTAATTAGTTTAGTTATTTTAGTTAGTTTAGTTAGTATATTTAGTTTAGTAAAATTAGTTAGTTTAATTAGTTTAGTTAAATTAGTTAGTTTAGTTAAATTAGTTAGTTTAGATAGTTTAGTTAGTTTAGTTAGTTTAGTTAGTTTAGTTAGTTTAGTTAGTTTAGTTAGTTTAGTTAGTTTAGTTAGTTTAGTTAGTTTAGTTAGTTTAGTTAGTTTAGTTAGTTTAGTTAGTTTAGTTAGTTTAGTTAGTTTAGTTAGTTTAGTTAGTTTAGTTAGTTTAGTTAGTTTAGTTAGTTTAGTTAGTTTAGTTAGTTTAGTTAGTTTAGTTAGTTTAGTTAGTTTAGTTAGTTTAGTTAGTTTAGTTAGTTTAGTTAATTTAGTTAGTTTAGTTAGTTTAGTTAGTTTAGTTAGTTTAGTTAGTTTAGTTAGTTTAGTTAGTTTAGTTAGTTTAGTTAGTTTAGTTAGTTTAGTTAGTTTAGTTAGTTTAGTTAGTTTAGTTAGTTTAGTTAGTTTAGTTAGTTTAGTTAATTTAGTTAGTTTAGTTAGTAAACTAACTAATTTAGTTAGTTTAGTTATTTTAGTTAGTATAC
The DNA here is from genome assembly GCA_964056695.1 of Melieria picta. NCBI lineage: Eukaryota > Metazoa > Arthropoda > Insecta > Diptera > Ulidiidae > Melieria > Melieria picta. The sequence continues at coordinate 130,436,016 of OZ057399.1, read as the reverse complement.
TTAGTTTAGTTAGTTTAGTTAGTTTGGTTAGTTAGTTTAGTTAGTTTAGTTAGTTTAGTTAGTTTAGTTAGTTTAGTTAGTTTAGTTAGTTTAGTTAGTTTAGTTAGTTTAGTTAGCTTAGTTAGTTTAGTTAGTTTAGTTAGTTTCGTTATTTTAGTTAGTTTAGTTAGTTTGGTTAATTTAGATAGTTTAGATAGTATTTCTAGTGTAGTTAGTTTGGTTAATTTAGTTCGTTTAGTTAGTTAGTTAATTTAGTTCGTTTAGTTAGTTAGTTAATTAAATCGGTAGTCAGTTAGTTAGTTAATTAATTAGTTAGTTACTTAGTTATTACATATAAAAATATATTTATGAGATCCTCAACTCACTATCGGGGAAATTTAAATCAAAACAAATTCGATTCTATTTACCTCATTCTTCGTCTTTCCCCTTCATGTGTGCATACATGTAAGTACACACACACACACATACTCACATAATTTGCTCTTTGCACGTAATTCCCATATTAACATTTTGTAAGTAAACTTTTTTATTTTAATTTTTGTTTTCTGTTGCTTGTTTTTCATTGAAGCAAAGCAATTCTGCATAAATTCTTCGTTTCTTAAGCGATGAAAATTTTAAAATAAATCCTCCTCAGGTGCTTTGGCTAAACGAGTATGAAAGATTGTTTACAATTTCATAAAATGCAATTTAAATGCACAACATTCGGATGCATTTCAACCGGAAAAATTGGATTTCATATGCATTTACGTTTCAATTGGTTTCTGCGCACACCTTACAAAATACAAAAATGCTACAACAACAACAACGAAATTTACAAAAAAAAAATTACATATTGCAAACAGAAAATAAGTAGAAAGCACAGAGCGAACCGAGCACAACTTTGTAGCAAGAAGGACGAAGAAATGGCATTGCGTGCTCAGCTCAGCTGCTGCGGTTTGGCAGCGCATCCACACGTGGCTTGGCGGCACACGAGTGCGAGTATGATGCCAAGTGTTTGTATATGTGTGTGTGTGTGTGTGTGTTCGAGAAGGACTGCGCTTGGTTGCTGTGCTGTGAGAGTGCGGTTCGTTGGGTTCAGCTCGAGCGATTTTCTAATATGATTTGAGCTGTGCAGGGCAAGCAGCCACCGAGTGATTTGCAGCAGTTGGGTTATTTTTGCGCAACAAAATCGATTCGAGTGTTGGTCTGTGTGTGTGTGTGTGATTTGCTTTCAGTTCTAATCGAGTGTAAGAGATATTTAAGTTAATTTGCTTCCTGCGAACTGTTGATAAGAAAATTGTCGATGGCTGATTGCAAATCCGATAGCATTGATTTGTGTGCGTTGCAGCGTGGCTTGGAATTGGCTGCATAATGTGGGCGAGAGGGGGAAGAAATGGTGGTTTCAAAGTGGTAGTGTATGGAGTATATGGCAGATGAGGATGGTAGTAAATCTAAGCCTGGTGCTTTTAGTCATTTCGTGACATGTGCAAGTCAGTGCTGCCGAGTTGGAAGATGGCCGTCAAGTGACTGTGGCCGTTGATAAACATAAAAAATATATGCCAAGTGACTGTGGCCGTAAACATAAAAATATAAACATAATAAAAACATAAAAAATATATTACATAAAAACATAAAAAATATAAATAAACATAAAAAATTTATGCCAGAGAAATGTGTAATTAAAATTTTTACATAATTTCACCAAAATTATTTCAAAGCTTGTAAGCTCATTACTACAAATCAAATATGAGTTTAATGGAATAATTGAAAAAAAATTAAATTTTTCTCATTTACATTTGAAATATGTATTTTTTAGTGGTTTTTAATTGCATTTTATAAAATTTATTGCAAACATATTTTCAATTTTGATTGATTGCATTTTAATTATTGAATAGCTTTTTAATTATTGAAATTTAGTGCGTTGCATCCTACTCTTGGATTTTTGGTATTTTAATGAAATATTTGTCTACCCATTTAAATTATTTTAATATTTTGCCAGTTTTTCACAGCATTTGGTGCACACAAATGCCAGCAAATATTTGTGTGTTTGTATGTATTAGACGGAAAATTTGTAGCAACTGCTCAACAGTGCTTGAAATGGCCATAAAATATGCATATAATTTTATTTATTCATGCATGATTTATTAACGACAGGAAAATAAAATAGCAGCACCCACATCAGATTTTCGCACACCTTCAAAACATATGTAAATGTTCTGCTTGGGCGGATGTTACGTATACGCGCCGTGGGCCATTGACTCTGGCGAAGAAGCGAAATGATTTGAAGTTTTTGATGGACGAGAACGTTGATAAAGTAGGTTTTTAAATTTGTTCTAAGAATTGTTGTGAATTTTGAAAGCAAATGCGGTCGCTCGACCCTTTACATGCTTAACAGTGTTAATGATTTTTGCTCCAAATTAACTAATTTGAGGCTCCTAATTGCAAACTCAAAAACTTTCATGCATTTTCTGCTTTTTTGTTCACATGAAGAAAGAAATTAGCTTTGTAGGCGCATCAGCAGCACTTTCACTTTCTCTTTAGCGGCACCACTTATGACCACTTCTACGCGCGCTGCTTGGCGAATGCAAGTAAGCAAACAAATAAACAACAACAACAACAACAACAAAATGCAATTTCCAACGCCTCGCCGCGGCAAGTAAACAACCAGAAGGGCGCCAAACCGAACCAAAGCAAAGCGGCAAAGCGCAACCGAGCAGAACGACCTTTGCCAACGCCCGCACATAAGAAACACACAAAAAACACAACAACAACAACAACAATGCAAAATGATTGCAAGCAAGGAAAGTGCACGAATGTCGGCCGTGACGTTCATGACGACCGCCAACGCCTCTTTGCGTTGCATTTAATGAAAATTCCAGCTGGTTTTGTTGGCACACAGAATCGGCCAAAATGCCAAAATAGCAGTCGGCGTAGGCGTGGCTATGTGGGCGCTGCAAGTGCGTTTATCAGCGACAAAATGTGTTTTACGTTGCACTTGAAAACGCTCCACAAGCGACTGTGGCCAATTCCACTGCCAAATTGAGGCCAACTGGTTTGTCAGCGTGTGTTTTTTTTTTTTTTTTTTTTTGTGCTTTTGCCTTTTTTGATGCTGTTGACTTTTGTATTTACTTGAGGTTCGTCGCTGCTGCAGTTGGCGCACTCTGCAAGGACATTGTCGTCGCATTACTTATGCCCACACAGTGACTGCTAGTGACTTGTGTATGTATGCATATGCATTTGTGTGTGTGTGTGTTTGTTTGCTTGTTTATTTGTGGCAGCCATTGTTAATGTGGCATGCGTGCAATGAGGTCACTTCCGCTGCGCACGTAGGTGCCACCTTGCACCGTGGCATTTCAGTTCAGTTCAGCGCAGCCGTTGGCCTCGTCGGCTGCGCTTTAAGCTGCACTTTTGCGACAATTTCTGCGCCATTTTGTTAGCGACGTCAAATATGTTGTGGTGTGTTGAATGCAGTAGCTGTCATCATGCGAGCAGCTGAATTTATCAAAGCGTCAGTTGATTGCTTTAAGTTTTAAAAGACAAAGTTTCATCACTCATAAATATTTTACTGCCTTTGGCTACATAACAATTTTGGTGCGAAAAGCTACCAAACCAGTATTCGTACATATCGCATACCCATAGTGGAATTATACAGGTGGAGTAATAATTGACAGTTTGTATTTGACACTGCCTTATTTAAAAGTTGCATTAAAAGGTAGCAAGAAAAGGGAAATAATTCGGCCTTTTCCACTAGATGGCGCTAATAATTATTTCAAATAGTTCTGAAATTCAAAAGCACATTTATGTGCATTATCTATTCCATCAACAACAAAGTTATCGATTGAGTGACTGAAGGCAGAGCAAACTCATTAGTGTGTACAACAACGAGCAAACGCTCAGCAAATGAGCATAATATTAAAACGAACACCGAGTGTATTTCACGCTTCTGGCCATAGTGAAATTAATAAAGTGTGCCAGATAGCAGGAACTCTCTCTTCATCGTACACTTATTTTCTGACAGTTATTGTCATTATGCTGACAAATGTCAGAGTTCATAACCCTTCTGTGCTGTATGAAAAAATTTCAAAGTAAATTGTTTTCTGAAAATACGTTCTGCACCAAAACCGACACAAAAAACGCAATTACATGCCAGGAAAAACGAGCTATCTCTGAAAAAAACGACCGGCAATGCAGTTTCTATGTTTTTCTAACATAAAATGCATTACGAAAATATATATCTGGAAATATACATCTGAAAGTCAATTTTAGCAATTTTTGCTATTTTAGCGACAACAACAATAAAGGTTAATCGAACTGACAAAAATAAATTGACACTTTGACAATTGCTACTCAGAGAAATAAGTGTACGTCATATACCTGGTACATTTTATTGATTTCACAATGCTTCTGGCTTTCTCCATCAGTTTTTCCCTTCTCTTCCTTAACTGTGTCGACTTGGCTTCGTGTTAGGATTCTTGCAGGATGTTGTTATTGTTGTTGCATTTTTTTTTGTTTTCTGACGGAGGTGGAAAATCTTCGAAAGATACCGGAACATCAATTCCTCGTCATGCTGCGGTACGTGGAAAAGGGGTACCTTTTCGAAGTGCGGTGGCAAAAACTGCAGGTCGACTTCGTAATAGTTCAAATAACTCAAAATCAAATATTCAAATTCAAAGTTCAAATATTGTAGTACAAGTTACGAAATAGTTCAGTTACGTTGAAAAAGTTCAGTTACGCACGGTTCAAATATATATTTGAAAAGTAACTGTAAACATGTCAATATATGCATGTTATATCAACGATGTTGATCTCTTTATGTTTCTGAAATAAAGTAGTATCCTTCGATATGTTTATTTTTTTTTTCTTAGAACAAAAATCTTACTTTTGCAAACAAACAACATTGTTTCTTCAAGGCAGCATGAACTGTCATAATCACAAAAACTGTCATCAGGTTACCCCACCTGTATAATTCCACCATGTCGCATACCCACTACAAAAGTGACACAACTCAAAATTTTTAATTTTTCAGGAAACGCAAAAATCTGTTTTTGAGCTGAATAAACATTTTTTTTTAAATAACGTATAGACCATTTAGTAGAAAATCCCTACAGATCATGCTTTAGGATAAATTTCAAAGATTTTTTTTTTAATTTTACACTAGAAAATCCAAAATTTTTAGTTGTGGCTTTTTTGATGATATTTTAATTCAATAATTACCGAATTATTACAATATACACTAAAATTGTCACAACTTTACTTAAAATTAACTTCAACAAAAATGTATTTCGTCAAAAGTGTCACAATTTGATTTAGGACTCTTTTGCATTGAGCTGCAACGATCAAATAGCATAAAAATTCTCGACAGGAGGAGAGACCTAACTGTATTTTGGTAACAGTTAACAACAACAAAATATACTGAGCTTTTGCTTATTGGTAGATAGATGGGATTGTGCACAGTATTAACACATAAACCCGAAAATTAAAAATTTTGAGTTGTGTCACCTTAGAAGTGGGTGTGCGATATTTTCTACTAAGACTGGATGGATACTTTTGACGGACACTGGCTTTTTATATAAATTTTTTTAACACAAAAGTTGGTTAGTCGGGTAGGAGTGGCTGCTAGTTCTAAGTCAAAAAGGCACAATGTGATGTCAGAATCAATCGAACTAGCTTGAGTTCCATACGCAGCCAAGCAGACTTTGAATAGTCCTGTCGACTAGATCCTCTATATTTTTGAAAAAGAAATTGCCCAGATGAGTCTTCTTTAATGCAGTACAAGTGCACTGAAGGTAAAGTGAGTTGTTTTCTCTTCTTTGTCTATAAATATTTTTAAGAAATCATAAGAAAGCAAGCTCAACCTTCTGACGTGGATGCAAATTACGCAGTCGAATACCAATTATGGTTTTCATCTGGTCACTTTTTATGGAGAGAAGCTCTTTAGAAAGGCGATAGTCAAATTTGTTCGGTTAGTTCGGTTAGCTTAGGATACACTGGCTGCCAGTAAGACTACCCATTGACCCTATTGGGTACTTAGCGATGCTAGTCGGAACGTGATTGAAGTAGAGATTTTTTAGGATTGCGCTGATTTTACAAACTTCCAGAGAGTTTGATGCCTTGCTTCGAGACTTCTTGAAGTCTTGGAGCAAAGATCGGCGCTGCTAATCAAATCAGACAAGTTCAAGAGATGACGGGGCAGAAGCATAAAAGAACACCTTCATGGTTTAACTGCTGAACTTGTATGAGTGTTAAGCTTACATTTAAAAAACACATTTAATAAAAGAATACAAAACATGTGATTTTGGGCATTCAAACTGCCCAAAAAATCTATTTGTCTACCAAAACTGTCGAGGTTACGGCTCCGAGGAGGAGGAGACTGTTCTTCACCTGTTGTGTCAGTGTCCTTCATTCGCCAGAAGTCTCTCGACTCAGATTTCTTCACTAGCCTAACCGACCTATCGGCTCTGAATATCAGGGATATAGTTAGGTTCATAAGGAAACCTTCTTGGTTCCTAGCGCCATCCACTGTGGTATCACAATGAGCCATAAGATGTGCTTAAGTGAGGTTTTCACGTAGAAAGCTGCCACTCCAACCTAACCCAATCTACCAAAACTGAAAAAAAAATTAAATCCTGTTGGCACCATTTTTATGTAAATAAAAATTTCAAGTTATTAAAATTTGTCCACCCAATAATTTTTCAACTTATACGAGTAGCATTTGCTAAATGTTGTTCTATCAAAATTGTGGTTGGGAAATATGCTTTCTAATGGTAATGGAATCAAAAGTTGAGTACTGTATCACCAAAATGAAATTCTGTGTGCACCATTGTATATGTAAATTAAAATTTCAAGTTATTAAAATTTGTTTACCTAATTCATTTTTTAAATTTTTTACCTAATAATTTTTCAACTTATACGAGTAGCATTGGCTATAAGTTGGTCTATCGAAATTGTGGCTGGGAAATATGCTTTCAAATTGGAATCAAATGTTGTGTACGGAGCCCCTCAAAATGAAATCCTATGTACGCCCATGCATGTAGAAAAAAATTTGTAATTATATAAATTTTTCTAGCTAATAAATTTTCAACTCAAAGCATTTGCAAATATGCTTTCAAACCGTATAAAAAGTTGTGTACCGAAACCTGAAATATTTAAATACTTCTTCGTAATGAATTTTCAACTTATAGCATTTTCTAACAACTTTCCAAAACATTTTCCCCTAAAGTATAGCTTTGGCCTTATTTCGTATTGACATAGAAACTTGCATGAAATTGAAAACTCTTTACACAATTCAAGCTGTGCGCATTTCATTTAATTAATGCACACAAAGCGTTTAAACTTTTTTATTTATGCATTTAACGCTGCAAAAAAAATATATTAAAGTCTGCTTTGGCCGAATTTCCATTCACAAATGTCAACTATTTTCTCACGTTGAATGCAAATGAATGAAAGCAGAACTTGGCCAGAACTTGGAGCTGGAATTATACAATTTCAATTTCCAGGCAACGCGTAACGTGCAACAACAACAACAACAACCATAGAAAAACTTGTCAAGACTCAGAGCGCACAACAATTGCAGCGTGGACAGCACTAAGAGAGCAACAGAAATATAAGCAACAACTACAACAACAATAAGAACAGCCAAAAAGGAACAACAAAGCAGCAGACAGAGTGAATGCAAAACTCGAGTCAACAATTTAATTTAATGAATTTCAATTTTGTTTGCTTGCTGTGCGCTGCGAACGCTGATTAACTGCCGCAAAAGTTCACTTGGCAAATTTTGCATTGACCTTCAGTCAGACGAGAGTAGCAACAACAACAACAACGTAAATAACAGCAACAGCACAAACACGAACAATGAACAGCAACAACCGCAAGTGAAGACTTTAATGGACGCAGAAAACTTGAGCGCTGAGGGCCGAAGAAAACTTGTGCAAGCTTCGAGTGCAGTGGTCGAGGCGGGCCGGGGGCACATTCATCAAAAATATATAGCAAAAGTGCAAGTCCGCCGGCATCGTAATGAAGCCGATAATTCATTAAAATTCCACACGCCAACAAATGCCGCGAGAAACTCGGAAGCGCACAAAATACAAAAACACACAAACCGAAAATCGACAGCAGCGGAAAAAATTAACCAACCGCAAAGTGTCAAGGGCGAAGTGTCAGAAGTGAAGCACTCGGGCGCTGCTCGTCGGCTCGTCGTAGTTGGCTTCGGTGCAGTGATTTCGTTGCTCTCTGTGGCGCGCGTAATGAATTAAAAAAGAAAACATGCAAAACAAAAATAGAAGGAAAGTAGTTGGCATTGCACACTCCGTCACCTCTGTGTCGGTAAACAAGCCGCAGTGACGTGCGCCGTGGCGTCATAACTGAAGTGGCGAGTGGCGAGGCGCACTGGGTCAAGCGGCTGTCAGGCGCACCCCCAGCAACGCCCACACCCGCTCACTGCGCCCAAAGCGAGGCGACGAAGACCGACAAGAAGCGAGAAGATGCGAGAATTTTTTCTGATCAACTGATGGCGCTGCTGCCTTCTCTATTAGATTCTGCTTGGTGGTGGATAAAAAATGTTCTAGCTGTATGAACAAACAGTAAATTTTTGTTTGTGTGTGTGTGTGTGTTTTCCATTCTATTGACATTAATTGGGTTTGGACTCTGGTGGTTGGCTGTGTCAAGCTGTCAGTCAGCGCGCCAATCAGCCAAATGCTGCACATGACCAGCGCTTGTCCATCACTTGGACCCAGCCGTGAGTTGCAGATTTTCACGCTCTACAAATGTCTGCGATTTTTTTGGCACTTCATTATTTGCAGTATTTGTGTGTGTGTGTTGAAATAAATGTTTAGTGTGCTTCAGAAATGTGTCATTGCGGTGTGCACACGAAATGCTTTGGCCTCATTACACCGTGCGACAGCATTTTTCACACCGGGAAAAATCCATAAGTGCCTGAAACTAGAGACCAAATGTAGTAATACTGCGTACTCAGTTTTTAATTTCTACATCCTTTGTCCTTTTGAAAGGACTTCAAAATTTTTAAGATAAAAAAATAACAAAATATAAAAAATACTTAACCTGGTTAGAATATTGCGATATGTATATCAAATGAAAGAGAAAAGGCTCAAGAATTTAAATAAAATTGATTTTTTATCTATTTCTAAAAAAAAGATATGAAAAAGGTCCTTTGAAAATTTTAATCCTTTATATCCTTGAAAATTTGTACAGAATTTTATTGAAAAGTAAGTATGTTAAAACCCCAAATCTCCCTGATCACGTGTCAAAATTTCATTACTCTAACTTTGTTGGTTCGAAAGTTATTTAAAAAAGGCGGAAGTCTAATGAAGTACAAAAATTCTAATTTATTTGAGTATCAGTATTTTAAATAATAAATAGATACAAAATCAATGAAGTGAGAATTATGAAATTTTTACACGTGATCAAGGAGATTTTGGGTTTTAACATAGTTACTTTTCAAGAAAATTCTATATATGTTAAATTTTCAAGGATATAAAGGATTAAAATTTTCAAAGAACCTTTTTCATATCCTTTTTTTACAAATAGATAAAAAATCAATATTATTTAAATTCTTGAGCCTTTCCTCTTTCATTTGATATACATATCGCCATATTCTAACAAGGTTAAGTATTTTTTATATTTTTTTATTTTTTATCCTCTTCAAAATTTTCCTATTCCTTTTAAAAGGAAAAGGATGTAGAAATGAAAAACTGAGTACGCAGTATTACTATGTTTGGTCTCTAGTTTCACGCCCACATGGATTTTTCCCGGTGTGAAAAATGCTGTCGCACGGTGTAAAATTTCAAAACTTTGAAGTCCTTTTAAAAGGAAAAGGATGTAGAAATGAAAAACTGAGTACGCAGTATTACTATGTTTGGTCTCTAGTTTCACGCCCATATGGATTCTTTCCGGTGTGACAAATGTTTTTAATTTTTGTCGCACGGTGTTATGAACTCATGTAAACATTTGAAGTGCCTGGTTGACATCAATTTCAAGTGGTCACAAATTGTTAAATGCTGTTTTGCAGCTGCAGCCAGAGAGATAAACTAAACCATTAACACAACTTAAAGCTCAAAATCCCAAAATCCAATTTAGAATGAATTATTTTAAAATCAGAACAAAATGCTGCCAGAAATTCGTGTTTCTACCAATCAGAACGAATTGTGCTGCTGTCACAATTTCATAAATTTTCTATAATTTGTTTCCCGCACAGCTCTAAAATGGGCACAAATGAAGTTGTGCTGCATTGAGATTTTCCATTTTTTTTTTTTTTTAAATAATCAAACTTCTCGCTTTCCTATGTTTCACAGTCGAACAAACGATGTGGTAATTTTTTTCTCCGCTCGTTTCTTTGGCACTTTTAGTGTGTTTTGGCACTTTCGGCTAAATGAAAGAAAAACAAAAAATTATGCCGCATGCAAATAGCAAAAAGCCACAAATGGCGTCGACCGGCAGTCGAGTCCTTTTCATGACAATAAAACAAAATTAAATGCACACCCACAGTTCGTTGCTGTGGTACGGCGCCGCGCGCAATCTGTTCGCTTGTCCTTGGCGCGCGTCCGTCGTCCATCCGTGTCAAACAATCATAACTTTTATTTTATTTGAGGCATTTTCGGGCGTTTCGGGCAAAGGTAGCCGCGCCATGTTGCGTTATTCAATGCTGCGGCAGCGCTTCATTTACATTTTACACTTTGCGCCGCCGTTGCGATATTATTAAATTTTGCGCTTTTTTGGCACTTTGGCCGCTGCACGTTGTCGGCGACGGTGAGGGGGCGTTGCGGTTGGCTGGCGCGCGCACAAAAGTTAAGTCATAATTTCATAAAATTATTGCGAGACCCCAGCGCCACATTGCCCCGAGACGGCGGCGGCGAGCGCTCGTGTCACATTCGTCGCGCCGCCCCCGCGACATGCCGCACAATCACAGAGGGCGCCACTTCATTAGGCATGCAAATGAAATACAAAGAGGGCGTTGCCGCCCGAAGTGGCGCGGCGCTGTCCGTGTTTGCAAGTGGCCGTCGCCCGCGCGAGCTGTGTGCGTGTGTTTGTGTGTGTGTCTGTGTGTGTGGTGCGATGCGACAGCAGCGCAGCCGGAAGTGTGGCCAAAATGAACGTTTTGTGTGCCGTTTTGTTTGATTATTTTGCACCAGAAAACTTTTTCACGCCGCACACATTTTTTTCACCGCATTTTCCGTTGCCGCTACGTGCATTTGGATTTTTTGCCGCCGCGCACCCAATTCGTGCACATTCGACATTGCGCCATTGCGCTCATTTCTATGCGAGCAGACGTCGCGAAATTAACTCAAACATTAGCTCGGGGTTATTTCGTTAGCGGCTTTGTTTACACTCGCGCGTCTCACGGCGACGGACAAAAAGCCAACGGCTGCCAAAATGGCCGCAGATATGAACTGCGAAATCCGCAAGTTTACAGTCTCAGCTCTAATAATATTTTTTCTGTTCTTCGCTACTCGGTGCTGACCATGTTTGTGCAGTTTTAATATTGAATTATGACAGCTTTCGTTGGTTATTTGTGTGTGCAGAGTGAAATTTTACAGTGAAAATAGTTGAGACAATAGCGACTTCAATGGAAAATGAGAAATATAATAAAAATATTTTTTTATTTTGGTGTGAAAATATTTCTTAATTAATTCTAAAGGTTCTACGGCCGTTCGGATGGCTAAATTTTACATAAAATTTGTTATTAACTCAATTCAAGCTTGAAATAGAGTTAGTGTCCATATTTATTGCAGAAAGTTTGGATTAGATTTTATTAAAAAAAACAGCAAATAAAGCGTGCGGCTTCCTAAAAAACTGAGAAGATATTTTAAAAGAAAAAGAAAATGAATAGAAATGTCTTTCAACTTTAAGCCAAAACTGCGAGAAATATTCAATAACAAGAAGATTGTTTTTGAAAACATTTGATGGGTCAAACAAGAGTAAGAACCAGTGGTGAGGACAATAAAGAACAACAACAACCTATGAACTGAACACCATTGCTGTTGACAGTGCGGCAAGCAGCAAAGTGTCACCTAAACAAACGCCGACTGCAACTGCAACTGCGACTAGTTTTCATTTGAACGTTTGCAGAAAAACAGCAACCATATTTTAATTAAAAAAAATCCCAAGCAACAAACGCGAAGGTCGCTCACACACACAGACACCAGAAACCGCTGCCAAGCTATTTTTATTGTTGTCATTATTTTACTTTGTTTTTGTTTTGGTTTTTTTTTTGTCAAGTTGTGCATTGCAATTTGTGTGCATTTTGCGCGTTGCCATATTGCTGCGCAGTATTTTTCGCCGACTTGTGGTGGTGGCAGCTGTTGTGGCTGCTGTCGCTATCGTCGTCGTCGTCGTTGTGCCCTTCACGGCATGTCGGTGCAACCACAAAATCCTTTCAACGTGCCACTTAATGCGGCACACGAGTGCGTCTGCACCTATGCGGTGCTATACATAGGGTTGCCATATTGTCGGAAAGGGCCATCAGCAATCAGTTTAAAAATAAAAATTATAATAAAATAAAATTATAATTATATAAAAATAAAAATTTGGATAAATTAATACACTTAAAACCAAAAATGTACCCTTTCGCTATTTTGTGCCATATGGCAACATGCTACTTTGTGGACGTCTGCATCCTCTATGGTTGCAAGAATACATTTTTTTTGTTTGAACATAGTTTGAAGTTTTAGGAAAACTACGAAATTGATAAACTGAATATTTAAGTTTAAAGAAGAGAAGTATACACGTTTTTTAATGGTATATCTTGACATAGTAAAGGAAGAAGAAGCATCAACAATTTAATAACTTTTTAATTTGACGTTTTCTTTCAATTTAGATACTTTTTTTTTTTAATTTTAGCTGAAGTAAATGAAGAAATATTCAAATTTTCGTTATGCGTAAAAAGTTTTATGTTTAAGTAATTATTACAGCCACATGGTTGCTCTCATAGAAAAACACTCTAAAATACAGGGTCCGAGTATAAAAATTAAAAAATTTCTTATGGAATGTTGCTAATACATATAACCACATAGAAGCCTAAGACGTAAATTTTAAAATTTTAACTTTCCCCAGTAAAAACCTGTAGCGAAAGGGTTAAAAGAAATCGTTGCACAAAACGATTTGGAGTTTAGTTTAAAATTTTAAGTTTTTCAAGTATAAATTTTTTATTTAATTATTATTTAATTAATTTATTTTCTATTTCTTTATTTATTTATTTAATTATTTATTTATTTTTTTATTTATTTATTTATTTATTTATTTATTTATTCATTTATTTATTTATTTATTTATGTATTTATTTAAATATTTATTTATTTAATTATTTATTTATTTATTTATTTATTTATTCATTTATTTATTTATTTATTTATTTGGTTATTTATTTATTTATTTTATTTATTCATTTATTTATTTATTTATTTATTTTATTTATTTACTTCTTTATTTATTTATTTAATTATTTATTTACTTATTTTTTTTATTTATTTATTTATTTATTCATTTATTTATTTATTTATTTATGTATTTATTTAAATATTTATTTATTTAATTATTTATTTATTTATTTATTCATTTATTTATTTATTTATTTATTTATTTATTTATTTATTTTATTTAATTTAATTTTTTATTAATTATTAATTTTAGTTTTTTAAATTGTTATTAATTATTAATTTTTTGAAATGCTTTTATTTAAATTTCCAAAACAACTCTGGCAACCCTAGCTGCATCATGTTGCAAGCTTTAAAAACAACAACGCTGTGGATTTAAATCGTGTGGCGTGCAGCGTCGCGGCTGCTTGCAGTATGCACCGCAGCTCAAGTGTGCGTAAGTGGTTTATTTTGGCCGACAGCGTAGCAGTTGCTGATTTGAAAGCGGATTTATTGCAAGCAGCTGTTGCCGTTGCTGCCATACTTCACCTCACTCAGATGGCCTGCGATGCCACAATGGAGTTGCTGTGTGCCAAAAACGCTCAAAGTGGCTTAAAGTAGCTGCTGAAGTGCTTCAGTAACCTTGAGTGCAATCACGACATGAGCCAAGTTGGTTTAAGTTCGGTTACGTTAAAGAAAAGATTAAAAAAACTTTTGGACAGTTGAGTATGAACTTTGGTTCTGAGAGATGTAGGGAAAAATTCTCAGATTTGTGATACACTGGAAAAATGCTAGTCACCTTCAATTACCATTCTCTCTTCAATTAAATTCCCCTCAATTCGTTTAACATTTCCCATTTTTTTACTTACCTCATTTTTAGTCGGACCAATCAAATATAAGAACTCGCACACATTTTAAATATTTTAACTAATTTATTTTGTATTTTTCGCATTTTCAAATTTTCTCATAATTTTTCTTTTTCCCTAAAATAATACAATAGTAATCTTTCGTCAATACTCTATTCAATTCATTAATTTACAATTCGAACTCGACGCAAGTCGCCACGCATTGGCCGGCGCTCCGTCAGTTCGCCTCCAAACACTGAAGTCGTCTAACGAACTTTGAATTAATTGTAACTTTAGTGTTTTTAACTAGATTCGCGTTTATCAGAAAGTACATGAGATCTAATTAGTAGTTGGTTGCTTTATCGTGCGCCCTACGTCCGGCCTGTGTGTACGTACGCTAGACTAGGCTAAGTTAAGTAGAACTAGGCTAAGTTAATCGACTAGCGTCAGAGTTGACCTTTGCAGCGGAGATCGTTACAAGAGCTGCGACAAATATCCGTTTATATATTTTACAGTGTACGGCACAACTAAACCTTAAGCTAGCTGCGAGTTGAGAATCTTATTGGATAGTAATTGATGCGGGAGCGAACGTGTTCGCGTAGTTACAGCGCGAGATCAGAGTTTGATGCTCAACCGAGAGGGGAATGTGACGATGTGGACGTAATGACTGCTAACATACGAAACGATTTTATTGTACAATAGGAAAACCGATGGCAACGAAGCGACTACAAACTGTACACAAAAGTCCTCGTGAAAGCGTGGGAAATTTACAAACTAACTGCGGCCACAACGAGACGATGGCCGCTCACTGACTGCGACGCGCCGGGGCGTTATTAGCTCTTGAAGATGTCCGACTGCGAGTCGTTGAGCCGCTTGAGCATCGCGTTGCGGTGCAGCCAGTAGGGCGGCGGGTCGGGCGGCTGGCCCGGCAGCAGCGCCTTGTTCTTCAGCATGGCCGTCTTGGGGTTGGCGGCGGGGTTCTGTGCGGCCATGGCCGCGTTGAACATCACAGGGTCGGCGAGCTGCGCCGACTGGCCGACGGCG